>VZQC01007448.1:352751-721827 GCA_009823505.1 Rhizomys pruinosus | reverse complement strand
AAGACAGTTGTATTATACATAACTATAGGGTGGAATCAAGGCACAGATTTCATCAAATTCACCCATGTTGTTTTGGGTGACTATATATGATTAACTTGGGAAGCAAACTTAATTTTTGCATTAAATCATCTTAAAGAGAATGCTACAAGGTGATACTGTACAACAGAGAAATTATAGAGAACATTTGTATGTGCCAATCCCAAAGTTATTGCTCTACAGATTTTATGTAAAACAAATGTGGACAACAGTGAATTATATCTACATTTAACTCAGATGCATTACCGTTTTTATCAGAGTCTGTAAACCAATGTTGTTTAATATACACATATTTACTTTTACTAAGTCCTAAAACACCATGTATCCTGTAGACAGTGTCTAGGCGAAACTGGGTACTTGCTGAACTCACGTCAATTAAATATGCCTTAACCGAATATACACCCGTGTCCCTCTCCCACCCATCCCCCCTTCCCAATTCACCATTTCAGTCCATTTTCTGATGCAGTCTTTCTGTTGTTGTTCTTTTACTATGCATCCCTCTCCATGAGAAATATTTATATCTGGGTTGTTGATACTAGCATCCACATATGAGGGACACCATTTGTCGTTTGTTTCAAGCTACTCAAAAAACAGAGAAGAAAGAAAACAAATGAATCACTCAAAAGATGGAGCAAAGATCTGAATAGAGACTTCACAGAGGAGGAATTAGAGATGGCCGAGAAACATCTTAAGAATTGTTCAACATCTCTGATAATTAAGGAAATGCAAATTAAAACCACTTTGAGATATCACCTTACCCCAATAAGACTGGCTAGGATCAGGAACACGAATGATACCAAGTGCTGGAGAGGTTGCGGGGAAAGGGGAACACTCATCCATTGCTGGTGGGAATGTAAACTTGTACAGCCACTATGGAAAACAGTGTGGAGAACCCTTAGAAGACTCAAAATGAGCCTTCCATTTGACCCAGTCATACCACTCCTGGGTATATACCCACAAGTCACAACTTACTGCAAAGATACATGCACAGCTATCTTTATTCCATCTTTTGAGTGAGTCATTAGTTTTCTTCTTTGTTTTATGAGTAGTTTTGTATCAGAGGTGAAGGTTTCCTCCAACTGTGGATTTTCTCTTCACTTCAGTTTCTTTTGCTGTACAGAAGCTTTTGAGTTTAATGAGGTCCCACTTGTCAATTGTTGACCTTATTTCCTGCACAGCTGCTGTCTGATTTAGAAAGTCTTCTCCTATGCCTATGTTTTGTAGGTTCCTGCCAATGTTTTCTTCTATCACCTTCAGAGTTTTGGTTTCAAGTTGAGGTCTTTGATCCATTTGGAGTTGATTTTTGTACAGGGTGTGAGGTAGGGGTTTAATTTTATTCATCTACAAGTGGTAATCCAATTTTGCCAACACCATTTGCTGAAGATGCTGTCTTTTCTCCTTTGAGTCTTCTTGGCCCCTTTGTCAGATATGAGGTGGCTGAAATTGTATGTGCTCAAATTTTGATCTTCAATTTTGTTCCATTGGTCTACAGGTCTGTTTTTGTGCCAGTATCAGGCTGTTTTTATGACTATAGCCCTGTAATATAGTTTGAAGTCTGGTATAGTGAGCCCCCTATATTTCTGAGACAGTGCCTCCCTATAGTCCCAGCTGACCTAGAATTTGTTATGTAGACCAGTCTGGCCTTAAATGCACAGAGGTCTGCTTGCCTCTGTGTCCCAAATGCTGGGACTGAAGGAGTGCACCACCATTCTTGCCTTTTCCTGTCCTTTTTAAACTCTGTGGCTATGCCTATTGCCCACCCCCCATCTTCCTTCATTCTATATTCCTATGAAATTAGTAGTAATACATCAGATTTTCATCTTATTCTGACAATAGGGTGACTTTGGGCAAGTTTTTTCTCTTCTCTAAGTTTAAGATTTTTCATCTGCATAACAACCACAGGAATATCTGTCTTTCAGATAGTGTGTGTCTTAGAATGCAAGTAAGACAAGGAATATTGAACTGATTTGGTGAGGAGACAGGACATGAGTCCCATAGTTGTAATTGTTCTCATTCTCTGAGCATATATACTTTAGCTAGCATTGTTCATTGTTCTTACCCTATCAATTAAGAAAAGACCAAAGACTCACTTTGGCTTTGTAAAAGAATACCCCCTTTTAGAGTCTTAAATTTTCCCTCTTAACCAGAAGCATCACCCCCTGGGAGTTATAAAGCAGTGAGACTGCATCCCCCCCCAGGGTTGCTCTGCTTGGTCTAAACCTCAGACTGGTCCCCTAACACACCCTAGGGATATCCCCAAGGACTTTTATTTCATCTCTCTTCCAGATCTACTACTATAATCCTTTTGTCTCGGCTTCTCCTAGTATGTAGGAGGAGCCTCATAAAGAAATGGATGCAAATACAAAAAATATTGAAACAGCAAATTCTTAGCAAATAATGTCTAACACTAGAAGCAAATAGTGCCATGAAAACGAAACGATGTGAAACATATTTTATTATCGAAATAATAGAGCTGAGTATATTCAAGAGTTACTATGCCAAGTGCTAGGGAAAAAGAAATGGATTTAAAATGGATTCCCTTAGTGGCAGTCTATCTATTTGAGCCCTTCCAATACAACATATGCTAGTAACCTTAGGAACATCAACTTGAAAACAACAAAGATACATGGGGGATCTTGGCAAAGTGGGTGGGGCTTTGAACCATTGAAGGGGATCAGAATATGCCACCTGAAAATATACCACCTTGGCATGAAGATTATTTTGACATGAAAACAATTAAGAAGCAAAAGATTCAAGAAAAATATTCTTTCCTCCCATTTACCTAAAGGTAGGACATAAACTGTCCTGGCAAACAGCTTTAGATCTCCACCATCCTGGAGATGGCACCAGAGGTGTCTTTGCAACAGACTTTACCAAGCGAGCAGTCCTTATCTTCTACTAGTCCTCTGTATTTACTTTCCCCAAATCCATTGTTTTAGACATACAATTTGTTTCTCCTTTGCCTTGTCACTTTTCTAAAGACACCCTATGTTTTTATAATGATATTTAGCCCCAAGTTCTAACTACTCCCTTGTAATATTCTTGTTTGAATATTCTCATCTGCAATTGAAATGCATTAGTGAATAAAATCCTCTTTCTTTTTCTCTTGCTTGTCTGTCTTTTGCCAAAGTTGCAGGACAGTAGCCAATGGACCTATCTAAATGAAAAAATATTAACATGCATTTATTAGAATATTAACATGCTCTCTTGAAGATGCTGTGGGGAGCATACTATACTTAAATGATGGCTGTACTGGATGGCAGCTTTTGTTTCTGTTCTGAGACTTGCATCAGCAGTTAGTATGCTGCATGTCTCCAAAATTATTATATAAAGATTGAGAACCACTATTCAGTTATAAAGTCTGTACTCACAAGAAATTCAAATTTCTTGATGGACAACTCTTTAAAAACATCATGGGATCTATATAGGACAATTTCATGATGAAGAGGGTCATCCCTGTAGCCCCAGCTGTCCTGGAACTCACTATGTAGACCAGGAAGGCCTTGAACTCCCAAAGATCTGCCTGCCTCTGGCTCCTGAGTCATAGTATTAAAACCACCACGCTTGGCAAAGAAGCTACTATTTCAATGTCTCAAATAATGCTAAGATTTCATGGATGTTTCTTGGAATGGAGAATACAAAGGGTTTTAAATAAATACTCTTTGTGAGTAGAAATTAATACTGGGCTCTTTCTTTTATGAGAAAACAACTAAATTTTAGAGGACTGTCTAAAAGATGCCTAACATCTTCAGTCAGCGTGCTCTCTTGTCTTGTCTTTTCTCTAGCCTGTACTCACTCACAAAGGTCCCCAACCATCACTCAGCTGGTACAAAGTTCTCTACTGCATGCCGTTCTTTCTGCCTGAAGTCCCTCTCATATGACCCAAATTCTTCTTTCTTTATGGTACTGGGGATTGAACACAGCGCTTCATGCATGCTAGGCAAGCATTCTACCACTGAGCTACAACTTCAGTCTCCTAATTCTCATTTGCTCCTAGAATTCCTGCTTGGATTTCATTTCTTCTGGGAAGTCTTTCAGGCTTCTTTTCAAGCAAATTCATCATATATCCCTTTGCTGCTTTGTTGGAGAGGCTGTTGCTGGGAGCTGCAAAACAGGATTTATAGGCCTCAGACTAGGTGTTGCAGAGTGCTTATTGGGTTAACTTGCAATGACTCATCTGTGCTTTTGTTGGGGGTTTTAGAACAGAAGGAAAAAGAACAATGTTATTTTAGCTTCACGGTTAGTCATAGCTTTAAAGTTGTTATTTCAGTTATGTAAGGGAATGCCAAAACAAGGAATAATCACATAATTATGACTAAATTGTGGGTGAATAACATTATTCTTGGGGGATTTGGAATTTAGGAATTAAAAGTATTGTGTATTAATAGGGGAGTGCAAAGATTTTGCACTTTTTTGGCTTTTACAGTGAAAGACCCCAGGAAGATACTCAAGCTGACATGAAGTGTTATGCACCTGCCAAAATACAATGCTACTGAATCACCTTGAGCATCTTGTCAAAGTGTCTGAGTTTTCCAGTCTTGGATGGGGCCTGAAAGTTTGTACTTTTATCAAGATGCCAAGTAATGTAGCAGAGCTGAACCCAGGTGCCTTCTTGAGATGAGAAGAATCCTGCATAGATAAGAGGATTCTCAAGGACTGGGGAGATGAGTAAGAGAACTTGCTGTGTAAGCCTGAGGATCTGAGTTCAAATCTTCAGCTGCCATCTGAAAAGCTAGGCATACTAACATTCACCTATAGCACCAGCATGGTAGAGGGCAGGGTAATGGTAGGGACTGGAGGTAGGAGGATCGCTATGGCTTGCTGGAAGCCAGCCTGACTCCAGGGGCAGTGAGAGACCTAGCTTGAGGAAAGCGACTGCAAGTGATAGAACAGGATGCCAAATGTCCTCCTTTAGCCTCTGTGCATGCACAAACACACACACACACACACATGTACACACACATGCATACAACACACACACACACACACACATACACACAGGCACAGAGGATTCTACATTTCTTAGTAGCAAAGCTCCAGTCATTTCAAATAGTTACAGAGGACTGCATGCAGCAAGAACATAAATTCAGTCTTAGGCTTTTTGCCTTTCTATCTGTGATTCAGATCCAACCATTAATTTTCCCCTCTATAAGTCTGATCTTGTATGTGATTAAATATAAATTGGTTGCTAGGAGAAACAGTAAATGAGACTTCACAGTGGGGATAGGTAGAAAATTTAGCTGTTAGGTAGTCAAGAGAGAAGAATGGAAAAGTAAATTATTAGCTAGCTTTATTCCTATTCATCATATAACTTTTAGTAATAACAGGATATCAATTAGGTGCTAGATATCATCTTCCTTCACATTAAATGTGTTAATTGACACTACATTGCTTAATCAATCTCGTTACACACTAATTAAATAGCTGTAGCCTTTCTTTCCCTTTCTCTCTATTTTTATTTTAGGATGAAAGGAAAAGTGGTTACCAACTGATAGCAGTCCACATGAGCTCCAAAATTTCCTTCCCTGGGAGAGGAACTTGTGTTTCATACTTTATTGTATAGGATGATGAAGATGGAAAAAGATGAAATGCTAGAGATAAGAGAAAGTGACCTGTTCATTTCCTAGGTCTATGATCTAAGCAATGGTTATAAAATGGATCTTGCTCTCTGAAAAGTTAATAGTAGTAAGAAATGTAAAACATTTAAGAATATAGTATGTCAAGGCTATGGCTCTAACACAATGGATTTCACTGGAATCTTAACTGTGAAAGTAGAAAATGTAATATGGCTCAGTGCAACTCTCAGACTTCATGAGAAAAGCTGCTGTGTGTAGTAGGCAGTGATTAATACAGAAACTCAGAACTCATCATAGTGCAAAGAAGAGTCAGTGGAGTACTCGGCCAGAAATGGGTAATCTCCAGCTCTCCCTCATCCCCATCCCACAAGGTTCAAGGACCATCACAGAAGAGGGGGCAGCAATATTGTGAAAGCCAGAGGCTGCGGTAAACCACACTGAAACCATGTTTTCTGGACAGAGCAGAACACTGCATTCATGAATTCACAGAAGCTGTGGCTGCCTGCAGAAGACTTACACAAGATCAAGCCAGTAAATATTCTAGCATGGATGAGGGAGTGAGTCACAAGCCCCCACCACTGAATGAGGAGCTATCTGACAGTTGATGTCTTTTGAGAGAGGAAGAACCAGTTTTCTTTAAGGATGTGGCCATGCTCCAGTGGATGGGTCTGCATCCAGGAGGATTGGGCACCACAAGCTGAACTCAGTGGGTTAATTAAAAAGCAGAGGATACAAATTTAGGAGGTGGTAGATAGGTAGATCTGGGAGGAGAAAGAGGAAGGAGTGGGGAGTCATGATCAAAATATTCTGTAGGAAACTTTCTTTTTTATTTATTTATTATTTTTCATGTGTATGAGTGTACTGTCTGCATGTAGGTTGGTGCACCTGTGTCATGCAATGCCGTGGAGGTCAGAAGAGGGCGTCGGATTCCCCCGGAACTGGAGTTAAAGACGGTTCTTAGCCGCCATGTGGGTGCTGGGAATCGAACCCCGGGTTCTCTGCAAGGAAGTTGGTGCTCTTAACCATTGAGCCATCTCTCCAGCCAGCCCTTCTGTATGAAAGTTTCAAAGAATTAAAACATTACATTGACGGGATAAGATGGTCTGTGGGTGAATGGGATCAAAGCACATTAAATGCATGAATAAAAAAAATGCCACATTGAAATAGGAAAAAAATTTAAGAGACATATCTTTAAACTGCACCAACAGAAATGGACATTTCTTAGGAAATTTGAATGTGCATTCGGGAAAGCCAAGGAGGAGTCGTGAAGGAGTTCACTTTGAGGCCAAAACCTCTCCATCCCAGTCCCATCTCCAAATGCACCCCCCCGCAGCTCTGTATTGGCATGGAATATACAATGATGTTCCAACATATCAAGCAAATTATAGCAGCCATAAAGCAATGCTCAAATTATAGTTTGTATTTTTTTCAATATTGAGATTGGGGCTAAAAGAAATCATAAATGTAATTAAATATAGTCTGAGTCCCTGTCGAACTTATTTTTAAAGAATTGCAAGTGAAGTTTTAAGCATCCATAAGAATGCAATTATGCTTTCATTGCTTAATGTATGGACTCAGATTCCGACTTAATTATTCTGAGGCTAAATTTATATGTCATTTGTGTAGTAAATCTTGGCAATTGCTCTCCCAACTATCATTGGAAATGTAATTAACTTGGGTTAGATAGGTTTTTACAGTGAGAACTAAACGCAGTGTAATACCGTGACATTATTTAAAAGGCAAAGGCCAAATACATCTTCTTTCTAAACTTTCTTGTTTGTTTGCAGTTTTATTTCCCAGAAGGCTAAATGCTGAGTTTGTTTTCTCTTTCCAGTTTCACATTTTTGTTTGTTAATTGGATATTCCTTTTTTTCTTTCATTTTTCTTTTGAAGGGAAATAATTCTTTTTGTACTACAGAGTGCAGAATCCAGTTTGTTTTTGAAAAAAAAAAAAGAAAGTTTCTTTGTCTGTGATAAAGCTTTTGATTGTTTTCAAAGCTAAGCTTCTTTTGTTTGGATAGTTAAGTATTAAATTTCTTTCTTTTTGTAATCTATGGCTGAAACCTCCCTAAAGAAGCATTCTATTTCATCAAATTCACCCATGTTGTTTTGGGTGACTATATATGATTAACTTGGGAAGCAAACTTAATTTTTACATTAAATCATCTTAAAGAGAATGCTACAAGGTGATACTGTACAACAGAGAAATTATAGAGAACATTTGTATGTGTCAATCCCAAAGTTATTGCTCTACAGATTTTATGTAAAGCAAATGTGGGCAACAGGGAATTATATCTCCATTTAACTCAGATGCATTAACATTTTTATCAGATTCTGTAAACCAATGTTGTTTAATATACACATATTTACTTTTACTAAGTCCTAAAACACCATGTGTCCTGTAGACAGTGTCTAGGCGAAACTGGGTACTTGCTGAGCTCACGTCAATTAAATATGCCTTAATCGAATATACACCCGTGTCCCTCTCCCACCCATCCCCCCTTTCCAATTCATGGGTGAATTTGATGAAATCTGTGCCTTGACTCCACCCTATAGTTATGTATAATACAACTGTCTTCTGGAGACTCATACGCTAAAAAAAAGGGGGGGGGGATACAGAAAGACATGAAACCTTTTCATCAAACCCTTGCAATTCAAATCTTAAAACTAACTATGGGAAAAGATTTGTTTGTTCCAACAGGACAAAACGTCACCAACTTAACGGCTGAGAAAGAAAAGATACAGGTTTGCATTGAGTAGGATGTACCAAAAAGTGGCAATGGAAAGGCTGACCCGTCTGAACATTGAAAGGAAGAAAAGCCTCAGATTGCCATAAACATCGAACCCCTCTGTGGATCCTACATGTAACAACTAGTTATAATGAGTCCTAATGAAACTTACCTTCTAGGTGCCACAAAGGTTCTGATATGAGAGACTTTCTTGCCTTCCCCCCCATAGAACAAGGAGAAATATGACGATGATGAGGTCGTTCCCCAACTGTAAATTGGAGACAACTATTGTAGAGGTAATCTCTTATAAAACCGGTAAAACTGCTTTTTTTAATTGACTAATAGACATGGGAACTGTGGAAGGGATTACTCTCTGTTCAGAACCAAATATAATACTAAAGTCCTAGGGCTATGCACTCAGGCAAAATATATTAATACAGGAGCTCTGACATCAGCAATGGATTGTTCTACCAGGTGGATGTTGGCCAGGGGATCCAAGGCCCCACAAAAGGTAAGGGCTCCTTGCCTCTAAGTTGGGATACCTGCAGGAGGAGAGGCAATAAGACCCTGCTGCCAAAGACCTGATGTTAACATGGGAGGGATGTATTGAGACCGCACATGCAAGTGTACAGATGGCCTCTGGAATGCCAGAGAGTGTTACCAAAGGCCACTAAACCAATAAAGCAAATACGGGTCTCCCTGAGTCAAGCAAGACTCCACTGTCAGCACCAGCTACACCTCACCTGCCTGGAAATACTGTGCAGCAGAGGCAGCCATGTGGCTGTATATCCCAAATCTAATTGGCTATTGGCTCTCTCCTTGGAGAAATAACCCATGGCTGATGCCACAAGCTTACATCCTCTACAGGTTAGGAGATGTTATAAGCCACAGTAAGACCCTGTCATGTTTAACAGGGGGGAAAAATGTAATTCATGGATTAACATATCCAAACATGTGTCTATGCTAAAGTAGCCTACCATAACTATTAGTGCTGCTTAAATACCTATATATCTAATTGCTTGTTCTTCATTAGTAGGATTGAAAGGTTATTCCTGGACAAACTGTCAGCCCATGAAAGGAAACAGCCAGAATTGACCAGACTCCAAGTCAACAGCTCCAGAGAGAGTGGACTGTTTTACCTCTCATCCACCTGTGCCCCTTTTCTAAGCCTAGGGAACAATCTGCGGAAGAGGGGGCGTGGTAGAATGTAAAGGCTGCGATTGGGGTGAATGGTGAAACTACAGCAATGTAGTCTGGACACTCATTTGATCAACTTGATTGAACAAACAACCTGTCACCCCCCACTGGATGGTGGGGCTGTAGGTGTTTGGGCACAACAGCCTGCAGATAGGTTTTGCATGAAGGATGCTTGTACTCATGGATTATCACTTATAGCTAAAAATGAAAAAAAAAACTGAGAGAAAGATGCAGGACAGTTATGGCAGAATGCATGATCTGGGATGGGATGGGGGTGGGGGGGAGGGAAAGTGAAATAAGCCTGAACTGAATTGGAAAAAATGTATGAAATGTACAAAGCATCAATAAAAACTAAATTAAAAAAACAATCTGAAAAAAAAGAAGCATTCTATTTAACGTAAACTGCATTTTTACATGTGAAGAAATGATGATGCCTTGTATTACTTTTATTATGAAATATACAAGTGATTATGAAACGAAAGATATAAAGACAAAACAGAGATTCCTAGTACTATATTCTGTCTCTGTTTGAAGTTGCCGGAGACTATCTAGTCAAATAATGTGTCAGTCTGCCCAGCTTGCCAGAAGAAACACCACAGTCTGTGCAGTTCATGCGCCAAAAATTGATTTCATGGGATTCTAGAAGCTGAAATTTCAAGATCAACACTTCAGCAATCTTGGTGCCTTCTGAGGCTTCCAGTTCTGGCCCTTCTGTGCCCTAACCAGCCATCTTCATATTGCATAAACTGAAAGAGAAAGCTCTGTCTCTTCCACCCTAATAAGAGAACTAATTCTATTCTGAGGACTCTACCTTCATGATAGCATATAAACTTAATTGTGTCCAAGAGGCCCAATGTCTAAATAGCATCAAAATACCAGTATTGGTAAAGAAGTGGACATAACTCCACTCCTGCAAATGATTATCTTCCTCCAGGTTTGAGATTTGAATAAACCATGATATCATATCAAACTTATGTAATATCATGTTTGGGCATCATAAATTGATTTTCCTTTTTCTTGTTCAGAGTGGAGTTACTGTAGAGTGATGAAGTCTTTAGGAGATGGAGTCTATTGAGAGGCCCTTAGATAATTGGAGAATGTGTTCTTGAAAGGGATTGTGGGGCCTTGTTTATTCTTCTTTCTGTCTTTATTTATTTATTTTACCTTCATTGTTCATGAAGTGAGTGGTGTGCTCTGATATTTGCTTCTTCCTTGATACCTTACCAGAGGTCCAGGACTGTAAGCCAACATACCTTTTCTCTTTATAAGCTAATTGCCTTAAGTAGTACATCACAGTAATGTGACCTGGTAACTATGAGGTTCTACTACAAAAGAACTACACTTTCTTGGTTCAGGTGTTAAAATTTTAACAAAATAAACATGTGTAACATTTCTTGAGGAGCCAAAGTTTACAGAAGTCAACTGCTAGCTTTACTATTTCTTTTGATGGTTGGATAACATTTCCCCTTTATAGTTGTATATCTAAAACCATTATCCATTGTGAGTTTCACACAGCTAGAACCTGACAAAGCAAATTGAGTTTATAAATTCATCTTTGCATAAAAGGATAAAGAAAATGGTTTTAGATTAACAAAAATTCAGAGGAACAAAAATTAATTAAATGCAATAAAGTTAAAAGTAAATTTCTCCTAATGAATCAAAGCCCATAGCTTTGTCCACAGGAGTGGAAAGTGTCTTTTTGCATTTTGTTTATATTTTCATATCTTCATTAGGTCTCTATGGGCATCTTCTAAACTTGCTTTGAGAATGGTCAAATGGAGCACAGTTTTCTAAGTGAACCACTTTCTAAAATAACCGTTTAGTTTTTGCCTGGAAAGAGAGTTGTATTCCAGGTTGAAAATCTAAAACAGAAGCTTAAGGAAAAACTAACTAGAATTCTTTAATATTATTTTAATGAAATGTTTGCATTTTTCTTCCCTATAAACAGAAAGTACTGGCTGTGGAATATATAAAGTCTGATTTTCTATGAAAAAGAAAAATTAATTAAACACAAATAGCATTTTCCTTCTTGGTGCTGAGCTAAGCTCCTCTTTTAAGTATATGAAGCATAAAGATATGAAAACAGGCCATGCACCTGAGTCTGAAACCTTCAAAGCAGCTTAGCCATGACTTCTTTATATACAGATGTGTTGGTTAATCTTGATTGTCAAGTTAACAGGATTTAGAACGACCATGGAAACAAGCTTCTGGGCATGTCTGCGAGAGATGTTCCAGGTTAGATTAATGGAAGTGGGAAAGGTTGCAGTAAATAGGGTGTCACATTTCCTGGCTGGGGTGGAGTTCCATACTGTGCAGTGTCACCAGGTGCCCCATGCCACTTCAGCCATGACTTTCCTTCATCTATGATTGCTCCAGGATGATGGCCTGCTGTCTTCAAACTGTGAGTCAGGATAAATCCTTCCTTCCTTAAGTAGCTGATACGATACATAGCTTGTCATTGAAAAACTTTTAATTTCTCTCTCTCTCTCTCTCTCTCTCTCTCTCTCTCTCTCTCTCTCTCTCTCTCTGCAGGTACCCACAGAGTGGTTGTGAGCCACAGGCCATGGGCAATGGGAACTGAACTCAGGTCCTTTGGAGGAATACTGCATTCTCTTAACCACTGTGTAATCTGTTCAGCCCCAACATTAGAAATCTTGAAGATATTTTCTTTGTGATGTTTATTACTTATATCGATGTTGTCAAGTTTATGGATCTTTTTCTTCACATTCTGCTCTGTACCTTCCAACATCCAGATTCTTTTCTTCAGCATTGCAAATGGTATTGTTGCTTTGCTATTTATCTTTCCACTATTTCCTCTGTTCCATCGTTTTGAAATTGTGTTGATGGGAGATTGATTTTGTAGACCCCCTGCTTTTATGTCACACTGTCTTTCTGAGTCCCTTCTCTCCATATCCTGATTCTTTTGTTCCTATTCACTTTTGATTTTGTCAATGTGAAGTCTTTATACATGTGTACTTCATTTTCACACTATTTCCTGAATTGACTATCTTATTAAATTTCTCTGGGAGTACAAAGAGAGCTTATTTAAATTCTTTTTCACTTGAGGAATAGTCATTTAGTTCATTAATATTTTTTAAGCAAATTCATTCTTTCTATATATGGTGCTGCTTTTTAAAAAATTCAAATAACTGGTGCCAGGCATGGTAGAACACAGCATTAGTCCCAACATTTTGGAGGTAGAGTAGGAGGATCAGGAGTCCAAGGCCATCCTCGGTTGCATATTAAGTTCAAGGCCAGCCTAAGCTACATAAGACTTGGTCTCAAAACAACATCAAGAATAAAATCAATAATATTAAGGCACTTGGTTATTCATTTTTATTTACCAATGAGTGTAGGGAAATCTAGCTCGAATTGCAGGCTGGCTTTCCAACTAGCATGCCTCAGGGCACCGCTTGGCTGAGGGTCTGGCCCTGCCCCAAGGAGGAGCAAGCAGCATGACCTAGGCGCGTGACGCTTGGGTGGGGTAAGATGTGCAGTGGCATGGAGTTGGGGGACTTATGATTGGTTCTGGGAACTGACTCCATTTAGCTTATAAAAGCAGGCTGTAGCAAGGAATAAATTTGAATTTCATAGTAACATCATTAAGGAATTCTTGGACGTTATTTTTATTAATTATTGCGTGCATACAGGCTAAGGTAGGCCTTTCATTAGGGTGGCCAGTGGGTTGGAAAGAGATTCCTTTGTGGGTCACCAATCTGGGTAGCTGGTTGTGAGTGGGTATTGGCCGAAGGGAGGCGATCAGCCATCAGCCTGAAATTCTTGTCCAAGCTCTGGGCAGGTGGGAAGTCATGGCCAAGAATGGAACACGTGTCTTGTGGGTCTAGGCTAAGGGCCTGAGTTGGAAGTACCACCCAGGCTGGGCTAGGGGAAGTAGCCAGCTGGCCTCTGTGCCGAGGGCTTAGCTCCTCACAGTGTCAGCAAAGCAGGCACTGTGTCCCCATTCCCCTTAGCAGGGCTGTGTGATCTCTGTTAGGCATAAAAAGAAAGCTTCCTACAAATGAGGGCCTGCTCTGACTTCCTCAAGGAGACAGCCCTGAGGTTTACTATCAGACTGCCTGGGAATTATGAAAGCATGTCTGGGGGCTGGAGAGATGGCCTAGCGGTTAAGAGCGCCAACCTCTCTTGCAGAGGACCCACATAGCGGCTGAGAACTGTCTTTAACTCCAATTCCAGGGGGCTCTGACACCCTCTTCTGACCTCTGCGGCATTGCACAACATGGGTGCACCAACCTACATGCAGACAGTACATTCATACACATAGAAAAATAAATAAAATTAAAAAAAAAAAAGAAAGTATGTCTGTCCATAGACTATAAGACATGTACACACTCTAGGAACCCTGCTCAAAACCCTTTTCCTCTCCATCCTTTTTAGACATATGACTCAATTCTAAAAGAAAAATAATTAAATATATTTTGGGGGGATGGCACTTCCAAACATGTCAAGGTAAAGATTTCAATGAATGAATTCTTCACACAAAATAAGTATAAAGTTGAACAAAATTTGAAAGACTACCATTCCAGTACTCCAAATTTTTCCTTTGGCAAACAGTAAATTCAGAAATGTTTATGAAAACTTTGTAAAATTTAGAGTGAGGATTAGAGAGCCTATGGCATACATTTTGCTTCCACCAAAGCCACATTTTTAATGGGCACAGGGAATCGAAACCTATGCCCATTGCCATCTCTGGGAAAAATAACAAACTTTTCACACAAGAAATGAAGACAATGCACAGATGTGGTAGCCTGAGGTTGAAAAGTGAACCACCCAGAGAGCTAGGAGATCCAGGATCTGAAAGAGCCTTGGAAGAAAAAGGGAAAGTGCCTTCTTCTGAGGTGGCCAACAGGGCACACGAACTGAGGAGTCCTGAATCCCAGGGCTGAAGTATGGGTTACACTCGCCCCCAGTCATGTTTTGGGAGCTTGGGTGTTGGGAGATGAGAGCTTAAGGAAATGTGGCCTAGTGGGAAATTGCTAGGTTGTTGAGGAAACTTCATTCACAAGGGTCTGTAGTATTCGGACCTCTCAGGAAGAAAATACCTGTGATGGTTATCAGAGCAAGCTCATACTTAAGAGGATTTAGTGAATGACCACAACTTTCACACACATGTGAGTGAATACAGAAATAAATAAGTTGGCAAAAGAGGATGCTGACATTCTTCTTGATGTAATTATCCTGGTAGCAATATTAAATTTCTGATTCTACAAGAGCCAAAGCTTTCTGAGTTGGTACATGATTCTCATTGAGCTGCCTGTCTGTTCCCTAAATCTAACCTAATGGTGCCTGTCTATAAGATGCATTTCAGAGCTGCCAAACCTGACCTCTGAGTTTAATCTTCTAGTCGTGGTGGAAAAGCAGAACCAACAGAGACAGGTTGTTCTCTGACCTCCACATACATGTGCTGACATGTGCACGCCCACACAAATGCACACAGACAGAGAAAATAAATGAATAAATAACTGTGAAATAATAAAAAACATTGAAATTTCTTCCTTCACAAATTCTTCGTAGGTTTGTAGCACAATGATGTTTCAGAAAAATTAATCAGGGCTGGAGAGTTGGCTCAGGGTTTAAGAGCACTGGCTGTTCTTGAGAAGATCTGGGTTTGATTCCCAGCACCAACATGGTAGCTAACCACCATCTTTAACTCCAGTTCCAGGGAATTTGACACTCTCTTCTGACTTCCTTGGGAATTGCAGGACATGGGCCCACTTACACTTACACGCATGCAAGCAATATACATAAAATAAAAAAAAAACAATAAAATTAGCCAAATTTATCAATTAAATTCATATAATTTTTTAAATCATGGAATATGTTGTCTTTTGGGGCTTGTATCACTGATAGACTTTATTGTCGTGTACAACATTTTCAGAGATAATTATATAGGTTTATATTTGTATTTTATTATTGATATCATATATATCTATTATCTGATATACTATATTTGCAGAATTAGAACTTCCAAGGTTGTACTTCCATACCTATCCATTGCATGCTTCTACTAACTTCTATACTAAAATTATATAATTATGATATGTATATAAGTGGTTAGTTACTGATGTTAATCTATACCCTTTTACTATTTTTTTTTTTTTGGTCTTTTCGAGACAGGGTCTCCCTGTAGTCCCAGCTGTCCTGGAACTCACTCTGTAGACCAGGCTGGCCTTGAACTCACAAAGATCCGCCTGCCTCTGCCTCCCAAGTGTAAGGATTAAAGGTGTGCGCCAACACGCCCAGCCTGTATCCCATTTTTCAAGAACAGATATACCAATTCCATCCAAAGAAAGACTTGTTTAAATTTGAAACAAGAAATCTGTCCCTCTAGAGCTCCTTTGATTAATTTATCTTTTACATTACTGTCTACGGTTGCCGACAATGTTTCCTGTACATAAATAAACTACGTGTTAAGGTGTCTTTGTTATAAGTGATGAAATTGATTACTTTATTATTATCATGCTTTGCTGGTTTAAAATATTATAGCCTAGTGGATTGCTGTCAACTTATTAATTATGAATTAATTTAATTTGTGGAGGTTGAAAGCATCAACTCATTTTCCTTAATTAATTGTTTTGACTTGCATTGTTAGAGGAGTCCTTTATAAGGGTGATGTGAGTTAATGACACAATTTTCCATTTGGGGAGAACAGGTCCTGAATTTCATGAGTGTCATAAATAATGTGATTCTCATCTTATTTTCATTGCCACTCATATGTTCAGATGCTAGCTCAATCGGTTGACTCATTAGAGAGAAATCATTGGAGGGAGTTGTCTGAGATCTTTGGGAGGGTTACATGAAATGCTTTCTGCCTTTGGCAGACACTGAGCTCCTTATCAATCCTTCTGCCTGACTGTTCACATAATCCACAAGGCCAGTTAGAGTTGGGTCCCCCAAAGACTCCTGTGTTGATAACCTGTTCCTCATTTGATGGTTCTATTGGGGGATGTGGCGATATGAATGAGAATGTCCCCCACAGACTCCGCGTATTTGGACGTTTAGTAGCCCGCAGTTGATGTCCCTGTTTCGGGAGGCTTTAGGAGGTGGGTCCATGCCAGAGAAAGCAGGTCTCTGGGGGTGGGCTTAGAGAGTTCTTAATCATTGCTGGATTTCCAGTCAGGAGATGTTTCCTGTGTCTGTGAAGGTGTGGGTGCTCTTTCTGCTTCTGTCACCTCCTGCTGTCCTGCCCTTCTGCCATGGTGGACTCTTGAGTCCTCTGAAACCGTAAGCTCTAATAAACTCTGTCTTTTATAACTTCCATTGGTCAGGAGGCAGGGCCTAGCAGAAAGACGTCCGTCACTGGAGTGTGCCTTTAGAGGGGTTTGGGAAAGCCCGCCCTTCCTCCCCTTTTTTTTCCCTGCTGCTTCAGTACAGGCCTAGCGATTAGGTCAAGTGACCATAGAGGTAAATATTTGAAACCGTGACTTAATACAAATTTTCCTGTGGTCACAAGCAAAAGGGGGAGAAAGAAAAAAATGGGGTCCTAAATAGAAACTTCGGCCTTTTTATAAAAGTTTTTTTTTTCCTCCCTGGGGGTGTAGTTTATTTGCAGCCCAGTCTAGGTGTTGGGGCTCTTGGTGGTGAAGGGCGGCCTGTGCTGAAGCCGCAGCACTTACCTGCTACAATCTCCTACGCCTTCATGATCTGGATGGAGTGCACACAAGCATGGTGATGTGCGCTCACGTCTCCGTGGCATTATGTGACAGCACCAGCAGTGGTCAGGTCAAGGTACTTCCGGTACATGTTATGGGTGCAGGTGCTAGAGTCAGAGCGCAGCCAGACACCAAAGTTCTTGACCCGCAGGGGTGACTTCTCAATCACCTGGCCACAATACACGATCTCCTCAGAAGACTTCTTCATCTTTTTCAGCTAAGACACAAAGTACCAGAACCGGGACTTGGCCACGACATGTTTGGGTGCAAAGATGCGCAATCGAGAGAGCGGTGGCTTGTGATACTTGGGAGCAGAGAGGCAGCGAAGTGTGCTAGAGGCCTTCATGGCGGTCCCTGCATGCTCATCGCCACCCACAAAAGGAAGGAAGAGGCGTCTTTCTCACAGGCTCTCACCAAGAGCTCTCTACTTTTTTTTTTTTTTTAATATTGATTGATTTAATATTTATTGATGTTTTGTGTATTTCAGACATCACTTTTCAGTTCAATTTAGACATATTCCCCCTTTCCTTCCCCCCAGGCCAGTTTATGCATTCTGCCACACATGTCCTGCATCTTTCTCTCAGTCTTTTTAAATTTTTTCTCTGCAAAGGTTTATTGTTTGGGGCAGAATTTAACTATATCAGTCTATTCTTTGACCCAGTCCTTATGTTGTTGTGGTTCCCTCCCAATTAATTGTATTCCTCCAAAATATGCCTATATAAATGTCATATATGTACCAGAATTATGTATTCCGGGAATAAACTGTATGTTAACTCTGATATATGTTTAGAAGTTCACATTTTTCACTTTAATTTTATATTACTCTAAAATATGTATACCTCCCACCCATGTACATTAATTACCATGTCTGAAAGTAAGTGGTAAATTAATCCTAGGGCTCATTAAGAGATTCACATTATCCATTATCTGGGCATGGTGGGGCATGTCTTTAATCCCAGCACTCAGGAGGCAGAGGCAGGCGGATCCCTGTGAGTTCAAGGCCAGCCTGGTCTATATAGTGAGCTCCAGGCCAGCTGGTACTAAAGGGAGACCCTGCCTCAAAAACGACAAAAAAAAAAAAAAAAAAAAAAGATTCACATTATAACATCACAGTTGCTTTCAGATAGAAAGAAATATAACTATAAAGTTGCTCAGCTTGCCCTTTTATAAGGTTTTAATCCTTGTGAAAAGGGCTACAGAGTGACTCATTTACATTATAAAGGCCCTTTCTTATTACTATCACATTGACAATTAACTTTCAATTTGGGGACTACATATAGATCATGGCTGTTGGAGAAAGGAGTGAATGAAATCACAAAATATAAAGTGACACCTGACTTACATGACATGACGGATGCATTAGTGTGGTAAGGGTTGCTCTGGGTAAGAATCAACTTACTTGTCTAAGATCTATGACCTTTCTAGTAGGTTGACACATCCGTAGGCTAAGACAATATTTTACAAACTACAAAAAATGTATCCTTATATTGCAGAAAAATATCCCAGACACCACTCAGAAAAGAAGCTTCTTTTGACCAGATGAGAATACTACAGAGTCCCACAACTGGACACACACACAGAGTGTGTGAATTGCTCATGCTTAGGTGACACATCTACAATGCAACCTCTGTGTAGAGAGACCCAAGCATCATAGATCAAGAACCCAAGAAGACATTAACTACCTCTTAACTCTTGTTAAGAAAGCTCCTCCATGCGACAGGAGACCAGGAACTCAAAAGGACCTGAATGGCCAAACCGTGAAGATTGGAAGTCTACTGTGTGTGGTTCCATGGACAGGTTGCCTATATTCAGCTTCACCCACCCAGGGCTCAGGGAACATTGCAGAAGAGGAGAACAGAAAGACTGTAGGAGCCAGGGAGGTAATGAAAGACTAAATGGAAATGAATCCTACAAGCTCCTGGGACCCAGTTCATATGAATCTACAGCACTGATATCAGCATGCACAAGACCCATGAACACTCAGTTGTACAAAAACCCAGCACAGGACTACAGAAATGGCTAGCAGAGCCCAACCTTGGCTGAGGAAATATTGGCAGCAGTTGGTGGTTGAGTGAGAAATACCTAGGTTTTCTTTTAGAAGAGAGACTCCAGATAGGCTAACTAGAGCTCAGGGGAGGAGCTGGCACTGAGGAGTGAGGGGGGACAGTAATTTGGCCCAATGGACTCTAGCACAAATCACAGAAAGTGTGGACTCTCAGAGGGGGGAGGGGCTGTGGTGGACTGCCAAGGGAGAAGTGGGTGTAATGGCAATTAAGACTGACTGAAAAGTATGTGTGTAACACATAAAAAATTCAATAACACATGTAAAAAAAAGAACTTACTTAGAACTGATTTCCTACCCTTCCATTCTCTCTTCACTCCCCCCTTCATTCTTCTGCAGCTTGAGGATCTTTTACCTGGCCCCAAGGACACCAAAGACACTTGTAATGTAAGGTTCTAAAACTGCATTTGAGTTTTATGCAGATGGACATTTTAAATATAAAAGACATTTTCTTTCCATTTCATTGACTAGTGCATAGCTTAGAGCTCATGTGAATATGCGTACAAATTGATTCATGAATTATTTTCTGTATAAAGACTTGCTGAGGGAGGGGAAGGGATTGGTGTTGCTGGCTCAGTTCTTCAGGTGCTGCTTTCCTCGAGGCAGCCAGCACTTTGCTCAGCTCCTTCTACATCCTTTTGGTGTGATGTGCATCCCTACCGTTCTTGATGACTTTGGGCCTTGGCTTGCCCTTGGAGACCTTGAGCAGCTCCACAGAGCACTGATCCTTAGACCCATACTTCTTGGCTCATATCCCTCTTTGACTTGTTAAGCCCATAGCCTTGGGCTAGTGCACAATCATAACTGCTGCTCATTAATGCTCCTCTGCGATGGGCGATTGATAAATGTTAAATTTGTGCATTAAGCATTTATGCGTGTGTGTGTGTGTGTGTTGTGTGGTATGAGTGTGTTCATATGTATGGGTAGAAGGTGCATGTATGTGCAGGTGCGTGTGCACAAAAATGTATTATGGTTTGAATGAGAATGTCCTCCAAGTATATGAACAGTTGGGCCTTCATTCATAATGGTGTTTGGGGAGGGTCGTGGAATATTTAGGAGAGTTCATAGGCACAGCCCATTCCGGTTGTGTAGTGATTCCCTTTCCCTCATGGCTGCCCAAAGTCCCAGCATGGACGTGGGGACCCCCCACCCAAGAGGGCAAGATGATGAGCACACAAACCACCAAGTGTTCTCCTTTATATGTAACTGGAGGAGTCACTGGATCTCTGACTCCTCCCTTCCCTTCAGAAGAACCAGTCCAGTTCACAACCATCCTGCTCTTGGGGATGAGAAAACCTTCAAAGTGAAAAGTTCATCCTTTCCAGAGGACTGCCCACTGTACAGTTACTTAAACAGTAATGGGATAATCAAGCAGGTCAGGTAAAGGCTGTTGATATGAAAGAGACAACTGTGGGAACAGGTCCTTGAGAAGTGACCAGTGGTGAAATCTGTGTCCTAAGGTAGTGCTGACCTGTGATAAGTCTTTGATAGAAGAGAATCATTTGTAGTGAACAAGAGAAGTCACATACTGGTTGCCAGTATTCATTATTGGGTAAATAGAGCGTAGAGACACTTTTCTCCAGGACTGTGACTGTAGAGAACTCTTCCCAAATGATGGCTGTTCAACATTAGCTCAGATCTAGAGTTTCTTCTGCACTAACAGGGTCCTATTTTCTATGACTAGATTGTATTACTGTCTTTGCATTTAGCGCAAAGTCTTACAATCTTCGTTGTGTACCTCCGTCCCTCTTATTAGAGGACAGCATCATTGGGCAGATAATGCTCATCATCTACAAAGTCTAGAACACTGTATGGACAGAAATCAGCTATTTTCTTCAAGTGAGGGAGAAGCTGCTTTAAAATTTTCAACATAATCACTAATTAGATTGCTATTTTCTGCTTCTGATTTTTCCTAATTATTGCCTTTGTGTATAGTCAAAGTTAATCTACAAAACACACATAACCGCTTCAGAGTGTGTGTGTGTGTGTGTGTGTGTGTGTGTGTGTGTGTGTGTGAATTCATGTGTAGTTATGTGTGGATTTTTTTTTTTGCCTAGAATATTTTTGAATAAATTGGGGGAAAATGTATGAAGCACATTTGAAAGTGTGCAAATACTAACCTCATTTTTCATTCTTTTTACATGTAATTCTGGGTTTTATGATTATGGGAAACTACATGAAGACTAGCATTATATATTTGACTTGTGCCACACTTTGATGGAGTTAACGCCTGTACTAATGTGATTTACCCAGTGACAGGGTGCTGTTACTTTGGTGGGTTTTGGCTTAGGTGTAGCTCAGTGGTGGACACCTGCTGAGAGAAGGCTGTGCTTTTCCCTTTAGTCCAGGCAAAAGAGGGAAGTTTTAATTACTTTAATTGTTGCCTCAGGTTTCTTTGAAAATCACCAGCTCTTCAATACAGTCCTGATAACATCGCAGCCTCTCAGGGAATCCCTTCCAGGAGCAGTGGGGGGCACTGAATTTATTCACATGAAATAGCCTTTGATTTCTTCTTATGTAAAAGCTGCTTATCACGATTACCACCTTGGCTATGTCAGTTGCTCTGAACTAATTTCTAATTCCTATTAGCAGAGTAATGTTTTATTTAAATGGAACTTCTTTTTGTTTTGAGGCAGGGAAAGGAAAAATGTATGCATAAAATTATTTCCCCTCAATAGCAGCTTGTAGTGAAACCTTTAGGGCTTGCACCTAGTGGATAGTTCTGTTTTGATTCTTGAACCAGAAACAGAAATCAGTAATAGGTGAAATTTGAAGATAGGAGAGTTTTTATGATATCAGTACTTGTTTCCTGATTTTGAAAATTACACCCAGGTTCTTAACACTTGATGAATCTGAATGAAAAGAATAATGGAATTCTTTCTACTGCTTTTACAATATTAGAGTTGTTTTAGAAACAAGGTAAGTTGGCTTCTCTAAAGTTTTTTGAATTTGTCCAACTCCGAAAGATGAATATCCCAATAATGCTAAATCTAAATCTACATAAGCTACATGACAATGAGGAAAAGTGATGGACATTCTGGAGAGGTAAAAATATGTTACAGATGGTGTATTTCAGAACAAAGCCATTGGAGTTTCTGGGAATGACTTTGAGGAAGTTCTTGAAGAGAATTGGAAAAATCACATTAGAACTGTGGTGGTCACTTGTGACAATTCTGTCATATGGGAGAAGGATTTGATTTCCCCTATCAAATTAACAAGTTAATTGGAACCAATATATTAAAAATAAAAGAGGCATATTTGAATTTATTATGTGGAAGAACATTCTAACAGTTAGACTTATTCAATAATAACATGGTCTTCAAAGCCAGTGTAGTATCTACCAGTGGCAATTAAACCAGGTAACCGTTGGGTTTTGTTAACATGGTGAAAGAAGAATCTGAGTTTTCTATAAAACCACAAGGAAACAAAAACTGAAGTCTTTGGCATCTGGTGGCCTATCATTTTTGTGTGCTAAATTTGTCATGCTCCTAACTATACAATGCTCTGTATTAATAATCCCGTTAGTACAAATGTTGTTCTGGTGTATACATGAGTGTTTAAGTGTATGCCTTCTCTCCTGAAGGTACATGGTGTTGGAAATATTTGGCCTAAACTGATGGTTTTACAGGCTATATATGTGGATAACATGAGAAGCTGCACAGTACCTTTAAGTGTGATTTATTTGTCTATTTATTTATTTTACTTGTGCTATAACAGTAGTACAAGACTGCTCCAAATATGTCTACAGGGTGCAGGTTTGAAATTAATGTGCTAGGGTACTTCAGTGTAGAGAGCATGCTGGCTGAGTTCGCTGATGTTTGGTACAGGCAATGATTCTTACCTTGATGGATGGTTGCCATTTCCTTCTTGATCAATGCATGAATCATCACTTCTAGGTGAACAAAGAGAGAAAACAGTAGGTGGTCCTGCCTAGTGCTGGATTAAGTTCAGAACCTAGGGAGAACACCATATTTATAGAAAGGATACAAGAAAGTGTGTTTGAGTTCCTGGCACATCCTTTTCCAAGATCATATTGTTCATGTTGGAAAAAGAACCAGTATTCTTTCTTTACTCTCGAGGTTGCTTAAATGAGTTATATCACATCATGGAAACCATACTGAGGCATGCATTGGTATTTCATGCAAGAAATAATGGTTGGATTTATATTATATTATATTATTATATTCATTTGTGTGTGTGTGTGTGTGTGTGTGTGTGTGTCTGTATGCAGGTATGTGTGTAGGTATGTGAGCATTCATGTGCCATAGTACCTGTGTGGGGGTCAGAGAACAACTTGCAAGATTTGGTTCTCTCTTTCTACTATGTGGGTCCCAGGGATCAATCTCAGATCACTGGGTTTGGCAGGAAAACTTTGAAGTGCTGAGCCATCTTACTGGCCTGAGTTTTTAAATAAATAAAATGAAACAGGTTATATTAAATTACAGGAACTCTTCAAAAGATCTTAACAGCTCTAATATTTCCTGAGAAAATCAAATAATAAGCCGGGCGTGGTGGCACACGCCTTTAATCCTAGCACTTGGGAGGCAGAGGCAGGTGGATCTTTGTGAGTTCAAGGCCAGCCTGGTCTACAGAGTGAGTTCCAGGACAGCTGGGACTACAGGGAGACCCTGGTCTTTGAAAAGGCCAAAATGGGAAAACACAAATGGAAAAAAAAAGTATGGTAAAACAAAAATATATCCAAGGCTACAATACAATAACACTGTGCAATGGTCATTTTTAGCTTCAATATGTACTGTGGAAAAAGTGGGCCCAGAGGTAGTCCTAGCAGCCTTCACCTTGCAGATGGGTCATGAGGATTGGCTGAGAGATGCAATGCAATTACTATAGGGTGCTGGGGCTCAGACATAAGCTTTAAGATACGTGTTGTGGGGCACACCTTTAATCCTAGCACTTGGGAGTCAGAGGCAGGCGGATCTCTGGTGAGTTCAAGACCACCTGGCTACAGAACAAGTTCTAGGAAAGCCAGAGTTCCAGGGAGACCCTGTCACTCAAAAACAAAACAACAACAACAACAAAAAAAACCCCCCAATACTGTTAAGAATACAAGGTGAGGGCCAAATAAGGAGGGAAATCCAATGTGATCAATTCCCGCTGACTTAAATTCAGCAAAGGACAACACAGGTGGTAGAGTAAACAGGAAGCTTTTTCAGGAATAATGGCTGCACTTGATACAAAATGGGCCTTGGAATCAGTAGATAGACACACTGGAATTCAGATCGTATGCTTAGCAATTTTCAATCTTGAGAAAAATGGCCTGTCTTCCCCTGGTTATATTTGTTTTTAATTGCCAGGCTGAGGAAATAATTTCCAAGGATTTTTTTTTTACAGATAGAAGGGATATTCATGGGCATTCAGTATGCCATCTTGAATTAAATTAACACCCAAGGAAATTTTCATTAAACTTTAGTTATATTTGCTAAGCAGTCATATCCATTAGGAAAAAGGATAGGACTCTTGTCTTGGTACCCCACAACTCTGAGTTGTCTTAGATATAACTGCTACTAAACATTTGTGGAAACCTATTTAAATGATTTTAGTTCGTTGTTTCGGGAGAGGCTAACGGAAGTGCAGTTGCGTGTGTTGAGAACGTCACGGGAGGAGACACTGGTGGGGCCAGATATAGTCCTGAAAGGTGGTGTACTCTCAAGAAGGAAAGAGGCACAACCAGGCAGCAAAAAAAAATTTATTTCAGAGGGGGAAGTCCTGATCTGTCCGCTGCCATGCATCGAACAATACCCGTGGAGATTTTGCTGAGTAAGGAGAGGTGTTTGGAAGTATAGAGAATGAATAAAGCAGGACAATCCTGGAAAGCATTGTGCTTGCTGTTTGTGTAAGTGGCCTCATGTTAGATGCTTTGAATAACCTGTATTAACTTCTGGAAGCAGCATGTCCTTCTGGGCACATCATCATTAGTCATCACATGACAGTTCATGGCATTACTGGAATTGTTATCATTCCTTCAATATTTGAAAATTGTCTTCATCTTTCAATTTATCTGAGAAAAATGGCATTGACTTTTCCAGGCAGCCTTCAGCCCCGCCTCCATCTGCCACCTATGAAGAGTGAGGTTTGTGACCTACAAACAATGAAGTTGCTTGAACTCCCACAGTGTCACATTGTGCACACATTAGTTTATAAGAAGCTCATTTGTTTTGAAATTTCTGCCTTCTTGTTTCTGTAGGTAAATTCCTACATGATGATTTTTAATATTAGAAAATTATTCTCTTCCATTATTCCTTATTCATTTTTTTCTCCTTCACAAACAACACTGCTGGAGTTCCTGAACCACTTCTGATCTTTTACTTTTTTATATTAATATAAAAAAACTATTTCACATTAAATTGAACAAATAGTTCTGTATTAACACCTCAAACCCACTCCACACACTCTCTTAAGTGCACCTGAGCTGTTCTTGGACAGTTGCATACAATCTAAGAGAGAGCATAACAGATTAAAGAAATGTTTCTGCAAGTATGATTGACAGTTCATCTCCACAACTGACTACAAACTCTTGCCATTGGTGAACACTTTGTAGGAGAGGTGGCCTGGTATTAACGTGTAAGACCTCTGTGGGAACTAGTGTGGAACAGCATATATATATAAAAATTTAAAATTAAGCAGTAACTATGGCAGGGCAAAGATTTATTAAGCTCATGTTGTTCGTCAGAAACAATGAGCCTTGAAGTGACTAAATAGATTCCTCTGGTGGCAGGTCCAAGACAAAACTGAGAGGATTAATTATTAGTCACTTTTCTGTTGCTGTGAATAAAGCACCATGACAAGGAACTTAATAAAAGGAAGAGTTATTTGAGCTTATGATTTGACGGTTCCAGGGAATTAGAGTCCATGTGTGGCGGGAGGCGTCGGCAGCTGGATCTGGAGCAGCAAACCGAGGGTCACTCTCGAAAGAGCACAGAAGCAGAGAGGAGAGCAACTGGAACCACGAGGCCTTGCCAACTCACTAGCCTGCCCCCAGTGACACAGCCTCCAGCACAGCCACACCCACCATGACTCTAAAACAGCCACCACTGGAGACAAACGTCTGAATACTAGAGCCTATGGGGGACACCTCCATTCAAACCACCACATTCCACTGCCCTGCCCCAATAGGCTCCTGACATATAAAATGCAAAAGGCATTCAGTCCAACCCAAAGTCCATAGTCTCCACACTAGTTTCATGCCATTCAACCTTTACCAGTTCAAGCCACAAAATCTCTTCTGAGACACAGGCCAATCTCTTAACTGTAAGCTCCTGTAAATCAAAAGGCAAAAGCATACTCCCAACTACAGTGGAACCGAATACACATCCAATTCCAAAAGGGAGGAATAGAGGCATAGTGAGGAAATACTGGACCAAAACAAGACCAAAAACCAGCAGGCAAACACCAAATCCAGTAGCCATTGTGCAACTTCTGGCTTACTTCCAAAGGTGCTTAGATGGCTCAGCTCTTCCAGCTTTGCTTGCAACATACATCTCTTTCTTAGGCTGGACACACTCCCTGTATGCAGCTCTCCCTGGGCAAATATCTCACAGGTCTGGCACTCAAATGTCTTCTTGGGGTCTCCGCTGCCAACCAGGCTTCACATTCACAACGCTTCACACAATGGCTATTTCGGGCCTACTTTATGCAGGGACACCCCTGCTGTCTCTACCTGACCTTGGCAGCTATCCTGGAAACTATGGAGTAAGGAACTGATTCGACCCCTTCACCTGCTTGCAAACTTCGTATGCCTCTGAAAGCCAGCACCACAGTGAATGAATATTAATCGAATCTGGCATGCAAGCTCGGATGGACGTGCCTATTTCAGAACCACTTCAACTTTTCTCTGCCCTGGAACTTTGGATTGACTGGAAACGAGCTCGGTGTGGTCTTTTTCCACTGAGAGGTACTGAAGTCTGTTGTATTTGAAATTCTAGGCCTCGTCCTTAACTTGTTTTAGTCTCCTTATGAAAGGGAGCCTCTCCTTCACATGCCTTGGCCACACGTTTAATCTCCTAGTGCAGTTACAGATCAAACTGTACAGTTTCACATTTCTTTCTGCCCCATTTGCTACTTCTCACTGTGATCTAGTACTAATATTCACAATTAAAAGCCACACCACCATTAATCTACATTAGGCTGTCTTGAACTATCCACTGCCAAAGACATCAGTCCAATTGCTTTCAACTAGCAGCAGGCAAGCTTTTTTGGCTGTGGGCAAACTGCTGCCAAACTCTTTATCAAAATATCCCAGTTTGCTGCCTAAGTCTTTGTTTAGCTCTGGAACCACATCTTTTGAAGCAATGCTTTCTTTCTATTCCAGGCCATCCGCTAGAAAATGGCCCCTTTAAGCTCTGCTTACAGTAGCAACAGCTTTTCTAGCCCAAAAATCCAAAGTCTTCTACATTTCACTAAACACCCAACCGATGGTCAGTTGTTTTAACAGAAAAGTAACTAATCCGGTAATTTGATACCAGAGAGTTGGCGGTTGGTGTGAAGAACCTGACCATGTTAGGGGATGTTGGGAGAAATGTGGAAAACTTTGGAACTTTGGGCTGAGAAAGGCTGTTTGACTACTGTAAGCAGAGCTTAAAGGGCCATTCTAGCGGAAGGCCATGGAAGAAAGCATTGCTGCAAAGAGATGTGGTTCCAGAGCTAAACAAAGACTTAGGCAGCAACTGGGATATTTTTGATAAAGATTTTGTGGGCAGCAGTTTGCCCACAGCCCCCAAATGCTTGCCTGACGCTAAGTTAAAAAGCAAATGAGACTAATGTTTATGGCAGAGGATATTTCAAGACAGCCTAATTAGAAATGGTGGTGTGGCTATTTGTGGTGAATATTGTGCAGATTTTCAGTGAAGAAGAGCAAATGGGCAAAAGAATGCAGAACGTACTGTATTGAATCTGATACTGGCGAACTAGGAAGATTAAAGTGTGGCCAAGGCATGTTAAAGGAGAGGCTCCCTTTCTAAGGAGACTAAATGATTAAGGAGAGGCCTGGAGATTTAAAAGTAACAAAAGGATCAGTACCTTCAGGGAAAGACCACACCCAGCTAATCCTCCAACAATCCAGGGCAGAGAAAAGCTGAAAATGTGGTTGAAATAGGCCAGAGTCTATCCCATCCCGAGCTTGCAGCCAGATTCGGCAAGTTCATTCACGTTGTGCTGGCTTTAGAGGCATGAGAGATGCAATTAGGGGTCTTCAGTCCTTCCTCCATGGTTTTAGAGACCCACAGAGGCCAGGCAGAGCAAAGCAAGGGCGTCCCTGGATAAAGAAGGACCTGATAGGCCATTGGTGTGAAGCTGTGAATGGAGAAGGCCGGGTATTGGGCAGCGGAGACCCCAAGAAGACTTGAGATGCCAGACCCTGTGAGATATTTGCCAAGGAGAAGCTGCATACAGAGTGGGACCAGCCCTAAGAAAGAGATGTATGTTGCCAAGCAAAGCTGGAAGAACTAGCCATCTAAGCCTTTGGGAAGTAAAGTCCCAGAAATCACAAATGGAGCTACTCTGGACTTGTGGTGTTTTCCCTGTTGGTTTTTGGTCTTGTTTGGGTCCAGTATTTCCTCAGCTAGTGCCTTTATTCCTCCCTTTTGGAATGGAATGTGTATTCGGTTCCAACTTATGTTGGGAGTAGTATGTAATTTGCCTTTTTGATTTTTCCCGGCTCTTACCCGTTAAGTAGTTGGCCTGAGTGCCTCAGAAGAGACTTTGGACTGTGGACTTTTGAATGGCATCGAAAGTGGTGGAGACTATGCAAACTTTTGGGTTGGTGACTGAATGCATTTTGCATTTTATATGGTCAGGAGCCATGGGGGCAGGGAGTGGGAATGTGGTGTTTGAATTAGGTGTCCCCCGTAGGCTCTAGGTTTTCAGACGTTTGTCTCCAGTTGGTGGGTGGCTGTTTTATTATGAGGTCCCATGGTGGGTGGTGGGGCTTGCTGGGAGGCGTTGTCCACGGGGGGCAGGCTTGTTGAGTTTGGCAAGCCTCGTGTTCTCCTTTGCTCTCGCTCGGCTTCCTGTGCTCTTTTCGAGATTACCCCTCGTTTGCTGCTCCAGATCCCTGCCAGTGCCTCCCGCAGCAATGGCACCTCGTAATTCCCAATGGGACCGACCATCGTAAGCTTCAAATAAACTCTTCCGTTTCTAAGTTCCTTGGTCATGGTGCTTTATCACAGCAAACAGAAAAGTGACTAATACACTTATCCTCTCAGTTTTGTCTTGGACCTGCCACCAGAGGAATCTATTTAAGTCACTTCAAGGCTCATTGTTTCTGACGAACAACATGAGCTTAATAAATCTTTGCCCTGCCATAGTTACGGCATTAATTTTATTAAATTGTGATATAAAATATGCTGTTCCAAGTAGTTCCCACAGAGTCTTACAGTTAATACCAGGCCACCTCTCCTACAAAGTGTTCACCAATGGCAAGAGTTTGTAGTCAGTTGTGGAGATGAACTGTCAATCATACTTGCAGAAACATTTCTTTAATCTGTTATGCTCTCTCTTAGATTGTATGCAACTGTCCAAGAACAGCTCAGGTGCACTTAAGAGAGTGTGTGGAGTGGGTTTGAGGTGTTAATACAGAACTATTTGTTCAATTTAATGTGAAATATTTTTTTCATTATAGCAAAAAGTAAAGATCAAAGAGTGTTCAGGAACTCAGCAGTGTTGTTTGGTTGAAGGAGAAAAAATGAATAGAGGAATAATGGAAGAGAAAAATTTTCTAAATTAAAAAAATCAATCATGTAGGAAATTATCATACGAAACATGAGAGGCGAAATTTCAAAATAATGAGCTTCTTTCACCCTAATTGGTTGCAACAATGTAGGGAACTGTTGGGGAGGTATTCAAAGCCCTCTTTGTTTGTAGGTCACAAACCTCACTCTTCATAGGTGGCAGATGGAGGCGGGGCTGAAGGCTGCCTGGAAAGTCAATGGCCATTTTTTTCAGAAAAAGAGTCCGATAAATTGAAAGAATTGAAGGACAATTTTCAAATAGCAGTATGATAACACTTCCAGTAATGCCATCACTTTCATGATGATGACTAATGAATGATGTGACCCAAAGAAGGACATGCTGCTTCCCAGAAGTTTAATACAGTTTTTCAAAGCGTCTAACCTAGGAGGCCACTTTACACCAACACAAGCCCAATGCATTTTTTTTTCCAGGTTTGTGCTTTATCATTCTCTATACTTCCAATCACCTCTTCCTTACTCAGCAAAATCTCCAGGGTATTGTTCGAAATGCATGGCAAAGCAGGACAGATCAGGACTTTTCCCCCTGAGAATAAAAATATATTTATTTGCATTGCCTGGTGATGCATCTTTCCTTCTTGAAGAGTAAACAACACATTTCAGGACTATAACTGGCCACCCAGATAAAAAAAAAAAAAAAAAAAAAAAAAAAAAAGAAAACAAAATAATATCCAAGGCTACAATACAATAACACTGCAATGGTCAGTTTAGCTTCAATATGTAGGCTGTGGAAAAAGTGGGCCCAGAGGTAGTCCTAGCAGCCTTCACCTTGCAGATGGGTCATGAGGATTGGCTGAGAGATGCAATGCAATTACTATAGGGTGCTGGGGCTTCAGACATAAGCTTTAAGATACTGTTGTGGGGCACACCTTTAATCCTAGCACTTGGGAGTCAGAGGCAGGCGGATCTCTGTGAGTTCAAGACCAGCCTGGTCTACAGAACAAGTTCTAGGAAAGCCAGAGTTCCAGGGAGACCCTGTCTCAAAAAGACAAAACAACAACAACAACAACAAAACCCCCCAATACTGTTAAGAATACAAGGTGGAGGCCAAATAGAGGGAAATCCAATGTGATCAATTCCCGCTGACTTAAATTCAGCAAAGGACAACACAGGTGGTAGAGTAAATCAAGGAAGGCTTTTTCAGGAATAAATGGCTGCACTTGATACAAAATGGGCCTTGGAATCAGTAGATAGACCTACTGGAATTCAGATCGTATGCTTAGCAATTTTCCAATCTTGAGAAAAATGGCCTGTCTTCCCCTGGTTATATTTGTTTTAATTGCAAGGCTGAGGAATATTTATTCCAAAGGATTTTTTTTTTACAGAAATAGAAGGGATATTCATGGGCATTCAGTATGCCATCTTGAATTAAATTAACACCCAAGGAAATTTTCATTAAACTTTAGTTATATTTGCTAAGCAGTCATATCCATTAGGAAAAAGGATAGGACTCTTGTCTTGGTATCCCACAACTCTGAGTTGCTTAGATATAACTGGCTACTAAACATTTGTGGATATACCTATTTAAATGATTTTAGTTCTTGTTTTCTGGAGAGGCTAACTGAAGTGCTATTTGCTGTTGTTGAGAACGTCACTGGAGGAGACATCTGGGTGGCCAGTTATAGTCCTGAAATGTGTTGTTTACTCTTCAAGAAGGAAAGATGCATCACCAGGCAATGCAAATAAATATATTTTTATTTCAGAGGGGGAAAGTCCTGATCTGTCCTGCTTTGCCATGCATTTCGAACAATACCCTGGAGATTTTGCTGAGTAAGGAAGAGGTGATTGGAAGTATAGAGAATGATAAAGCAGGACAAATCTGGAAAAAATGCATTGTGCTTGCTGTTTGTGTAAGTGGCCTCATGTTAGATGCTTTGAATAACCTGTATTAACTTCTGGAAGCAGCATGTCCTTCTGGGCACATCATCATTAGTCATCACATGACAGTTCATGGCATTACTGGAATTGTTATCATTCCTTCAATATTTGAAAATTGTCTTCATCTTTCAATTTATCTGAGAAAAATGGCATTGACTTTTCCAGGCAGCCTTCAGCCCCGCCTCCATCTGCCACCTATGAAGAGTGAGGTTTGTGACCTACAAACAAATGAGTTGCTTGAACTCCCACAGTGTCACATTGTGCAACCAATTAGTTTAGAAAGAAGCTCATTATTTTTGAAATTTCTGCCTTCATGTTTCTGTAGGTAAATTTCCTACATGATGATTTTTAATTTAGAAAATTATTCTCTTCCATTATTCCTTATTCATTTTTTTCTCCTTCACAAACAACACTGCTGAGTTCCTGAACCACTTCTGATCTTTTACTTTTTTATATAATGAAAAAAAACTATTTCACATTAAATTGAACAAATAGTTCTGTATTAACACCTCAAACCCACTCCACACACTCTCTTAAGTGCACCTGAGCTGTTCTTGGACAGTTGCATACAATCTAAGAGAGAGCATAACAGATTAAAGAAATGTTTCTGCAAGTATGATTGACAGTTCATCTCCACAACTGACTACAAACTCTTGCCATTGGTGAACACTTTGTAGGAGAGGTGGCCTGGTATTAACTGTAAGACTCTGTGGGAACTACTTGGAACAGCATATTGTATATAAAAATTAATAAAATTAAGCAGTAACTATGGCAGGGCAAAGATTTATTAAGCTCATGTTGTTCGTCAGAAACAATGAGCCTTGAAGTGACTTAAATAGATTCCTCTGGTGGCAGGTCCAAGACAAAACTGAGAGGATAAGTGTATTAGTCACTTTTCTGTTGCTGTGATAAAGCACCATGACCAAGGAACTTATAAAAGGAAGAGTTTATTTGAGCTTATGATTGACGGTTCCAGGGAATTAGAGTCCATTGTGGCGGGAGGCATGGCAGCTGGATCTGGAGCAGCAAACCGAGGGTCACATCTCGAAAAGAGCACAGGAAGCAGAGAGAGAGCAACTGGAGACCACGAGGCTTGCCAAACTCACTAAGCCTGCCCCCAGTGACACAGCCTCCAGCACAGCCACACCCACCATGACCTCTAAAAACAGCACCACCAACTGGAGACAAACGTCTGAATAACTAGAGCCTATGGGGGACACTCATTCAAACCACCACATTCCACTCCCTGGCCCCCATAGGCTCCTGACCATATAAAATGCAAAATGCATTCAGTCCAACCCCAAAAGTTTGCATAGTCTCCACCACTTTCGATGCCATTCAAAAGTCCACAGTCCAAAGTCTCTTCTGAGACTCAGGCCAATCTCTTAACTGTAAGCTCCTGTAAAATCAAAAGGCAAATAGCAAACTCCCAACCTACAGTGGAACCGAATACACATTCCAATTCCAAAAGGGAGGAATAGAGGCATAGTGAGGAAATACTGGACCAAAACAAGACCAAAAACCAGCAGGGCAAAACCCAAGTCCAGTAGCTCCATGTGCGACTTCTGGGACTTGACTTCCAAAGGGCTTAGATGGCTCAGCTCTTCCAGCTTTGCTTGCAACATACATCTCTTTCTTAGGCTGGTACCACTCCCTGTATGCAGCTCTCCTTGGCAAATATCTCACAGGTCTGGCATCTCAAATGTCTTCTTGGGGTCTCCGCTGCCAACCAGGCTTCACATTCACAGCTTCACACAATGGCCTATTCGGGCCTACTTTATGCAGGGACACCCCTGCTGTGCTCTACCTGACCTTGGCAGCTCTCTGAAACCATGGAGGAAGGACTGATGACCCCTTAACTCTTGCAAACTTCATGCCTCTAAAGCCAGCACAACGTGAATGAAATTGCCGAATCTGGCTGCAAGCTCGGGATGGACTCTGGCCTATTTCAACCACATTTTCAACTTTTCTCTGCCCTGGACTTGTTGGAGGATTAGCTGGGTGTGGTCTTTCCCTGAAGGTACTGATTCTGTTGTTTACTTGTAAATCTCCAGGCCTCTCCTTAATCACTTTAGTCTCCTTATGAAAGGGAGCCTCTCCTTCACATGCCTTGGCCCCACCTTTAATCTTCCTAGTGCAGTTATCAGATTCAAACAGTACGTTCTGCATTTCTTTCTGCCCCATCTGCTCTTCTTCACTGTAGATCTGCACAATATTCACCATTAAAAGCCACACCACCATTTCTACATTAGGCTGTCTTGAACTATCCTCTGCCAAAGACATCAGTCCATTGCTTTTCAACTTAGCATCAGGCAAGCATTTGGGCTGTGGGCAAACTGCTGCCAAACTCTTTATCAAAATATCCCAGTTGCTGCCTAAGTCTTTGTTTAGCTCTGGAACCACATCTTTTGCAGCAATGCTTTCTTCCAGGCCTCCGCTAGAATGGCCCTTTAAGCTCTGCTTACAGTAGTCAACAGCCTTTCTAGCCCAAAGTTCCAAAGTCTTCCACATTTCTCCAAACATCCACATGGTCAGGTTCTTCACAGCCAACAGCCCACTCTCTGGTATCAAATTACCGGATTAGTTACTTTTCTGTTGCTGTGATGAAGCACCATGACCAAGGAACTTAAAAAAGGAAGAGTTTATTTGAGCTTATGATTGACGGTTCCAGGGAATTAGAGTCCATTGTGGCGGGAGGCATGGCAGCTGGATCTGGAGCAGCAAACCGAGGGTCACATCTTGAAAAGAGCACAGGAAGCAGAGAGAGAGCAACTGGAGACCACGAGGCTTGCCAAACTCACTAAGCCTGCCCCCAGTGACACACTTCCTCTAGCACGGCCACACCCCCCAAGACCTCCAAAAACAGTGCCACCAACTGGAGACAAATGTCTGAATACCTAGAGCCTATGGGGGACACTCATTCAAACCACCACAATAAGTATAGACATATCAGATGCCAGTTGTGTTTCCTTGTACACTGATGGGCATTTGAGTTAGTGATTATTTCTATGGAGGGGTGCAACCTGCTGCAGAAGACTGTATCAATCATGTGCTCCATTGAATGAACACCATTGCCATTGGTGTGCTTAAGTTTCCTTTGTTATAGTCATCCGTTTTATTTTTATCCCTGCTATTCATTCCTATGACTGTAGCTTTAAAAAAATTAACTTTGTTATTACTGTGCAAAAATGTGAGTGTTCATGATGTGTGAGTGTGTGTGTGTGTGTGTGTGTGTGTGTAGGAAGCTTTCTTTTTATGCCAAACAGGAGCATGTGGCCCTGCTAAGAGGTAGGGGAACTGACCCCTCAGTGCAGAGGCCGGACAGCTACTTCCCATAGCCTGACCTGGGTGGTACTTCCAATTCAGGCCCTTAGCCTGGACCCATGAGACACGTGTTCCACTCTTGGCCATGACTTCCCACCTTCCCAGAGACTGCTGAACCCTGGACGGGAATTTCCAGGCTGATGGCTATAGGCCTATCTTCAGCCTATGTCCACTCACAACACCAGCTACCCAGACTGGTGGTCCACAAGGGGACCTCTGTCCAACCCACTGGCCACCAGAATGAAATGCAGGCCTACCTTGGCCTCTATGCATGCAATAATTAATTAAAATAATGGCTGGGAATTCCATGATGATGTTACTATGAAATTCATATTTATTCTTTGCTACAGCCTGCTTTTATAAACTAAATGACATCAGTTCCCAGGACCAATCATAGGCCCCCAACTCCATGCCACTGCACACTGTTGCCCCACCCAGCATCACCCAGGTAGGGTACGTTGTTTGCTCTGCCTTGGGGCTGGGTCAGACCCTGGTGATGCCCTGAGGTGTGCTAGCCTGCAATTCAGACTGGATCTTCCTACGTGTGTGTGTGTGTGTGTGTGTGTGTGTGTGTGTGTGGTGTGTTTGCCACAGTGTGTGGGTGAAGGACAAACAAAAGTTGTATGGAGTCTTTTCTCTCTTTCCAATTTAGGTTTCAGAGATTAAACTCAGGTTGTCAGGCTTGCACAGCACATGCCTCCCCCTGCTCATCCATCTCTCCACCCAACTCTAACTTCTAAATGTGTTTAATATGTGTCTTTTTTTTAACGAACAAATGATCTTTTAGAATGTATATCACTGTTTTGTTTGCATGTAGATATAATTTCCATAAAATATTTGATGAATTTTATATTTATAACCAACACTATATTTTATAAGATCTGTCCTTGTTGTGTATGTAGAAATCTGAATCTTATTCTGTTGTGTTAGAAATGCCACTCTGCCAAAGAATCTCTCAAAAGCCCAAAAACTGTGGAGGAAAAGATGTAATAAAAGAACATTATATCAAGGAAAAAGTACAGAATACAATACAGAGACAGTGACAGAGACAGATCGAAAGTGTCAGGCCAAGCACACTCCCATGGGACTAGAGGGCAGTGGCCCTGAGGTCAGATCCTCTCCCACTTTTATTCCCAGTTAGGGGATTTTTTTTTTTTTTTTGGTCTATCCCAGCTATCCTGGAACTCACTCTGTAGGCTGGCTTGAACTCCTGCCTCTGCCTCCCAAGTGCTAGGATGAAAGGCGTATGCCACCACGCCCGGCATGGTGACCCTTTCTCTGATTGGTGGGGTCTTAGTCGTTGCAGACCAGGCAGTCTTTCATTGGTTCAGTCCACCTGTTCTGTACTCCTTTGTTTGAAACAATGGTTGTGTTTAGCAATGTGAAGTCCCCTGGAGAGTAATGGGCTCCTTATGGGGTCAGAAGCACTCCTACAGGGCTGGGAAAGTTCATCCTGACCTCAGGTAGCTCTGGGAACTAATAACTGAAGGTGGGAGGGAGTAACTATGGGAACCAGACCTGCTTCAACTAGAGAGTTGCTTCTGCATGGTTAACCCTTTCCTTTTGATTAACTTCTTTCTGACCTGGTCCTAACAATTCCATTACATTCTTCAATATTTTAGCTGCCCATTTATCTAGTGATGAGTATCTGGATTACCTCCAGTTCTTAGCTACATTTAGAAAACTGGACTTTTCCAAATAATAACAGCATAGAAGCCTCATGTGTTGCTGGTAGGAGGACATATGGGCTCATTTCTGAAAATCTGTGTGTGTGTGTGTGTGTGTGTGTGTGTGCAAGCACATGTGTACAAACATGCAAGATGTGCATCAGGAGAGAGTTTATATACTAAATTACTGTAGGTATAGTAGCATACACTTCTGCATGTACACACATACATCATCTTATGTTTTCCTGTTGTAATGTTCAGTGTTAGATCATAATACTTTAACCTCTCTAGTACAGGACAGTAATATAGAAAGAGACATGAGCACAGGCTAAGTGTCAGTTCACCATTTTACTGCATGTGTGTTATACCAAACAAAAAGTCATTCTATGATTTTCCTGGTGACATTAGAGTGGGTATCCCAGTCATTCTTGACTGTGACTCAAATGACAATTTGGGAACATTTGTGGAATTCTTAAGGCAACATTTTTAAATGCATAATGTAAAATTTAAATGATCACTCAGGAAACCAATCATGTTGAAATGATTATAAAACACAGACTGTATGATGCTATAACTATGAATGTTTTTATCAATGTAGTAAATAATATCTAATGGCATATATAATAATTAATTGCTGAATTTTTAAGGAATGATGAGTGCAAATATTATTTCAATATCGTCAACAACTATAATAAAATGTCTGTGATTAAACTGGTGATAAAGTCATAGGTACTACTGAGATCACTGTGGTTTCCCATGTTTATAACTGAAGGAAGTATTCTCAATTCCATGCTCAGAATCTTTACTTCAAGCACAAAATATTGTGAGACTTAGGTCATCAAAAGCAACTGTATTAGTCACTTATCTGTTGCTGTGATAAACCACCATGACCAAAGGAACTTATAAAAGGAAGAGTTTTTTTGAGCTTACAATTGACTGCTCCAGGGAATTAGAGCCCATTGTGGCGGGAAGCATGGTGGATGGGCCTGGAGCAGAAAGCCGAGGGTCATATATCACAATGAGCACAGGAAGCAGAGACAGAGAGAGAGACTGGAGACCAAGAGGCTTATTAAGCTCACTAAGACCACCTCCAGTGACATACTTCCTCCAGCACAGCCACACCTTCTAAGACCTCCAAGAACAGTGCCACCAACTGGAGACAAAATGTCTGAATACTTAAAGCCTATGGGGGATATCATTCAAACCACCACATTCCACTCCCTGACCCCCATAGTCTCCTGACCATATAAAATGCAAAATGCATTTAGTCCAACCTTAAAAGTCCCCACAGTCTTTACCAATCTCAATCCTATTCAAAAATCTACAGTCTAAAATCTCTTCTGAGACACAGACCAATCTCCTAATTGTAGGCTCCTGTAAAATCAAAAGGCAAATTACATACTCCCAACATACAGTGGAACTGAATACACATTCCCATTCCAAAAGGGAAGAATAGAGGCATAGTGAGGAAATACTGGACCAAAACAAGATCAAAAACCAGCAGGGCAAACACCAAGTTCAGTAGCTCCATGTGCGAATTCTGGGACTTGACTTCCAAAGGGCTTAGATGGCTCAGCTCTTCCAGCTTTGTTTGCAACATACATTCCTTAAGCTGGTACCACTCCCTGTATGCAGCTCTTCTTGGCAAATATCTCACAGCTCTGGCATCTCGAATATCTTCTTGGGGTCTCTGTTGACAACCAGACTTCACATTCACAGCTTCATGCAATGCCCTATCAGGGCCTTCTTTATTCAGGGACACCCCTGCTGCACTCTGCCTGACCTTGGCAGCTCTCTGAAACCATGGATGAAGAACTGATGACCCCTTCACTCTTGCAAACTTCATGCCTCTAAAGCCAGCACCATGTGAATGAAACTGCCAAGTTTGGCTGCAAGTTTGGGGTGGACCCTGGCCTATTTCAACCATATTTGCAACTTTTCTCTGCCCTGGACTTGTTGGAGCAGAAAACACTTTCAGTATTTTCCTTTCAAAAGTTGGAGGATTAGCTGGGTGTGGTCTTGCCCTGAAGGTACTATTTCTGTTGTTTACTTGTAAATCTCGAGGCCCCTCCTTAATCACACTTTTTCCATTGTTTGCTTATAAATATCTAGGCCTCTCCTTAATAACTTTAATCTCCTTATGAGAGGGTGCCTCTCTTTCACATACCTTGGCCCCACCTTTAATCTTCCTAGTGTACTTTTCAGATCCAAACTGTACATTCTGTATTTCTTTCTGCCCCATTTGCTCTTTTTCATTGTAGATCTGTACAATATTCACCATTAATAGCCATGCCACTATTTCTATGTTAGGCTGTCTTGAAATATCCTCTGCCAAAGACATTAGTCCATTGCTTTTCAATTTAGCATCAGGCAAGGATGTGGGCTGTGGGCAAACTGTGGCCAGACTCTTTGATAAAAGATCCCAATTGCTGCCTAAGTCTTTATTTTCCTCTAGAACTACATTTTTTGCAGCAATGCTTTCTTCCAGGCTTCTACTAGAATGGCCCGTTAAGCTCTGCTTAAAGTAGTCAATAGCTTTTGTAGCCCAAAGTTCCAGAGTCTTCCACATTTGTCCAAACATCCACATGGTTAGGTTCTTCACAGCCAACAGCCCACTCTCTGGTACCAAATAACTGTATTAGTCACTTTTCTGTTGCTGTGATAAAACCACGATGACCAAGGAACTTATAAAAGGAAGAGTTTATTTGAGCTTATGATTGATGGTTCCAGGGAATCAGAGTCCATTGTGGTGGGAGGCATGGTGGCCTGGGCTGGAGCAGAATGCCAAGGTTCACATATTGCAATGAGCGCAGGAAGTCAAGAGAGAGAGAGACTAGAGACCACAAAGTTTGTTAAGCTCACTAAGCCCACCCCCAGTGATGTACTTCCTCCAGCACAGCCACACCTTCTAAGACCTCCAAGAACAGTGCCACCAACTGGAGACAAAATTTCTGAATACTTAAAGCCTATGGGGGGTACTATCATTCAAACCACCACAGCAACTAATGACAAGACCCATTTGCCATCTGTCCACTGGGTATCTGCTCAAGGAAGGTGTTCTACAAAGATTCATCTTTGAAAGGTGTCAGATCCCTTCAGATCCCCCTGGAAGTTTAGAAGTGGAGAAACATAACCGCTAGGATGACTAGCCAGCAAGGTCTGGTCCATCATTGTATCATCCCCACAAAATGTGATGGCGGTAGCTGTGAATGTTGAGATGATGGTATAGCCAACACTTGTTCTTGTGTGTGTTGGTTGGGCAAAGTAGAAAGAGTAGAACTGGGTACTCTTGATGTTGTCCCCCTTACATCCTCTGTTCCCCATTCTCTAGTTCATAGGAGAGCCCCTGTTGAGCTTGTAGACATCTCCCCTGAATGAAAAGGCCTTTAGATTATCCTAGCTACTTTCTATTGCTGTGACCAAAACACGGACCAAAGCCAGCTTGGGGAGGAAAGGGTTTATTTGGCTTATATGTCCCAGTCTCAGTCATAGTCATCCTTGAGGGAATTCAGGGCAGGAACTCAGGCAAGGAGACAGGAACTGGAGCACAGAACATGAAGGAACTCTACTTACTGGCTTGCTTCTCCAGGCTGTCCTCAGCTTGCTTTCTTAAACAACTCAGGACCTCCTGTCCTGGGGTGGCATCACTCACAGTGGCCTGAGATCTCCCACATCTCTCAATAATTAAGAAGATGCCTCACTGAAATGCCTGCAGGCCAATCACTGAGGTTTTCCTTTTCCCTGGTGTTTAAAGTGACAACTGAAGCTATCCAGTGCACAGATCCCTGAGAGTTTCTGCTGGTTTCATCATTCGTTCCCTAGGACTATGATTCCTCTTTACTTCGGCAGCTTCTGAGTTTTTATTCTGAGAGGAAGCAGGCAACAGTTCCTGATAATTTGTCATCATGACAAGAACATATTAGTTTTTTTTTTTTATCTTTTTGAGACAGGGTCTCCCTGTAGCCCCAGCTGTCCTGGAACTCACTCTGTAGACCAGGCTGGCCTTGAACTCACAAATATCTGCCTGCCTCTGCCTCCCAAGTGCTAAGATTAAAGGCGTGCGCCACCACGCCCAGCAAGAACATATTAGTTTTACAATGTGAAAAATAGCAATTTAATACCATCTTTATAGGATTGTCTTGAGGATAAAATAAGATAATGCTATGTACTTAGTTCACCTGCTGTGCCCCCCTCCATATATATGGTATATGTAACTTCCCTACATTTTCCAAGTGTGTAACATGGCAACAACAATCTGGCATGTGTTGGCTACTGGGGGGAAGAATTACAGCAGAAGCCATTCAGACAGTGATCAACAAACTTGTCCACATTGTGCCGTCACCCAAGTGCCATGTAAAAGTCTTCACCTTTCAGGTCAAATAATCTTAATTTCTTAGAGAAGGACTCAAATAAAGTTATTTTAGAATGGGTCACAATATGTAACCACGACTAGTCTGGAACATGCCATATAGATCAGATTGGCCTTGAACTCACCGAAATCCCCTTGTTTCTGCCATGCCAGTGATGGGATTAAAGATGGGCATATCATACCTGATGTGGGCTCAAGTATCTGTGTTTTTTAAAGTTTGTCAGGAGATGCCAACATTTGATGGCACATGCCTTTAATCCCAGCACTCGGGAGGCAGAGGCGGGCAGATATCTGTGAGTTCAAGGCTAGCCTGGTCTACATAGTGAGTTCCAGGCTAGCTGGGACTAAAGGGAGACCCTGTATCAAAAAGACAAAAAAAAATCTCTGAATGAGATCCCTGGCTTAAAATTTTTCTGTTTTCTTTATACTCCAGTAACTCTTAGTAATTATTGAGAATATAGAAATTTCCAGGTAAGATATTCAATTTTCATATAAAATCATCTACTTCAGTATTTCATGAGCAGGTATTCATATACAAACCTTTTATTGTATAAGGACACATATTTAAAACAATAAGGATAGATTTGAGCCAGAAGAAGAGAAAATGACAGAGAATTGTAGACAATATAAGATCCAGTCTCATGTTCATAATGAGTGGTGGCACACACCTTTAATCCTAGCACTCAGGAAGCAGAGGCAGGAGGATCTCTGTGAGTTCAAAGCCAACCTGGTCTACAGAGCAAGTTCGAGGCCAGCTGGGCTACAGGAAAACCTTGTCTCAAAAATAACAAAAAAATTCTGAAAATTATTTGAGAAACAATTGGTTAATGTGAACTTGATAGAAAGAACATAGCAATATTCCCTGAGATGATCATGCCATTCACATTTACATAGTTTGTCTGTGTTGTTGAGTCTGCTGATTTCACATGGTGAAGATTTAGACTCTGTGATGTGGCTAATCAGTCATTCTGCTGGTACAACCAGACTTGGAATGTATTACCTAGAGTCATTATAAACTCCACTGTCTTTTCATTGCTGCCAATTTGGAGTTCTGTCCATATGTTCTTTTCTTGAAGTGAGGTATGGGAAAGGGAGAGACAAAGATTTGGCATGAATGGCCCTTCCTCAGGAAGAGGGAGAGGGTGCAGATGGTCCTGATAGTGGGGGTGTGAGGAGAGTTGTGAGCTCTGGAAGAATTTATAACTGAAGATGGATATGAATTTCCCTTAGAAAACATCATTAAAGCAAAAAGTGATGAAATTATATGTTACTATGTTGAACAAAAAAAAAAAGACGAAGATGATCTCCTGCAAAATACCACATCCAGTTCCTTAAGGTCCCATGTTCAAATCCAGTGGAGAACTGGGAATCTGGCAACTTAATCATGTGATTCAGATTTTCTTCTTTCCAATTTTAAGAAGCCAGTGATGCTGTGACCACTGCCCAGCATCAAAAAGCAGAATGCTATCACTACAATGCTGAGAACTGGCAGAGCACATCAGAGGACAAAAATGAGATTTACAGCTTCCTTGAAGAAAAAGGCTATAGAAGGTAAAGAAGAAGCATTCACATCTTCCTCTTCCCCTTAACAACAACAATATTAAAAGCATCCCAGTCATCCCCCAGCCAGTGTCTGTGAACCTTTTTCCCAATCAAATTTATCTCTCTTTGTCCTTTTCTCTTGGATTCCACTCTGCTGAATGTCAATTAATTTGATAAATGACTCCTTACTAAATAGATCAAATGTTAATGCATTCATTAAAAAATAATAACACACATTTATTGAATAGTTTATTTATGTCAGAATGTACATTAAAATCATTCACATATATGCCTTCCAACCATGTTAACATTTCCACTTTGAAAACAATCTCATAATTGAATCTGAAAGAGAAAATGGTCAAAATGGCAGAATTTAGGGCTCCTGGCAGGGGAGGGAAGAGAATCTATCGTGTGGTAGACCTTCCCAAATCACACTGGTGATCTATCATCTATCTCATTCATGGAAGAGTATTTATTAGAAAACATGTAAAATAAAGGTAGATGTTCCAGACTGAGAATAATAGCTTTTTTTTCTTTTTTTTTTAATTTAATTTTTATTGATGGTTTGTGCATTTCGTACATCATTTTCCAATTCAGATCAGGCATATTTCCCTTTCCCTTCCCCCCCACCCCACCCCATCCCAGATCATGTATTCTGCCATAACTGTCCTGCATCTTTCAGGTTTTTTTTCTTTCTATTTTTTAGCTATAAGTGATAATCCATGAGTAAGCATCCTTCGTGCAAAACCAATCTACAGACTGTTGTGCCCCAAACCCCCACAGTCCCACCATCCAGTGGGGGGTGACAGGTTGTTTGTTCAATCAAGTTGATCAAATGAGTGTCCAGACTACATTGCTGTAGTTTCACCATTCACCCCAATCGCAGCCCTTACATTCTACCACGCCCCCTCTTCCGCAGGTTGTTCCCTAGGCTTAGAAAAGGGGCACAGGTGGATGAGAGGTAAAACAGTCCACTCTCTCTGGAGCTGTTGACTTGGACTCTGGTCAATTCTGGCTGTTTCCTTTCATGGGCTGACAGTTTGTCCAGGAATAACCTTTCGATCCTACTAATGAAGAACAAGCAATTAGATATATAGGTATTTAAGCAGCACTAATAGTTATGGTAGGTTACTTTAGCATAGACACATGTTTGGATATGTTAATCCATGAATTACAATTTTCCCCCCTGTTAAATATGACAGGGTCTTACTGTGGCTTATAACATCTCCTAACCTGTAGAGGATGTAGGCTTGTGGCATCAGCCATGGGTTATTCTTCCAAGGAGAGAGCCAATAGCCAATTAGATTTGGGATATACAGGCACATGGCTGCCTCTGCTGCACAGTATTTCCAGGCAGGTGAGGTGTAGCAGGTGCTGATGGTGGAGTCTTGCTTGACTCAGGGAGACCCGTATTTGCTTTATTGGTTTAGTGGCCTTTGGTAACACTCTCTGGCATTCCAGCGTGAATAATAGCTTTTATTTATCAAGATCTTTAGGCATCACTTGGAAGTCTTTGGGCCTTAGTATTCTTTTAACAGTATAGGGGATATAACCACTGAGTATCTTATGAAGTGGTGTAGAAATTAGATATTATTGGACTAGTTGTAACTTAAAATGTTCCATATGTATCTCAGCTATCTGGGTCCTTCCTACTAATGAGAATTGGACCAAGATTTCTTTTTTCTTATTTTAGGACTGGAGGATTGACCTCAGAGCTTTGCACATACTCCTGAGCTGTATCCCCAGCCCCTGAGCAGGATTTTAGAAGAAGAATCCCCAAAGACAGTTCAGAGGTTTCCATGGGCACTTATTCAGGATGTATAATATAGCCAGTATGCTGAGAATTACGCATGCGCAGAGCTTGTACCTCATCAACCTAACCTGCCCTAGGCAGGTGAGACCATACAAGCAGCATTGCAGACCTGGGCCAATCAGAAGATGACAAGAGGAGAGTGGGAATGTGAACAGTACATAACCCCTAACCCTGCCCTCAATAAACGAGTCCCCGACAGCTTGCACTCTGTCTGCGTTCACCTGATTCCCAGGGTCTGTGTTTTGACTCTGTGTCTCTCACCCCCATTCCTTCTTTGGTCAGACCCCGAAATTCCCCAGCAGGCCTGGGAGATTGTCAACAAAGATGGTCTCTTGAAACTCTTTAGTCTATCAAGAATTCTAGAATATGTAGCGAATGCACCATGCTTATCATGAATTATGATTTATTTGAGGAATCCATGATAAAAATTTGAGGGGGACAATTTTAAATGGATTATAATAAGTTTTAGGTACTACTATAATATTTTATTTTATTATTGGATAATGTGTTAATCATATATTTTCATGAGTATCAGTGTCATAGTTTATCATGTACATTCAAAATATAAAAAAAATCTCCATCCTGCATTCTGTTTGGCTGTTTTTCCACACTTAAGAAGGAACTCGTAGTACTTGTCTTGCTGTGCTTGCATTACTTCATTTAGCAAAATGTCTTCTAGTTTCATCCATTTTGCTATAAGCGATAAAATTTCATTCTTTGTGGCTAAGTCCATATACATGATATATTGTCTTTGTCTATTTATCCTATCCTTTGAAATCCTCGGTTGATTCTATATTATAACTATTATGAATAATTCCAAATTAACATGGACACACCGATGTCTTTTGGTATGCTGATTTCATCTCCTTTATTATTTATTTTCATCATTATCACTAAATTATATTAATTATTTATATTATTAATATATTATGTGTCTATATAGTACATTATATCCTATCATTTATTATTTATATTTATATCCCTATGAGTAGAAGAGCTGTGTCATAGGTAGATTAATTTTTAGTTTTTCTGGGAGACTTCTATGCTATAGACTGCAATAGGAGTGCTAATCTACTTTCTTTTTAATGGTGCATGGAATTTCCATTTTCACCGCATCCTTACCAGCCTTTGTTATCCTTCTAAATAATAACCACTCTCTGAGGTGAGATGTATCATGGGAGTTTTGAATTGTATTTCCCTGATGGTTAATGATATTGAGCATTTAAAAATACTTTTGCAAATCCTTTGATTTCTTCATTTGAAAAGTATCTATTAATCTAATTTGCTCATTTTGAAATAAAATTAAATTGTTTTGCTAGTTTTTTAGTTCCTTTTATAGTCAGGGTATTAATCCTTGATAGTTGACAAGAATTTTCTCCCAGTCTGTAGAGCAAAAAGTGCAATACAGGGGGAATCACTTTACCAGACTTCAAGCTATATTACGGGATTATAGTCATAAAGACAAACTGGTACTGACACGAAAACAGACCCATTGACCAATAAAACAAAATTGAAGATCCAAACTTGAGTACATGTAATTTCAGCCACCTGATATTTGACAAAAGGGCCAAAAAAGCTCAATAGAGGAAAGATAGCATCCTCAGTAAATGGTGCTGGCAAAACTGGATCACTATCTATAAAGAACAAAAGTAAACCCCTACCTCTCACCCTGTACAAAAATCAACTCCAAATGGATGAAAGACCTCAACTTGAAACCCAAAACTCTGAAGGTGATAGAAGAAAACATCGGCAGCAACCTCCAAGACATAGGCATAGGGCTCTAAATCAGACAGCAGTTGCACAGGAAATAAGGTCAACAATTGAAAAGTGGGACCTCATTAAACTCAAAAGCTTCTGTACTGCAAAAGAAACAATCTCTGAAGTGAAGAGAAAACCCACAGAAGTGGGAGGAAACCTTCACCTCTGATATATCTGGCAGAGCATTAACATCCAGAATACACAAACTACTCAAAAAATAACGAAGAAAATAAATGACTCACTCAAAAGATGGAATAAAGAGATGAACAGACTTGAGGAAATAAAGATGGCTGAGAAACATCTTAAAAAGTGTTCAACATAATTTATAATTAAGGAAATGCAAATTAAAACTACTCTAAGATATCATCTCATGCCAATAAGACTGGCTAAGATCAAGAAAAGAAAAGATACCAAATGCTGGGGAGGTTGTGGGGAAAGGGGAACATTCATCCACTGCTGGTAGGAATGTAAACTCATGCAACAACTATGGAAAGCAGTGTGGAGAACTCTTAAAAGACTCAAAATGAACCTACCACCTGACCCAGTCATACCACTCCTGGGTATATTCCCATGAGACTCATCCTACCACAAAAATATATAAACATCTATGTTTATTGCAGCTCTCTTCAAAATAGCGAAGAGCTGGAACCAACCTAAATGCCCCTCAACTGACTAATGGGTAAAGAAAATGGGGGACATCTCCACAATGGAGTTCTATGCAGTGGAAAAGAGAGATGACATCATGAAACTTGCAGGTAAATGGATGGAACTCAAAGCCATTAGGCTAAGTGAAGTAATACAGTCCCAGGAAAAAAAATGATGAATGGTACCCCTCATTTTTGGATGCTAGCACCAAATCCCTAGATGTAAGGCAAGGTGAGTAATGTTATTGTTATATTCTTTTTATATGAAAGCAATTGTGCTGTTATAACGTGAATTTCTTAATGGGCACTAGAATTAACTTACCACTTTTTTTCAGACATTGTAATTACCATATATGGGTGGAAGTTATGTATTAATATTTTAGAGTAAGGTAAAATTAAAGGGAAAATTAAAGGGAAAATTAAATGTCAATTCCTAAACATATTTTGGAATTAACATAGTTTATTTTCTGATGGCATAATTTTGTATATATGTCACGTTTATATAGGCATATTTTGGAACAATACAAATGGAAGGGAACAACAATGACATAAGGACTGGGTCAAAGAACTGACTGATACAGTTAAATTATGCCCCAAACAATAAACCTCTGCAGAGAAAAACATTAAAAAGACTGAGAAAAAGAGGCAGGACATGTATGGTAGAATGCATGAACTGGGGTGGGGCGGGAGGCATAGAAAGGGGAATATGTCTAAATTGGACTGAAAAATGATGTTTGAAATACACAAAACATCAATAAAATTATTCTATTTTTTTAAAAAAAGAACACTTGCTGTTCTTCCAGAAGACATGGGTTTGGTTCCAGCACCCATATAGCAGTTAACAACCATCTGTAACCCCTGTTCTAAGGGTCTGGCAGCCTGTTTTTTTCTCTCCAGGCATTGTATGGCTGTGGTGAATATACACACATGCAGACAAAGCAGTCATATACATAAAATAAAAATAATAAATCATAAAGAAATGAACTACATGACACCCCAGCTCTGCCCTCTTTGTTCAAGATTGCTTTGATTATTTTGGGGCCTACTATACTTCCAAATGAATTTTAGTATGGTTTCATCTACTTCGGGGGAGACAGTTTTGGGGATTTTAATGGGAATTACATTGAATCTGTAGATTTCTTTCATAGCTTGAACACTTGAAAATGTTAATTATTCTAACCCACAAACTCTGGAGACGTCTTCATTTTTTTGTGGCTTCAATTTTTCTCATCATTGTTTTAAAATTTTGTTATAGAGCTCTTTTTCTTTCTTGGTTAAATTTATTTCTGAGTATTAAATTTTTGTAGCTATTATAAATGAGATTTATTTTGTGGTATTTTTTCTCAGAAAAGTCCTTACTGAGATATGAAAGTGCTACTGATTATTGCATGTTGATTTTATATCATGAAACTTTAATCTTTTGATTTATTTGTTTTTATGTTATGTATATGTTTGGGCTGCATGTAAGTGAGTGTACAATGCCTGTGAAGGGCAGAAAAAAGTGGAGAATTAGAGCTACAGACAGCTGCTAGGCACCATGTGGGTGCTGGGAATTGACCCTGGGTCTTCCACAGGAACAGCCAGTGCTCTTAACTGCTGAACCATCTCCTCAGCCCCTATACCTTGAAGTTTTACAGACCTTATTTGGTGTTCTAATAGGTTTTTGGTGAAATCTTTACGTTTCCTAAATATAGAAAAATATTACTTACAAACAAGGATAATTGACGATCTCCCTGATTGTTTGTGGATTCTTTATTCTTTTTAATACCCGATTGCTTTGGCAACCTAAAACTTCGAGTACTATAGTAAATAAAAGAGGCTAGTGAGCATCCTTCTCTTATTTTGGATCTAGGGTGATAGATTTTTCAACTTTTTCTTTTGTAATATATTTTTATTGACTTTGAGACTTTCATATATTCAGACAATGTATTTCAATCATTTTCACCCTGACCCCTACCAGACCCACTCCTATTCCTTCCTAATTATTTGTCCTATCTCTTTACTTTATAACCTACCAAGTTCAATTTGTGCTGTACTTCTGGGTGTGGGACCATCCACTGGAGAGTAGTCCATCTACCAATAGCCACACCTGTTTGTTCCTTTTAACATTTTTATTGAGTTTTATGCATTCCATATAATTCATCTTAATTTAATTTAGATGCCCTCCACCTTCCCCATCACCCAATGTCCCCCAATCTAGAGATTCTGTCCTATACAATAAGTACTATCCAGTTAAGCTTTTCTATCCAGGTGTCCCTTGATACAAGTTTATCAACTGGAGTCTATTCAGCCCATCTGGATCCACTCCCTTAAAGATGATTACTCCACAGTAATCATTTTCTCTATTCAGTGTGATATGAATTCTTATAGGCACTATATTGTTGGTTCTTACTTTTGTATCCATTAAGCCTTCTCTCTATCTGTAATTGCAGAATTTAATCTATTTAGTGTCAAAATAAATAAATATGTCTGGACTTACTGCTGTCATTTTTATTAAATTTCCTCTGTTGGTTTTGAATATTATACTGTTTTCTGTGTTCAGTTTTGTGATTTGATAACTTATTGTGTTATTGAGATTTGATTTGTTTCTATTTTCTTGTTCTGTTTTGTGTATATCTTTCTTTTTAAAGCTGGCTGAGTAGTCTTTAATTCCCTCAATTGTTTCTTGTCTTGGAAGTTTTAATTTCTTCTGCATCTTTGCTGGATGTAGTATCATTGGTTGAAAGTTATCTTTCAGAACTTGGAAGATGTCATTGAATTCCACCTGGCTAATGAAATTTCTGCTGAGAACTATTCTGCTAGCCCAAAGGGATTTCCCTTAAATGTGACAAACCAGCCAGGCAGGAAAGAAAAGAGGGGGAAAAAAAAAGGTCCATTGGGGACTTCCCAATGCTGGGCCCAGAGGGTGTGGCCTGTGACCACAACATTTCTCTCCCTGGCTGACCCAGGAATTGCAGGAATCTGCCTACCTCTACTTGCCGCCCCGCCCCATTCCCCTGTGCTGGGATTATGGACGCATGCCTCCATACCTGGCTTTTTACATGGATGCTGGAGATCCAAACTCAAATCTTCATGTCCGTGTAGCTCGGTTTTACCAACTGAACCATTTTGCTAACCTCTGCTGGGGTTTCTGACCCAGAGAACAGTAAGAATTTGGGCAGTAGTACACTTTTCAAGATGGTCCCTAGCCAAAGCTGCCTGGGCTCTAGGAGTTTGGGGGAGAACGTGTAAATCTTTCTCCAATGTAAAGCTTCTGTGCCAACTCCAGGTTCTTCTCTAAGGGGTTTTAGCCTATGAAGGTTTCTAGGAGCATGGATTGCCAGTGTCCACATAGATTCCTTACCCTGAAAAACACAGAGCCCTACCTCAGATGGAGGGCTGGTTTCTAAGCTGTTTCAGTCTACTTTGCTTTCCTTTCTTGCTATTTCTCAGGTCTCTGAACCTCACAAGATTCTGATCTCTCTTTTGCTGAATTCTAGTAATCTCGAACAACCAAATGCCTCAAAATGCAATTGTTCACCTAGTGCTTGGTTCTTCACAGAGTAGAAATTGCATGCTGGGCTACTCTGATGGGCCATTTTGGAATTTTCTGCAGACTACCACACTTTTCTTTTCTGGTATGGTTATATTTCTAAGGCAGACCATATTAAGGTTTCATCATAGTAGATTTCAAACATATGGCAATAATAATTTCTACTTAAGTTTAAAACCATGTTAGTGGCTCCTAAGTTATAAAAATGGTTCTGCTCATAACAGAAACACTTTAAAAAGGTCTGGGTAAAATTATTAATGCATTCTATTTGGCAAAAATTGGTTTAAAAAAAGTAAAGAGCACTTATTTGGAAAATATGAATCCTTTAAGAAATAGATGAAAATATAGAATTTTGTTTGGGGGGTGTTTTTTCAATGTCAGGGTGTTTTGAGCATCTTGTTTGGAGTTTTGTTCACTAACCTGATGAATCCATTTTTGGAGGAAGTAGATTCTGTTTTCTGCTTTGTGTAAATTTTATGTTCAAACATGTAGGAAAATAGATGACATTTCCCAACTGTTGTTAGTAGCAACAGTAAAGAACATTATTTATTAATCTCTAACAATTTTCTATGTTGTTATTGACCATTTTCTAAATATAGCTTAACCCAAATTCTAACCTTGGTATGAACAAGTTCATCTTCCAGGTCAGATGCTATGTCATCTGTTCTCTCTCTTTTACTTTTTGAGTGATATTTTGAAGGGCTTATCCATGTGCTCCTGACTTTATACTTCCAACTTCTTCACCTGGCAAATGCTATTGAAATTTCAAGAATCATCTCAGCCTTTTTTTTTTTTTTTTTTTTTTTTTATTGGTCTTTTTGACACAGGGTCTCCCTGTAGCTCCAGCTGTCCTGGAACTCACTGTGTAGACCAGGCTGGCCTTGAACTCACAAAGATCCGCCTGCTTCTGCCTCCCAAGTGCTAGGATTAAAGGCATGCACCACCATGCCCGGCTATATGTTTTCCTTTTTTAAAGCCAGTTGTGATCTTTTCAAATTCTGATCTTAAGAAATGCATTTTCTAAACATCTAATGTTTTTACTATGATATGGATTGGGTAATTTCTTTTCTATCTATTGATGTTCTATAAGCTTCTTGTATTTGTATGGGTATGTCTTTCCTTAATTTGGGAAAATTTTCATCTATAAACCTGTTGAAGATTTGGTCAATACTGTTATCCTGGGATTCTTCTCCTTCCTCTATACCTATGAACCAATGATGTGTAGGTTTGGTATTTTCATGGTATCCCACAGTTCCTGGTTATTCTCTCTCTCTTTTTTTAAATTTCTCATAATATTTTCTTGAGTGATCCAGTTCTTCCATGTTGTCTTCCAGTCTTGCTATTCTATTTTATACTTTATCCATTCTGCTAGTGAGGCTTTCTCCCATACTTTCCAAATGGCTACTGTGTGTTCTACTTTCTTTTTCATTTTGGCCTGAGTTTTCCTCAGTGCTTCTATATCTTTTGTGAATTCATTTTGCAGTTAGACATTATCTTCTTTTAGTTTATCCCTATCTGTAGAAGAATAAAATTAAACACCCAACTTTCACCGTATAAAAAGTCTATTGTACATGGATTAAAGATCTCAATGTGAAATCAGAAACTTTTTTTATTTAACATGACTCTGCTCAAGATATATTTTTCATAAAAATATAATTGTACAATGCTCTTCAGAAGAAAAAAAATCCTTCAATGCCCCCCAATAAAAGGAGGGAGATTAATAATCTCCCTCCTTTTAACACAAAATATGTAATTTGTAACAAACAACATGCAGCTGATTTCTTGGGAAATATAGCATTTATTTTTGTTAGTTTTACTTGCCTGTCACTAAAAGTTAACCCTACTTTAACTCTGTATGGTCTTTAACAATCCAAATCAAATTCATCACAGTTCAAAGATGATAGAATTGTAACCAGGGACGCAGAGTGGAATCTGTGTGCTGACAACAGTGACCTGGATTACTGCAGTAAGGTGAAACCAGAAACTCTTTAAGTGTTAGAAGAAAATATTGGCAGTAACCTACAAGATATAGGTGTAGGAAAAGGCTTTCTAAATCAGACAGCAGTTGCACAAGAATGAAGGTCAGCAATCAACAACTGGGACCTTATTAAATTAAAAGTTTCTATAAAGCAAAAGAAACAATCAAAGAAGTGAAGAGAAAACCCACAGAGTGGGAGGAAATGTTCACCAGTGACACATCTGACAGAGGTTTGACACCCAGAGTATATAAATTACTCAAAAAACAAAGGACCAAGAAAACAAAAGACCCAGTTAAAAGATGGGCTAAAGAACTGAACAGAGACTTCTCAAGATAGGAGGTTAAGATGGCTCAGAAACATCTTAAAAAGTGTTCAACATCATTAGTAATTAAGGAAATGCAAATCAAAACCACTTTAAGATTTCATCTTACACAAGTAAGACTGGCTATGATCAAGAAAACAAATGTCATCAAGTCCTGGAGAAGGTGTGGAGAAAGGAGAACATTCGTTCACTGCTGGTGGGATTGCAAACTCGTGCAACCCCTATGGAAACCAGCGTGAAGAATTCTTAAAAGACTAAGCTTGAACCTACCATTTGACCCAATTATACCATTCCTGGGTGTATACCCAAAAGATTCATTTATTGCAGAGATACATGCACACCCATGATTATTACTGCTATTTTCACAATAGCAAAGGGCCAGAAGCAGCCCGGGTGGTCCTCAATTGACCAGTGGCTAATAAAAATGTTGTACATTTATATAATGCAGGTCTATGCAGCAGTGAAGAAGGATGACATCATGGGATTTGTAGGCAAATGGATGGAACTGAGACTGTTAGCACAGTCTCAGAAAAACAAACGACATATGTTTTCCCTCATTTGTGGTTCTTAACACCAAATCCTTATATGTGAGTCAAAGTGGGTAACTGGTCAGTAAAGATAATATCACAGTGACTGTTATAGTTATAAATATAGCTTAAAGGATATGCCTCTATTTTCCTCAGTTCTAAGATTTATGAGAAAGAACAAATATTTTTTTTTGGCAGTGTCTCCCTTTAATCCCAACTGGCCTGGAGCTCACTTTGTAGACCAGGCTGGCCTTGGACTTAAAGAGATCCACCTGCCTCTGCCTCCTGAGTGCTTGGATTAAAGGCATGCACCACTATATCTATATCTATATCTATATCTATATCTATATCTATATCTATATCTATATCTATATCTATATCTATATCTATATCTATATCTATATCTATATCTATATCTATATCTATCTATCTATCTATCTATCTATCTATCTATCTATCATCTATCTATCTATAATCAAACCACTATGTAATTTAGGAATGTAAAGTTATATCTTTTACCTGTGTAAAAGCTTATGGTTAAACTGTGAGTCCCTAAATATGTTTTGCAATTAACCTACAGTTTGATTTCAGACTTGTTAAATCTGGTATATGTAAGGAATTTAAAAACAACAACTACAAAAAACTAAGAGTAGAATCATGTACACCAAAGGCTGGGATAGATGCTCCCAAAGCACAGAGTTGAAGTGTTGTTTAGAGTACTGGAGTGCACAAAGGATGTGACATGCAACTTGTTTTTTTTTTTTTAAGAGATATATTTTCGTATTTTCTGTTTTAATAGTAGCTAGCATTATAAATTCTTTAATTATTTATTCATTTTTAATTATGTGTGTGTGTGCACATGTGCAAACTTGTGCACATGAGTGCAGGTGCCTGAGGACGCCTGAGACATCGGTTCTCTTAGAGTTCCAGGGTGTGGTGAGTTGCCCAACAGAGGTGCTGGGAACCAAACTCAGATCCTCTGCAAGAGCAACGTGTGCTCTTTACCAAGGAGACATCTCTCCAAACCCTCTTTGAGACTTTAAATAGTGGCATACTGTGAACTGTTGCTTTCTTGGGCAGCACAATTAGCTTACAGATGTGCTGTTGGGTATTTAAACATTTTTAGGGAAATTATTGATCTCTGCTACCTACTACATGAACTACAAACTCAAAGTAATTGACAATTTCAATAATATCTCACACTTTTCTTGATGGTTTCCAAAACTATTGTTCAGGAACAAGCCCTGTGTCAAAGTAAAATGGAGCAAAAATGAAGGTAGCTGTGTCTAATTTGATTCTTCTCTTTGAGAGTCTATCAGTGTTCTACAGACATATATACTTTCAATTTTTCTATATTAGATTTTGCAAATGTGTATGTTGTCAAGATATAAACTTAATAGGATGGGTGAATCGAATTACTTAATAAATGAGTCTGTTTGCTTTTCTTATCTCTAATGGTGCTGCAATAATAAAAACTCTAATGAAATGCTGGAAAGACCATAAACCTTTTTATGCTGGGTGTTGTATGTGACTTGCAGTGACCTGAGTGCCACTCACTATTATTCAATAGACACTTTCTTTCTTGAAACTACCATGTTCACAGGCCTGGTAATGAATTCACATCAACATAATTTTGTTTCATTTGAAATTCCTGAAATACATAGTGGATTTTCAAAAGGGAAGATCACAAGCATTGGACACCCACAGATGCATGGGGTGATGTGAAATACCTCACTTGTGAGATGTTCTAAAGGTTTCCTCTGTTACCAAGATATCGCTTATTCTTAAGTTATAGTTTCCAGTTGCTTCCCTTCAAAAGTTTTTTTGAGTATTTGTAATTCTACCATTTTAGAAGGTGAAAGAAGAGATATTTGGCAGCTTTGCAAACTACTGGCAGAGTGAAGACTGTCGATGAAGGTGCTTGGCCCTGTTGTTCTGAACTCTATTAGTCAGTTAAGCTTTGCATTGAGTAGGATGTACCAAAAAGTGCCAACTGAAAGGTTGACCCATCTGAACATTGAAAGGAAGAAAAGCCTCAGATTGCCATAAACATTGACCCCCTCTGTGGATCCTACATGTAACAACTATTTATAATATGTCCTAATGAAACTTACCTTCTAGGTGCCACAAAGGTTTTGATATGAGAGACTTTCTTGTCTCCCCCCCATAGAACAAGGAGAAATATGACGATGATGAGGTCGTTCTCCAACTGTAAATTGGAGACAACTATTATAGAGGTAATCTCTTATAAAACCGGTAAAAATGCCTTCTTTAATTGACTAATAGACATAAGAACTGTGAAAAGGATTATACTCTGTTCAGAACCAAATATAATACTAAAGTCCTTGGGCTATGCACTTAGGCAAAGTATATTAATGCAGGAGCTCTGACATCAGCAATGGATTGTTCTACCAGGGGGATGTTGGCCAGGGGATCCAAGGCCCCACAAAAGGTAAGGGCTCCTTGCCCCTAAGTTGGGATACCTGCAGGAGGAGAGGCGATAAGACCCTGCTGCCGAAGACCTGACGTTAACATGGGAGGGATGTATTGAGACCGCACATGCAAGTGTACAGATGGCTCTGAAACCCAGAGAGTTGTTCAGCCAAATGGCCACTACCAATAAAGTCAAATATGGTCTCCTTGGAGTTAAGCAAGACTCCTCCTGAGCACCAAGCTACACCTCACCTGCCTGGAAATACTGTGCAGAAAGGCAAGCCATTGCCTGTCATAATCCCAAATCTATTTGGCTATTGGCTCTCTCCTTGGAGAAATACCCACTGGCTGATGCACAAACTTACTATCCTACAGGTTAGGAGTGTTAATAAGCCACAGTAAGACCTGTCATATTAAACAGGGGAAAAATGTAATTCATGGATTAACATATCATCCAAACATCTGTCTATGCCAAAGTAACCTACCAAAACTATTAGTGCTGCTTTAAATACCTATATATCTAATGTCTTGTCTTCATTAGTAGTGAAAGGTTATTCCTGGAACAAACTGTCAGCCCAATGAAAGGAAACACCAGAAATTCAGAGTCCAAAACGACCTCCAGAGAAAGTGAGTGTTATTTTGCTGTCTCATCCATGTGGCCTCCTTTTCTAAGCCTAGGGAAAATCTGCGGAAGGGGGCGTGGTAGAATGTAAGGGCTGCGATTGGGGTGAATGGTGAAACTACAGCAATGTAGTCTGGACACTCATTTGATCAACTTGATTGAACAAACAACCCGTCACCCCCCACTGGATGGTGGGGCTGTGGGGGTTTGGGCACAACAGCCTGCAGATTGGTTTTGCATGAAGGATGCTTGTACTCATGGATTATCACTTATAGCTAAAAAATGAAAAAAACTGAGAGAAAGATGCAGGACAGTTATGGCAGAATGCATGATCTGGGATGGGGTGGGGGGGGAAGGGAAAGGGAAATGTGCCTGAACTGAATTGGAAAATAATGTATGAATTGCACAAAGCATCAATAAAAATTAAAAAAAAAAATAAGGGCACTGCAAGGAGGCTGCCCATAGCTTTGGATTTGGAGAAGTCACATTATTTATGACCCTTTACCATCAGATGCTAGGAAAACATACACTCATACACACATACACACATTTATATAACCAGGTATACACAACACACACACACATATAGATGTGTGTGTGTGTTTATGTATATATACCCCCTGCCCATACACCCACCACATACATGTACACATAAGCACTCACATACATGGACATGAACATACAGGAGCATGAACATACACATAAACATACACAGATACACAGATACACACATACACACACATGTAGAGAGACACATCCACACATATATACTGCATTTTTTCTAGTACCATTGTTATGTTAGACAAGGACTCAGTTGACCTATCAGCACCTCAACCAGTTTCCTGCAGTGGAGGAAATGGCTGTGGAAGGATTTGTGTATGTACAATGCACCAGAGCATGCTGATTTATGGGAATTTCTTGTAACAACAGAAGGGAGTGCTCTCATGGCAGAGACATTGGCTAGAAAGGGCAGATCCAAGCAGAGCATCAGAGGAGAGAAGACTGAAAAGCCTATGTCAGTGACGATTGGCATGGACAGATGGTTAGAAGGAAGGAGAGGGTACCCAGGGACAGGGCTGGAGAACTGAGAATTCACACTTCGAAGACTACAGTTTTGCCTCAGGTCATCCCTGAAGCAACCAGTCTGTCACTAGAAACCTGGGTTTCTAGTGGATGTGAACCTTAAATATACTTCTCTTTTTTCTCTTTATTTGTTCTTTCTGTGGGCAGATGGGGCTAACAAGAATTTCCCTGTAAATAACTTTTGAGGATCACCTACTACAACTATTTTGGTAGAAATTTAATAATTTCTGTTCATGTTTCTCATTGTTCCACACATGCCATTTTTTTCATCAAATTTGAAGTTATGATCAAGAAATAAAAGCAAAGAGAAAGAGGGAATTATATTCCTTAGAAGAATGATTTGACTGATAAGTATGATATTTTGAATATTACTGCTTCAGTTAATTTCAAAATTGGAAACAGTGATGTGTGCAGTTAATTAAGGAAAACTTAAATAAGACTTATAACAGTATCTGTACTTAAGTGCTGTACACAGTTAACAATGGGCTTATGGTCATTAGGGTAAAATACTTGAAGCATGGGTCCAATGTAAAAATTAATGATTCCATGTCCTTACAGTACCAAATTAAAGAGGTTTATTTAATTATCTAGAATTTACTGTTGATTCATTTTTACCTTTACTGTTTAAAGTCCAGATATGAGGAGTTACATGTTAATTTGTAGATGTCAGTTTGATGAGAGATATACAAAGGTTATAGTATGATTATTTGATAGGATAATAGATTTTGTACTTCCTATAAAATTAATTTTAGCATTTCTTTGAATAATTGGATATATCATCATTCTTAAAGTGCTTTAAACTATCTTTACTAAATTTAATAAATAAAATTTTAGGTATGTGCTTACTTCATATGCATATAAGAGGCATTCTAAGTAGTTCTGAGATAATACTTAGACAAATAATCACTACACTGTTCCTTAACTCACTTCTTCAAATCAATCAGATCTCTCACTATGAACTGTTTAGAATTACAGAGAGGCTTAAGCCATAATTTGGATAGCAAAGAGGCTCTCATTAGGAAAATTCTCTGTGTAATTCAAGTTCTCCATATGTCTTCACAGAAATGACGCCGTGTAAGTGGAATACATGTTGTGTTCCTAAAGCAGGCAGCAGTCATGTTATCTTGGCAACTGAAGGAGAGATGGAATGGCAGGATGTGAAAGTGATTATGGCTGAGTGCCTTCTACATGCAAAACAGCTGTCATTCATGTTCTTTGTTTGCTTTCACGATAATCTTATTCAGAAAGATTATTATCCTCATGTTGAATTTGAAAAACCAAACTTCAGAGAGGTAAACACTTTCCAAATTCCAAAATCATATCATTTCTACCCTTACAGCACTGACCAAGGATTATTATTTCATAGCTAGATGCTATTGGATTAGTAATATCACTCAGTAATTCATCAGCATTTTCACCTTTCCTTTACAAGCATCGTTAATTTGGTTTAAGAACTTGTTATGAGAATCCTAGCATGGTGCCTCCGTTAATTCAGAGAATTTAGAAAACATTGATCTAGAAAGAAGGACTGAAGCTCATGAGCAGATGGTCACAGAACAATTTAAAAGCAAGAACTTTGTAATGTGTATTTTATAGCATATATAAGTTTTCTCATAAAATTCCTTCTTTCCTGACTTCCAGTTTGGTCATTGTTCATTGTGTCTACTAGGTAGGTATTAGTGTTGATCCTAAAGAAAGAATTTGAAGATGCTATGGCCCTTTCTTCCTAACTCAGTGAATCTTTGGACAGACACATCAATTTTAGACAGTTCAGTAAGACATCTTTATACTTCAAATCTTGTTGTGGCTATTGTTTTATATGTGTGCAGGTCAGAGGACAACTTTGTAGAGTTGGTTCTCCTCTCCATCAACATTTATGTGGACTTTGGGATCAAATTTAGGTCATCAGACATGAGCATAAGTGCCTTTACCATCTAAGTGATCTCACTGGCTCTAAAGTCTCTTTATTTTCATTTATTTTTTATGTTAAGTTCACATTTTTATTTTCCGGTATTAATTTTCAGTTAGACAGAAATGATATATAAATACATTTATACTCATTTTTTTTAGACAGGGTCTCTCTATAGCCCAAGCTGGCCTGGAACTCACTCAGTAGACCAGGATGGCCTTGAACTCAAAGAGATCCGCCTGCCTCTGCCTTGGCTCTAACATTAATCTTCCTAGAGCACTTTTTCAATCCAAGCTGTACATATTGCATTTTTTTCTGCCCTCCTTGTTCTTTTTCAGTGTAGATGTATAATATCCACAGTTAATAGCCATGCCACCATTTCTAGGTTAGGCTGTCTTGAAATTTCCTCTGCCAAAGAAATTAGCCTACTACTTTTCAACTTAGTCTTAGACAGGCTTTTAGGCCATGGGCAGATGACAACCAGACTTTTTTTTTTTTAATATCCTAGTTGCTGCTTAAGTCTTTATTTCCCTCTGGAGTTACATTGTTTTCAGCACTATTTTCCTCCAGGTACCTACTAGAATGGCCCATTAAGCCAACTGGGGACACACTGTCCAAACACTTGGAGCCTTTGGGAGCATTCTTATTCACACCACCACAGATACTTGGAACTAGAGTTACTGATGGTTATTCGCCATTATGTGGGTGCTACAAACTGAACCCAGTTCTTCTAGTAGAGCAGTCAGTGCTTTTAACCACTGAGTCATCTCTCCAAATCCCCTAAAGTCTCCTGTGGTTTAATATAGTCAACCAGTGTGGTTTCTGTTATTTACCATCAAGAAATCTGATAAGAGTTTTACAGTAGTATGGTTTTGATTTTTTTCAGTCTCTTTTTTAATGCTTTTATTGATGTTTTGTGTATTTCAGACATCATTTTTTTGGTTCAGTTTATGCATATTCCCTTTTCCCTTCTCTTCACCCCACCCCAGATCATGCATTCTGCCATAACTGTCCTGCATCTTTCTCTCATATGATGTGGTATATTTTTAGTTCCTCCTGAGAGCTCTGGCTCAACGGTTCTGTTCTAGTTTGCTTTCATGTCGCTGTGATAAAACAATCTAACCAATATCAACTTGGGGAGGAAAAACTTTATTTACCTTACATCTCTGAAGTAGTAGTTCATCACATAGGGAACCCAAGGTAGGCACTTAGGGCAGGAACCTGGTGGCAGGAGCTGAAGCACAGTATGGAAATAGAAAGCTGCTTACTGTCTTGATCCTCTGGCCCATGATCCAACTGCTTTCTTATATAATACAGAACCATCTGCCCAGGTCACCCAACAATCAAGAAAACGCCCTACAGACATGACCACAGGCTAGTCCAATGGAGCCAATTCCTCTCAACTCAGAAGTGTCAAGTTGACACTAAAGCTATCCAGCAGAGATATATTTTTTATTTTCTGATGTTTTTTCAGTAAGTCATCAACAGATACTAACTCTTGTCTCAAAAGACCTGAAATTACCAAAATATGAATTTAATAGACTTGTGGACAGCTATCACCAGCTTGCTTCATGTCTCTCAAGAAAAGTTATGAAAAAGATGGCATGAAGCATACCCTAAGTGAAACTGCTGGAAAAGATTAGAAGAAAACTTAATCCATCTGCTCCTCAGGGACCAGTTTATGAGACACTAGGTCCAGTGCCTCACACTGTGCCTGATACACTGTGCGGTGTTTGTTTATTAACTTGTTTACTGAATCAATTGTTCCACCATTAGCCAAAAAGGAAAAAAAAAACTCATTGAATTCTTCATTAGGCAGCTTAAAGTTTTTATGAATTTTTTAAAACCCAATTTTGAACCAAGTTGAGGACATGAGATGTAGATATTAGTGCTGCTCACTTTGTACTTCTGTTGTTCTCAGTTCTGTATCAGAGCTACTATTTAAACACATAGCTACCATATGTTCTCTCCAAAGTGTTCTCTATCATTCTTTAGGCTGCTTCTGTCCTAGGAAGCTGAGTTGTGTGGGCTATATTATTCCCTTTCCTGCCTGCTCATCTTCTTGTTTGATTTCCATTCTTTGGGGAACAGTTCTGGGGGAGGGCATGTAGAGATCAGGTGTCGAATGCTTTGACTAAAGCACACTACTCTCTTAAGGATTCTGACTCTTCACAACTATCTCTCCCTAGAATTTTAATAACATCTACCCAAATACAGGTCTCGACACCACGAAATGTCAATTGCTCAGACATTACCAGTCTGGTAGTACTGTTCTATTTTCTTATTTTCCTTGAAAACTCACCCTTATAATAATCACTTGATAAACACATCTTCCATGAGTTATACTGCCTGTTCATAACTGATACTCTATTTAGAATTTGATGCTTCAATGTTACATTAGCTGTCCTGTAGACTAACAGGCAGATCAAATATATACTGGTTTTAAAAGGGGTTAGAATTTATTCTCTTGAGATTCTTCTCCTTTCTCTATTCCTATGATGCGGAGGTTTGATCTTTTCATAGTGTCCCATATTTCCTGGTTGTTCCGCTTATTTGTCCTTCATATGGTCATCAGAATACTAGGAAGCACAGAGTTGGTAAGCAGCTTTGCCCTCTTGACATAGCCGTACTTGCGTGAGGAGTTCAAATTGGAGCTTCTGCCCTCACCATCTCCCAGCAGAATCAGTGAAGAAAACAAATAGCAGAGTTCATGTTCAATCCCTTCCAGCAAAAGGGCCTGGGATGGCATGCATCTCTTCTACTCAGGCTGCAGGGGCATTGTTTCAGTCTCAAGGCTGTAGTTAGGTGAAAGAAAAACTGAGAAATACAATCTTTCTTAGGGCAGCAATGTGTTCTACTGACATTCTATTACTATGAAGGAAAAGGAAGATTGTTATGGGGGGAACTAATAGAAGTCTAGAGGCTGATTTTAAAGTTCAAGAGGTGCCTGCCAAGACACTGAGTACATCCTGGGGATGCAGAATTCAATATAATCCTCCAACCTCTGAATGTATTGATGGTCTCACAGAGAGACAGGCATGGGACAAACACTTTCAACATCATGTCTAGTCCTGACAGAGGTCTGACAACATTGCTTTAGAAAAACAAGGGAAGAGCAGTTAGTCCAGGTTTATAGCTCCATCAAGTCATCAAAAAAAATTTTCAGCTGTGGTTTGAGGTGATGATCACAAAAGATCACGATATCACTGAGTTAATCACCATATCACTGAGTTAATCACCATACCACTGAGTTAATCACCTCTCAGCTGCTTGCCCTCGTGTGAAAAAGAGTCTATGGTGAGCTAAATACCTGCCACACTCCTTCTCTCTGATGAAAACTGACCTAGGGACATTGTCCTGAGTGTGTTTGCCACAGAGTTTGACACACAGCACAAGTAAAACTCCCTCATTTGATCCTGGGTTCTACTGATTTACCTATAGTCACTGCCTAATTAAAGATCAGTCAGAAATTAGTTTCAGTGAAGGAGGATTGTTACATTTACCTCACTCTCTGTACTGAGGGAAGAGCATAATATGAGAACAGTTCAATGCCTCCCTGGCCTACTTTGGACAAAGTAAGTGTTGTGTGGCCCAACCTGAAGTGCAAGGCCAGCCATGAATTCCAATGTACTGACACTTGAGACACAGCGTAAGTTCATGCCTTAGAAAACAATAGTAACCATATTAAATGCATTGCCTTATTATTATGAATAAACAACCAAAGCAACTTCAGGAAGGAAGAGGGTATTTTTGTTTTATTTTAGCTCACAGCTTGAAGATACACCATTGCTGAAAAGTCATGGTGGCAGGAGCTGAGGCAGCTGGTCAGAGTGTGTCCATAGTCATGAACTAGAGAGTGAATCCTAGTGCTCAGCTCACATGTTCCATTTTATTCCATTCATTCTTATGGAATGGTAAAGATGTGATTTAGATCACACCCTCATAAATACACCCAAAGACTGCCCATGTAAGTTATTCTACATCCTGCCAATCTGGCAATTAACATTACCTATCCCAGTTACCCTCATGAATTAAAAATATATTTCAAATATATAAATATGATACTATATACTAGGCCCCATTCAAGAAGCTAAGGAGTTTATCCTGACTCCTAAAATCTTTATAATGAATACTCCTTTGTGTATATAAAAAAAACAAAACTGACCACATCTCTTCTTTGCCTGTAGAGAATCAACTTGAAATCTTCTTATGGCATGACCAAAACTGAGCCAGGATTTGTTGATCCTGGGGCTGAAATACTTTCTTACATGACAATCACAAAAAAGAAGCAGCTTCAATGAATGAATCTCCAGGTTATCTTAAACCATTCTGTGCTTCACAATCAATGGTTCTATATATGAGGATTCAATAGCAGATTCTAAAAACAAAATAGAACTAATAAAGCTAGGGCTAGAGACACAGCCTATATGGGTCTTGTGTGAACTTCTATGGAGTATGGTTTGGATGTAGTCTGCTTTGTATTTCTTTATAAAAATATCATAGGCTTGGTAACATATAAAGAGACATAAGTCTTATAGTTCTGGAGATTTGGGAGTCCAGGATCAAAGTATCTGGTAAAGGCTTTCTAAATGTACCATCCCAGGAAGAAGGCAAGAGAACAAAAACAGAAAGAACAAGAAGAGATGGAACCTGGTCTATTAGAACTAACTCAGTCCTTTGATAATGATTTAATCTGCTTATGAGGGCACATTTCCTAGGATGGCCTGATAGCTCAGCAGATTAACAGGGCCTGCTATACAAGCCTGATGATTTGAGTTTGATCCCACAGCAGGAGACAACCAACTCCCCAAAATTATCCTTCAACCCCCACATATGTGCTATGGCATGCAAGTGCCTACTGGCTCTCTCACACACATCATACAACATGCATTCACACAAACACACAAATGATATTTTTTGACGATAGTTCCATCTCTTGACACCAATATAATGGCTATTTAAGTTTCAACATTTTAAAAGGGACAATCATTCTAATTGTAACATCTATACTTTAAAAATATTTTATTAATTTAATTTTATGAGTGTATTGCCTACATGTATGTAAGTGCACCCATGTTGAGAATGTCCACGGAGGCCAAAAGAGGACATCAAATGCCCTGAGACTGTTTGTTAGGATGATTGTCAGCCACCATGTAGGTGCAGGACCTCTGCAAGAGCAGCCAGTGAGTGCCTTTAACTGCTGAGTCATCTCTCCAGCCCCAAAGTCTCTATATTTTAAGGTTATGGGGCACCACACATTACATTTCCAAGTGGCTCTAGCAGTGGTGGCTCCACAATTTGGGAAACAGGAAGGAATTCAAAAAGTCATTCTCTTCCTTTTGGGTCTGGCTGCATTTTGAGCAGGAGGGAGAGAAACACCAGTAATACTCAATGATGTGGTTGATATTAGTGGTGTTCACATTGCTCAGTCTCCTGGTGGTCCAGTTAGATGGCTCACATCCTCCCGTGAGCTGTGGCCTGGTAGAAATCCCTCCTGGATTTTCTGGATTCAACAATGATTTTGTTTTTCCCTCCAGCCTATAGCTGCAGCCAATTCCTATATTTAATTTTTATCTATTTGAAATCTTTCGAAGCCACTGTGATTTCTATTTTCCTATTTGGATCCTGACAGAACCAAAAAAGGCTTGGGATAGTGTTGGCTGTTTAAACAAATGAAAAAAAAAAGAGATGAAAAGAACCTATATAGTACGATATTCTTAGTTAGCTTTGTATTTTTATTTTTGAATTCTACTAAATTTTAATGTAGTAAAAGAAATGAGCCAAGATAATGCTGAAGACAAAGCCTTTACTATGGAGACAGCCCCTCCCTTGATGGCTCATTGTCCCTTGGTCAGACCCAGGTAGAGAAAAACTGCATGTCTGCAAACTTAGGATTCTGTAGGGACAGAAAATGGTAATTTATTTCAACATATCTGGCATTATCAGTATCATTGAGGTATCATCAATTCAGACACAAGGATGCGTTTCCATAGTGGCCATTCTATTTTTTGCCAAGGGAAGACAGAAAAACATAGAGTGATGTAATATATACTACAAAACTGACATGTGTTTACCCCTTCTGAGGTCATGTACCCAAGACCCTCCTCCCACACACAAACAATGACTTAAGATTGGGCTGGCCCATCCTGCAGCCTCTTACCCCTGACTTGTATTAGGATCTGATTATTCTGTCCTGTTCTAGCATATTCAGGATGTCACGAGCATAGTCCCCCAAGTTACAGAAACCCTTAGGAATAAAACTGAGCCCAATTAGAAAGAGGTGCAATCACTTTTTGCACTCAGCAAAAAGCAGAATGTGTATAAAAGAGAAGAGAGGTGGGGTGTGACCATTTAAAGTCAGCACTAAAAGCTGAGGTAATTGAAGTGCAATTGATCACTAAATAATGGAGTTTATCAGCCTGAGAATGAAAAAGGAAAGGACCAGAAATGAAATGGTAAAGTAGCCATGAAAAGCAGAGTTAGGCCAACACAAGGGGTCAGCGAGTGAGCTCTAATGGACTCAAAAATGAGGGCTAACAGGAGTTCAGCTTCCCTGAAGCCTTCCGAAGGGTATATTAATTCAAAACCAAGATGAAAGAGCAACCCATATTCCTGAAGTGTGGAGAAAATAACAAAATATCAATATGTGGTTGGCAAGGGGATTTAGAAATGTGAAAATGGAAAGGCCATCGAGATACAATGGGGAAAATTATAGGGGAACAAATGGCACACAAGGAGCAGGTGAGGAGGGAGGTGCTGGGCTTGAGAGTTTTATAAAGGAGAACAAAATAAGTCACAGCAAACAGAAGGCAAGATCCAGAAAAGTGTAGTTTCTTTTACTTTTTCCTAGTATGGTACCACAAATCATAATCAGCAAGGGAAGGCCTGGGTCTTGCACCCTCAGAGGGATGTTCTACCAACTTGGCTAATGGTACCAGTGAGCATATTAATTATTGTATAAACAGGGATGCTTTGAAGAGGAAAAAACGGGTTGTTATTAATGACTGTAGGCATAAATAGGAATGGGAACTATTGTGGCATGGTAATTTCACCTTTGGGCAAAGCTATACATCTCAGTGTTTATCCTGAAGATAGTTACTGTAGGATACGGACAGGACCACAGAAGTACAGATTAAAACAAACAAGTAGAAGATTGTTCTTTTCTACTGTTCACTTCCAGCACAACAAATTCAAGTGGAATCAACCCAAAAATCTCAGTTGTTTTAGTATGGTAGAGAAGGATGTCAACTCCTTTTTATGCACAAATAAATGGTTGGACCAGAAAATACCAGTTTTCTAATAACTTGGTATAGTGCTAGGGAAGGTGAAGTTTACTCAGCCAAGTTTAATTCTGAAAAGAATGAAAAAATTTCTTGGGTGAAATTGGTGAGTGCTTGCCTTAAGGAGGTACCAAATCTTGATTATCTAGAGTTTACATTTTACAAAAGCTCAGACTGGGAACACAAACTTGTACTCTTAGCACTGGAGAGGCTTTGGGACTCAGTGACCAACCAGTTTAGCCCATGTTGCCAGCTCCAGGCTTATGAGAGACCCTGTCTCAAAAAATCAAGGTAAGCCAGGTGTAGTGGCACATGACTTGAATCCTAGCACTTGGGAGGCAGAGGCAGGCAGATCTTTGTGAGTTCAAGGCCAGCCTGGTCTACATAATGAGATGCAAGCCAGCTGGGTCTACAGGAAGAACTTATCTCAAAATTACAAAAATCAGTTAATCAATCAATCAATCAATCACCAGTTGGATTGGGTGCTACTGAATAATATTACCTGAAGCTGATCTCTGGGTTCCACATGCCCACATAAGCACACACATTCACACACACACACACACACACACACACACACACCACCATACATATGCACAAATGTGAATATAATAAAAAAAATTTTAAGGAATGAAAACACAGAACTATAAAGGAGAAAGCAAAGCTGGGGAATGCCACTGAACCATTCACTAAACTATATCCACCTCGGGAAGTTGGGCAGTCAGAGTGATGGAAGGTTATAGCTAGGGAGGATTGTAGGTGAATGCAAGTCATGTGGTCTCCAGACTTTGCTTAATTGCTCAGCCAGCACCTCTAAGAGGTACAAGTGGGAGTCATGGGACCTCCCTGCCCCTGCCCCACAGGGGGGAGAGAGCAGTAGCTCCTGACACAACTCATGTGATGCACAGCGTGTGATGCAGGTCGAGCTGCAGCGCATGGAGTACACAGGGGGCTTGATGCAGGGGGTCTGGGATTGGGCCTTGAGAGATGACATCATTATGTCTATATAAGTGATGTACTGTATACAATAAAGCAGATTCTTCATTAACATCTGACAAGGTCACTGTTTGGTTAACCCATGTGTGTGTCAGTGCAAGCCAATCAGACTTGTGTTTGAGTGTCCCTTGCTGGTACAGACTGAAGGAATCACATCAGGCATCACTCTGAAATTCCAATTCTGGAAACATCAGTTCCATAACTGGTGAAACTATTTAGTGCCATGTGGCAGTCTGCCCCCAGGCTAAGAATCTGAGAGGGGCAGCTAGCCCCTCAGCTTTGGCTGTGAAATGAACATTTTCATGGCCTGCTGGCACCTGAGACCAGGTGCCAGTTTCCCAGGTAGCTGCACGTAGTTACCTCTCACAGCAGGAAAGAGTTACATCTCAGAAGAGTTACATTGCAAAAGAGCAACCACAGAGGATTGCTACTCCTAACCCTCCTGCCTGCTTGGCTAGTGGCTTTCTATTCCCAGAGGAGGTAGGAAGGGCAGGTGGAGACAGAAACACAAATGCTTATAGATGTCAGGTAAATGATGAGAAAAAGGGAAATATGGTTCCTGTAAGGAATAGAATGTTCTGAGAGAGTTGAAAAAATTGGAGAAAGCCTTGGAATCTAATGTTACTCACTAAAAACAAAGAAAAACAAAACAACATGATTCAAACCAAATAAAGGCATGTAGATCCATGAGCACTTGTCTGGGACTACAGTCTTTGTGTTCTCATGACTCTTCTTTTTCAATAATAAGGAGACACTTGTTACTTCTTAACTCTGAGAGCAAGGAAGGTCAACAGGGTTTGGTTTTGAGAGGACCCAGTATCCTAGTTTGGATTGCTATCACAAATATAAATATAACTTAAATAATACACATTTATTTCTGATAATTCTGGAGACATGCATAATTAAAGACTTCTGGACTCCTATCTGGATGAGCCTCCTTCCTGGTTTGCAAAGGAGCATCTTCTTCTTTACCTTCACCTGTTGGGGACCAGAGAAATGGAAAGCAAGTTCTCTCTTGCATCTTTATGTAGGATATTAATTTCACCATCACGGCTCCTCCATCATGCTATAATTACCCCTGAAATCCTATTATACCGAGGAGTATGATTTCAAACTGTGAATGGGTTAGATTCACTCTTGAGATTTCAGACATTGTAGACAGCCTTCTATAGCTTTAAGCTGCCTTGGTATGGAAATGAGAAGATATTTCAGGAAATTCAAGATAACTATTCATCTTGTTGAATATTTTTTGTAAGAGCCATTCTTCAGAAATGCATTTATTAGGAAAATGTTTGCTGAGGGTTTACTGTGTGTGTGGGGGGGAGTGAGCTGTCAGTTCCGAAGGCAAGGGGCAAGATAAATAACTGGCACTTCTTAGATCTGGACAAATAGCTGAGAAGAGTGAAGGTTGGACAAGTGGAAAGAAATGGAGCATTGCGGTAATAGGTGTAAAAGTACTGCCAAACATGGACCACGGCTTCCCCATCCCCCAGGAGAAGTGAAGTGCTCTTGGAAAACAGAATGTCCTCTCTTCCTTGGAACCTGTCTGTTTTAATTTTTTCCTTTTTATTTGTCTTTCCATTATTGCCTTACACTAAAGTATTGACTGAATAGTAACAAACTTTCATTGTAATACCTTAAAAATTCTAAAGCTGTCCACTCTCTCTGGAGCTGTTGACTTGGACTCTGGTCAATTCTGGCTGTTTCCTTTCATGGGCTGGCAGTTTGTCCAGGGGTAACCTTTCGATCCTACTAATGAAGCACAAGCAGTTAGATATATAGGTATTTAAGCAGCACTAATAGTTATGGTAGGTTACTTTGGCATAGACATATGTTTGGATGATGTGTTAATCCATGAATTACATTTTCCCCCCCTGTTAAATATGACAGGGTCTTACTGTGGCTTATAACATCTCCTAACCTGTAAAGGATGTAAGCTTGTGGCATCAGCAATGGGTTATTCCTCCAAGGAGAGAGCCAATAGCCAATTAGATTTGGGATATACAGGCACATGGCTGCCTCCGCTACACAGTATTTCCAGGCAGGTGAGGTGTAGCTGGTGCTGATGGTGGAGTCTTGCTTGACTCAGGGAGACCCGTATTTACTTTATTGGTTTAGTTCTCATCCACCTGTGCCCCTTTTCTAAGCCTAGGGAACAACCTGCGGAAGAGGGGGCGTGGTAGAATGTAAAGGCTCCGATTGGGGTGAATGGTGAAACTACAGCGATGTAGTCTGGACACTCATTTGATCAACTTGATTGAACAAACAACATGTCACCCCCCACTGGATGGTGGTGCTGTGGGGGTTTGGACACAACAGCCTGTAGATTGGTTTTGCATGAAGGATGCTTGTACTCATGGATTATCACTTATAGCTAAAAAAGGAAAAAAAAAACAGAGAAAGATGCAAGACAGTTATGGCAGAATACATGATCTGGGATGGGGTGGGGGTGGGGGGGAAGGGAAAGGGAAAAATGCCTGATCTGAATTGGAAAATGATGTACGAAATGCACAAAGCATCAATAAAAAAATTAAATTAAAAAATTAAAAAAAAAAACTCTAAAGCTGAACTGTAACTTGTAAGGGAAAATGCAAGGCCCAGTTTCTTCAGAAAGTTTGATAGCTGTTGACTGAAAGACACTGCTTATGATCAGTCTAGGGGAAATGGTGTATTGTATTTACTGGTATCTTAAGCTTTTCCTCTCTATAAGTGCCTCCCTGGTTCCACATCCTTCCTCAGATGGTGGCTTTCCATTTTCTTAGGCTATCTCTGATCCTTTTTTAAAGTTATTAAATTAACTGCAGTTTTCTCTATGTCCTCCCTAATGGACGTTCCCTAGGTTTGCACATACAATCTTTCCTTGCTTACCTCTGTAGAATAGTTGTTTCTACTTGGGAGGCAGAGGGGCAGGAGGATCTCTGTGAGTTCAAGGCCAGATTGGTTTACAGAGCGAGTTCCAGGCCAGCTGGGGCTACAGGGAGACCCTGTCTCAAGAAGACCAAAAAAAGTTGTCTCTGCTGTGACCAGGCAGTCATACCAGAGGTACTTGTATACACTGAAGGTTTTCAAAGTGAGGTGTCTCAAAATGTGTAAATCCTGATTGTTCAGTCAGAGATTCATCTGAGGTACTTTGCAGCTAGAATTATGGTTGCTAATCAGCAATAACTGGATTTGAAGGTAGGAGGATTATCCTGGATTATCTAGGTTTGTTCAATGCAATCATAAAGAGAAAAGACAGAAAAATCTAAGAAATGTCAGGGGAAAGAAAGTTGAAGCACAGTAGAGAGGCTTAAAACCTGAGGAGGTGGGGGAGAGATGGTTGTCTTTAAGAGTCTTAACTATTCTTGCAGATGAATAGGGTTCAGTTTGTAGCACCCCCTTGGTGACCCAGAACCATCTGGAGCTCTAGTTCTAGGGGAACCAATGCCCTCTCTGTCCTCCATAGGCACCAGGCAGGCAGGTGCTGTGCATGGAAACATGCAAAGACTCATATACATAAAATATAAAGGAATCTTAGCAGCAAATAAGGAAACACTTGAGAAGGAAATGGCCCATTATCACTGACTTTGAAGTTGAAAGGAAGGAGGCATGAGCCAAGTGGCAGGCATGGGTAGCTCACAGAATCCTCTGACCAAAAGGCATTAAGGAAATGATGCTCTTAGTCTATACCCCAGGAAACTATATCCTGTCAACCATTTGAAGTGCCTGGCAGAAGATTCTTCCCACAGCCTCTTGGTAAGAACTCACTCTGGAGACACTGCAGAGACTCAGCCCTTTGAAATCATCTAACCCCCTGGACTTCTGATCTGTAAAAATGTGGACTAACAGCATCATGCTCTCTACTGTGCTTCAACTTTCTTTCTTCTTACATTTCTGAGATTTTTCTGTCTGCTTTCTTTCTGATTACACTGAGCAAACCTAGATAATCCAGGATAATCCTCCTACCATAAAATCCAGTTATTGTTGACTAGCAACCATAATTCTACCTACAAAGAGCCTCAGATTAATGTCTGACTGAACAAACAGGATGAATGCATTTTAAGGGGACACCTTTTAAATTCTGCTTACCATGCTCTCACCTGCAAAACTGTGGACATTTTATAGCATCAATAGAAAACTAATTTAGGGAAGAGGAAGTAGATCCAACAGTCCCTGGAGAGTAAGTTCAGTGCTTCCTGAACCCTGAATGGTCTATTTCCAGGATACTTCCTAGAACTCAGTAGATCCATAGACCTGTGTGGAACTAAACAGTCAGATGCACAGAAGATTCAGAAGCCTGAATGCCTGAGTGATATCCCTTCTCTGCCATTTATGGAATTTGCTTAACATTTTTTTCTTTCCCCACAGAATTTTAACATGTAAAATGAGGACAGCAGTACATTAATCATGAAATTGCTGTGCGGATTAAATGACTTGTTCATGAATACAAGCATGTATGTGCATAGGTATGATGGATCTTAAAAGAAGTTAAATACAATATGCATTAGCTATTGTTTTACAAATGTTACTGAGATAACTGCCATGGGTTTTGTTTGTTCCATGGCCTCTGGCTAGATAGGCATCTGATATCAGGGCCCAAATTTCTTTATTTACTGCCCTGACACAGCACCTAGCCAAGTGTATGTAATTGCTTCTCAGTACTTTCTTTTTCATGAATAAATAGATAAATAAAATTATTTACAAAGTGTTGGGTCTTAGTCGGGTCCTGTCCTTGGAACGACTGGGCTGAGGAAAGGTAAGTGTGCCGCTCGCTCCCCAACCTCCTCAGCTCCCGGAGACACTCAGATGCAGCGGGGAGTCCAGTCAAGCAGGATCTCACTTTATTGCAAGCAGAGCAGTGACTTATATACAAAACAGCCACAAAAGGCATTTAGGTGCAAAAGCAAATGACCTATGTTCCTGCAGCCCCTCTGACCCTCTCAGGTGGATTGGCATACACGGCTGACAATTGTAACTTGTTCCACTTGTCCTTATCTTTCCCCAACCAGAGGTTTTGGCAAACAACCCAGGTCCCTCCTCCTCTACCTCCCCTCAGTGCCATCTTGACCTGGCTGGCCAGGTGGGCCCCATCAATAAACTGCATAAACAGGTGAAATCAGCATAGAGTGGTAGATGGTGTAGGTATAAGAATTAGACTGCATGAATACTGGAGCTATTTGTGTCTGTGTGTGTGTATGCGTGTGTGTGTGTGTGTGTGTGTGTGTGTGTGTGTGTTTGAAAATTCAAATAGGCACACTTTAATTCTTTCTTTCTGTTTTGATAAATGCACATTTTATTAAACAAATTGACTTCAGGCTAAAGTGGTGAAATAAGTTTCACAGTTTAATGACCTTTGTCCCCTCACAGAGAACCAATAGAGAGAGATGAAAGACACACAGAGAGACTTGAAAACTTTTTAAACATCTTTCTTGGACAGAGGACAGAATGTGCAGTGAGGAGAGGCCTGAACAAACTTCTGTCAATGGCAGAAAGTAGGTAATGGTGACAGAGAATCGGCTCCTGTCAATTAAGGAGAATTAAAAATTTCTCATTGAGACAAGGCAGGATCAGGCTTGTCACTCCATCAGAAAGTTGTCAGGGGACACTTTCCACCTCTGTCCACAAAAATGATTCAACAAATGAGAAGCAGGAGGTAGGGAGGGCTCAGGCTACAGAAGTACAGGAAGCTGCTGTAAGGACAGACCCCAATGGACATGCAGAGAGAAACCAGGCCGTCAGGAGGAAAGTTTCCTGTTACTGCCCAAAGTAGCTAATTCATGGCTCGCTTAACCCTGCCCACAAGCAAGTGTTCAATGCTGTTGTCTACGTGACAGTTGGCAGGTTTCACTGCCCACCAGCAAATGTTCAAAGCTGTTGCCTACGTGACAGCTGGAGGGTTTCGCTGCTCTATGCCATGTTAATTGTTAAACCCATTGGATGATAAGTACGGCGTGTTTAAACTGATAGGTTGCAACTATATGTGCTGGTACAAAATGGTTGGCCAAAAAAATGCGGACTTCAGGACAAAGGCCTGAAGGACTCATAAACATAACCCAAACCTTTTGTTCAGGGTCTTGCCTAACTTATCCTGACCTGCGTGTCAGGGATGAGGCTTGACCCTGGCTAGCTAGCCCTGCAATAAACGCCCGTTTGCATATTGCATTCTTTGCTGTTCCTTTGTCGGTGCGGGGATTTTCGGACTTGGGTTCGAATAAACCTAGCACTGCAGCCTTAGATGTGGTAAGGCAAGGATCCTGTCAGAGTGGACACACCTATTGTCTATGGAACCTTTAATACTCTGATACTTGTGAGATGCCGAGTTCTGCAAACATGTCTCCTGAGATCTGTGCTTAAACATTGAAGAGTTTCTGGGGATGGTGAATACATATATAATAAAAAGATAGCAAAACACAAAAAAGCCCACAACATTAATGCAAAACAAATTATTAATCAATAAAAGAGCAAGAGAATTTGAATTACAACTGTTGAGATTAAGTTTATACAGCAGTCTCACCAATCCCTGTTCAGGGTGTTAAAGAAGTCATGTGCTTTAGTTTAAAGGACATGAAATTGGCCATGTGGAGAATCATTTGTGATAAAACAATATAAATCTTAGAACATCTGTAGTTATTTAAATTAAAAATTTGATAGTGGTATAAATGTGTACCTTCGTGTAGCTAGTAAAATAAATAATTGGAAGCTATTCAGAAAGAATTCATTTGCAGTATGAAGAGGAGCCAGTAGAAACAGTTGAGTAGGTGGCAAATGGAGAAGCTTGAAACCACACTTGCTTGTGGTTTTAGAAGAATAACAGACTAGGTGGGAGAAGAGCAGTGCCTAGCAACATAAAATCTCAAGGCCTGGATGCCGAATGTCAAACTTTACAAATGTATTTTTTAATTTTGCAGTTTGCATATAACAAAATTTGATAGTATTTAGATCCTCTCTGATATCTCTCTCCTCTTACTTCCCTCATACAACTTATTATTCTATTACACATATACCCACATACACACACACACAGATATATATATATATATATATATATATATATATATATATAGAGAGAGAGAGAGAGAGAGAGAGAGAGAGAGAAAGAGAGAGAGAAAGAGAGAGAGAGAGAGAGAGATACTCTAGAATCTAATTTGTGTCCCCAAATGTCTTTCAGTGTGAGTCTGTAAGAGAGGCCCACACTGACTCCATTTTGAGTATAGCCACCATTACTGGAACCTGCCCAATTCAGGGAAAAGGTCGATTGCTCAAAGACAGTTGCTCAAGGCCTCAAGAACAGTTAACTTAAACTTGTTGAAGATAACTGTTGGTATGTGAGGGCAGATGGACTGACCCAACATTTCCTCATTCCAGTTGCAGGATTGTGTCTAAAGGTAACTGTTGGTGTGTGGGGTGCCCTTGGGCTTACCTAACCATGAGCTGTAAGTCTGTTATTATCCAATAAGGCTAGAAGTTACCCAAACCCTGCTAAAATTCCCCTAGACCCTGTATAAAAGTCCTGCGAGCCACGTTATCGGGGTCGGAGCCTTTTCCCTCCCACCCCAGCATGCTGGTTTACTATTTTCCCTGAATTAAAGTCTTGGTTTTCCATCCTTCGGTGTTTCTGGTGTGGATTCTCGAACCCTAACATTTTGGAGGTCCCACCAAGATCCCCTAAAGACCACCAGAGAGACTAGAGACTTTCAGCCGGCTGTGTCTTTTGGGTAAGAGTGAGCTCAATTCTTTTTTCAATTCTTTTTTTCTTTACTTTGGTTTTGGTTATTTTGGTTAAACTCGAGTTTCTGGTTTGGGGTGCTCGGATAAGAGAAACTGGATGCAGTAATGCTCCTTGAGCACAGAGATGGAGGACGCCCCAGCTCTCCACTGGTAGAGTGTGAACAGGGGGTTTGCCTCAGGCTTTAGAGTGTGAATAGTGGATTCGCCTCAGCAATTTGGAATTCAGGCAAGGGGTCCAGATTTCTGGCTCCGGGGCTGATAGGGGGTCAGCTCTGTGCGTGCAGCATTGTTTCTCTTCGTGTCTGCATAGTCTTTGTTGTTGGGCCCTTATTCTGTCTGCTGCTTTCACCTTGGTTCTCTGAGATTGCTTGCATTCTCATTCTCTGGGATCTCAGGATGGGAAATTCTAAATCTACCCTGATTTAAAGGAGGTATCTATGTCTTGTGTTTATGGTAACCGTGTGCCAAAGATTCATGTAGCTTGTTATGCATCTAAGTTTGTGTGTGTGTGTGTGTTTGTAATTCAGTTATTGTATTTGTCTCATGATGGTTCTGTCAAACAAAGTGGCCACTTCAAGTTTCAATCCTTTATGTTCACAGTATCATTTCATTTTGGCATGCCAGACTAGATATGCACATGCAAAATTTAAAAATTGATATTTAAAAATGTATTTAAAGGCCTAAAATTTGGATACTGTAGTCATCTAAATTTATTGTCTCTGAGTCTCTCAAATGCTTCACAACAGGTGGTAGTTGTCTATAGGAATCAGCCTCAGAGCTGACTGTTTAAAGATCCCATTTTGGTTTGTGTTTACTTCAAAAAGGTAACTTGCTTACTTTGGAATTATCAATTCTTTTTTTCACACAATCCTTTTGAAAGTCAAACACAAACGCTCTAAAATGAGGATCCTTAACAAGTCAGCTCGAGAGATGATTCCTAAGAAACTTACACTTGTTGTGAACATTTCAGACTCAGAGACAATACATTTAGAGATGTTACAGTATCCAATTTTAGGCCTTTTAAATACATTTTTTTTTTTAATTCTTTTTACAATAATTTCAAAAAGTATATCTCTCGGCATGCCAAAATGAAAATGCTTCTGGACCATAAAGGATGAAACTTGAAGTGGGCCCACTTTGTTTGACGAAACCTCATGAGACAAATTACAATAACTGAATACAAACACACACACACACAACAAACTTAATGCACTAACAGAGCTACATGAATCTTAACACACAGTTACCATAAACACAAGACATAGATACCTCCTTTAAATCCGGGTAGGATTTAGAATTCCCATCCTGAGATCTCAGAAATGAAATGACAAGCAATCTCAGAGAACCAGGTGAAAGCAGAGACGAGAATAAGGCCTCCCCCCCAACAACACAAGGCACTATGCAGACACGAAGAGATAAATGCTGCGCACAGGGACCCAACTCCTATCAGCCCCGGAGCCAGAAAATCCATGACTCCCTTGCCTGAATTCCAAATTGCTGAGGCGAATCCACTATTCACACTCTAAAGCCGAGAGCAAACCCACCTGTTTCCATCTAACACAGTGGAGAGCTGGGGCGTCCCCATCTCTGTGCTCAAGGAGCATTACTGCATCCAGTTTCTCTTATACCGAGCACCCCAATCAGAAACTGAGTTTAACCAAATAACCAAAGCCAAAGTAAAGAAAAAAAGATTGAAAAAAAATTGAGCTCACTCTTACCCAAAAGACACCACCGGCTGAAAGTCTCTAGTCTCTCTGGTGGTCTTTAGGGGATCTTGGTGGGACCTCCAAAAATGTTAGGCAGTCTGAGACCACACCAGATACACTGAGGATGGAAAACCAAGACTTAATTTCCAGGAAAAAAAGTAAAACCCGACATGCTGGGGTGGGAGGGACAAAGACTCCGAACCCCCGATAACGGCTCGCAGGACTGTTTATACAGGGTCTAGGGGAATTTTAGCAGGGTTTGGGTAATCTAGCTTACGGTATACAGACTACAGCTCAGGTTGCTAGCCCAGCACACAACAGTAAGACACAGTCCGAGACACCTTTCACATACAAGGACCTTTAGAACTCCTGCAACTGGAATGAAGGAAATGGTGGGTCAGTCCATCTGCCCTCCACATACCAACAGTTGTATCTTTAACAAGTTTAAGTTACTGTTTTTGAGAGCCTTGGCAACTGTCTTGAGCAAATCGACCCTTTTCCCTGAATTGGGCAGGTTCCAGTAATGGTGGCTATACTCAAAAGGAGTCAGTGTGGGCTCTTTACAGACTCACATAGGAAGGACATTTGGGGACACAAATTAGATTCTAGAGTATCTCTCTCTCTCTCTCACTTCTTTCTCTCTCTCTTTCCTCTTCATCTCTCCCTCTCTCGCTCTCTAAATCTCTTATACTACTATCTATATATATATATATATAACTATATATATATATATCCATAGTATATATATATCTGTGTGTGGTGTATGTGGGTATAGGTGTAAATGATAAATAATGTATGAGGGAAGAAGAGAAGAAATAGATAGGGTATCTAAATACTATAAATCTTTATAGCAAATAAAAAAAAAAAATTAAAAAAATACATTTGTAAAGTTTGACATTCGGCATCCAAGGCCTTGAGATTTTATGTTGCTAGGCACTGCTCTTCTCCCACCTAGTCTGTTATTCTTCTAAAACCACAAGCAAGTGTGGTTTCAAGCTTCTCCATTTGCCACCTCTCTAACTGATTTCCTACTGGCTCCTCTTCAGTACTGCAAATATTCTTTCTGAATAGCTTCCATTATTTATTTTACTAAGCGCTAACACGAAGGTACAACATTTATACACACTATCAAATTTTTTAATTTTAAATAACTACAGATGTTCTAAAGATTTATATGTGTTTTGATCACAAATGATTCTCCACAGCTGGCCAATTTCATGTCCTTTAAACTAAAGCACATGACTTCTTTAACACCCGAACAGGGATGGTGAGACTGCTGGTATAAAATGATCTCAACATTGTCAATTCAAATTCTCTTGCTCTTTATTGATTAATAATTTGTTTTGCATTAATGTTGTGGGCATTTTTTGTGTTTTGCTAATCTTTTTATTATATATTATCACCATCCCCAGAAACTCTTCAATGTTTAAGCACAGATCTCAGGAGACATGTTTGCAGAACTCGGCATCTCACAAGTATCAGAGTATTAAAGGTTCCATAGACAATAGGTGTGTCCACTCTGACAGGATCCTTGCCTTACCACATCTAAGGCTGCAGTGCTAGGTTTATTCGAACCCAAGTCCAAAAATCCCCACACCAACAAAAGAACAGCAAAGAATGCAATATAGCAAACAGGGCGTTTCATCTCGCAGGCTAGCGAGTCCAGGGTCAGCCTCATCCCTTACACGCAGAGTCAGATAAGTTAGAGCAAGACCCTGAACAAAAGGTATTGGGTTATGTGTTATGAGTCCTTCAGGCCTTTGTCCTGAAGTCCTGCATTTTTTTGGCCAACCATTTTGTACCAGCACATATAGTTGCAGACCTATCAGTTTAAATCATGCTTACCATATCATCCAATGGTTTAACAATTAACATGGCATAGAGCAGCGAAACCCTCCAGCTGTCACAGTAGGCAACAGCATTTGAACATTTGCTTAGGGCAGTGAAACTGCCAACTGTCATGTAGATACAAAGCTTTGAACACTTGCTTGTGGGCAGGGTTAAGCAAGCCATGAATTAGCTACTTTGGGCGTAACAGGAAACTTTCCTCCTGATGGCCCTGGTTTCTCCTCTGCATGTCCATTGGGGTCTGTCCTTACAGCAGCTTCCTGTACTTCTGTAGCCTGAGCCCTCCCTACCTCCTGCTTCTCATTTGTTGAATCATTTTTGTGGACAGAGGTGGAAAGTGTCCCCTGACAACTTTCTGATGGAGTGACAAGCCTGATCCTGCCTTGTCTCAATGAGAAATTTTTAATTCTCCTTAATTGACAGGAGCCGATTCTCTGTCACCATTACCTACTTTCTGCCATTGACAGAAGTTTGTTCAGGCCTCTCCTCACTGCACATTCTGTCCTCTGTCACAGAAGATGTTTAAAAGTTTTTCAAGTCCTCTGTGTGTTCTTTCATCTCTCTCTATTGGTTCTCTGTGAGGGGACAAAGGTCATTAAACTGTGAAACTTATTTCACCACTTTAGCCTGAAGTCAATTTGTTTAATAAAATTTGCATTGTAATCAAAACAGAAAGGACAGAATTAAAGTGTGCCTATTTGAATTTCAACACAACACCCACACACAACAACACACCACACACGCATACACACACACAAGACACAAATAGCTCCAGTATTCATGCAGTCTAATTCTTATACCTACACCATCTACCACTCTATGCTGATTTCACCTGTTTATGCAGTTTACTTGATGGGCCCCACCTGGCCAGCAAGGTCAAGATGGCACTGAGGGGAGTAGAGAGGAGGGACCTGGGTTGTTTGCCAAAACACCTCTGGTTGGGGAAAGATAAAGACAATGCACAGAGTTACAATTGTCAGCCGTGTAGACCAATCTGCCCAAGAGGGTCAGAGGGGCTGCAGGAACATAGGTCATTTGCTTTCTGCACCCTAAATGCCTTTTGTGGCTGTTTGTATATAAATCCTGCCCTGCTTGCAAATAAACGTGAATCCTGCTTGACTGGACTCCCCGTCTGCTCTGAGTGTCTCCGGGAGCTGAGGAGGTGGGGAAGCGAGGCAGGCACACTTACCTTGCCTCAGCCCAGTCGGTTCCAAGGACAGGACCACTAAGACCAACACTTTGTAAAATAATTTTTTATTTATCTATTTATTCATGAAAAAGAAAGNCAAAAAGGTAACTTGCTTACTTTGGAATTATCAATTCTTTTTTGAGACCTTTGTGGACCAGATTCAGGACTGGAAATGGATTCTTGGACTGGATTTTGTTTTGGGTGGGGCAGTTTTGTTGCCCCTTGGGACTGGGTGTGATGGCACACATCTTTAATCCCAGTCCTTGGGAGGCAGAGGCAGGCAGTTCTTTGTGAGCTCAAGGTCAGCCTGGTCTACAGAGCAAGTTCCAAGCCTGCTGACTAAGGGGAGACCCTGTCTCAAAAAGTCCAAAAAAAATAAAAAATAAAAAAAGAGAAAGCATGTGTGCGAGTGTTGGTAATTCCCACATGCATGGAAATTACACATGTGTATATGACGATTGGTAATTTTCCACCTGAAGTAAATAACATGGTGTTAGAGAAAATAAATACCAGGTAGCTGTCTCCATTGAAATAGTTCTTGGCATTGGGCAGGTCCTCCAGGGACTCACAGCTCCTGGCCACAGGGTTGTGTACCATACACACAACTCTGGCTAGAGAGTGGGAACCCCTGTTGTTTAAGGTCCCTGCCTTACTCCCAATCCCATCTGGTTAGCGGGCTGGGCCTTAGGTGTGAGGGAGAGTTATTTTTGAGTAAAAGGATGCATCAAGCATATTGGAGCCAGTAAGAGGGATGTGGGCAAGATGAATGTGCATGTTTGAGATGGCTGGGGCTTACTGTCCCTGCACTGGGAGGAGCTGTGGATGTTTTCTAGGCAGAGAAGGTATGGAAAGGCTGAACAAGGGACTGGAATTGTGCTGTTTTTACTGATGGAAGAAGAAGCCTATTCTGAGTCTCTGATGAGGAAAAAGGTGGGTTAGAGATTTTTGTGATGCATCAGACAGGGCTGGAGGTTGGTCATAGGAGGGCCATTTCTCATGTCTCACCACCTGCACTTGCTTCAGACTCAAGTCACATTTGAACCCTGACTGCTCTGGTGACCACTGCTCAGAGGTGGGTTACTTTAATGTTCATGCCCACTTAGAGCCCCACAGTAGACACTGGATCAGGACTCCGGTGGCAGGCTCATCTGGGAAGGTGACTTCCCTTGTCTCTAATGACCCAGTAGGCTGCCTGTCAGTAGCTGTGAGAAGCAGGCTGCTTCATGAGCAGCACCTTGTTTAAAACATGTATTTACAAAAATCTACCCAGTTGCTGGGGCTGGAGAGATGGCCTAGCAGTTAAGAGCACCGACCACTCTTACAGAGGACCCAGGTTCGATTCCCAGCACCCACATGGCAGCCAAGAACCATCTGGAACTCCAATTTCAGGAGAGCTCCGGTTCCAGGGGAATCCGACACCCTCTTCTGACCTCCTCGGCATTGCACGACACGGGTGCACAAACCTGCATGCAGACAGTACATTCATACACATACAGAAATAAAAAAAAAAAGAAATCTACCTAGTTGCTATCTCAAAGGACCAGAGATAATCTGCTTCTTACAGGCTAGTAAAATTTGCCTCAGCAGTCTGCCTTGGGAGGAGGTCTTTAGAGCTTGGGGAATTTTTGAGCACTCTGGAGTGCACACATGGCAACCCTTCCATCTTTGCTCGAGACCAATTTTGGGGTCTGGCATCTGGATCAGTGGGGTGCTGCATGGCTTCCAGGGTCACATTATAGGTTCCTGCCTCCAGGGAACAAGGGAGAGCAGTCTGGAGCAGCTTTTTTTGGGCTCTGTTATGTTTCTGCAAGAATTTTTGAGCCTGTTTCACTCCCTCCCTTCCTCCTCATGGGAGGAAAAGGGACCTCTCTGGGTCTGTCCCCTCCTTGCTGATCAGGCTGGCAGACTGTGTTTTTGTGTTGAGGAAGGGTTGATCTCAAAGAACTGGGTGAATCAAATTCATGAAAATTGTACTTCATGTTTTTAGTCTCTTAGCTGGGCATGGTGGTGCACACATTTAATCCTAGTACAGCCAAGGTCTTTAGATGCAGAGATCATTACTGTAGAATTTCTGAGTACTGTTACAAACTTAAGAGTCATATTTTACTCGGATTTAGGTTTTCATCTCTAATTTAGAGTTTTCATCAAGGTGCTAAAGTCTTGGATTTGAATCTAGTTAAACATATTTGTTTCATGGAGCTGTTTAAATGAATAGGCTTGCATCTAATGCTAATGATTTACTTGATACATTGTATCTGGGAAGAAAGGCCAGACTTTAGGTTGGAGGCCTGACAGGGCTACTCAAATCCTCATAGACATAGTCTTTGGCCCAGAAGGAAAGTTTTAAAAAGTTGCTGTGTGAAGCTGTTTGTCATTGACCATTTGCATTCCTGCCATAAAGCAAGCGGCATGAATGCCTGAGTGGATATAGAGGGTGTTTAGTCCTGAGATGTTTGAAACTAAAAGCTCAATTTTTATTGAGCATTTCTGTGATTTTTCAAACTATTGTATTTGAGATAACTGTCACATCTTGTTACACAAGAAATAAGTATTAATTATTTAGTAAATCTGCACAATTAAGGGTTATTCAAGATAATGAAAGGATATAAAAAGGAGAAAATGTTAAAAAGGTATTTTTAGTAAGGATTTATGTGAAGATGATGAAAAAGTATGCAAGTGATAAAAGTCTAAGGAGGTTTGTTGTGACAGGTAAAAAGGACAATATATAAATAAGCTTAAATTTGTAAGGTTCAGTCAACTAGTTTAAAAATCAAAATGTATATCTAGTCAAGGTTTGTTTAAGAATGTTCAGTTTTTGTCCAACCTTTATATGCATATCACATGGCACCTCAAGGTTTAGTAAAAATGATAAAATACCTGTATTAAGTTAAATTGGTATAAATACTCAAGCTGGTTTACTAGTGGCCTGAATAGGATTGTGAATATACAGAGTTGTTAATTTTCAGTCCTCTCCTAGCTTGAACCTGACTCCCTGTTACAGGTTTCGATTAAATGGGCACAGGTAAATGGTGGGTTACCTATGGCTACTGAAAAATGTACTTTATGTTTCTTTCAAGATTTTCTATTTAATATTTCCTTTAATCTAACCAGATAATTTGGCTCAAAAGGCTAGATTCTTTCTTTCTGAACCAGCTGCATGCAGTCCAGAAGAAGACAGTCTGGATGGGCTTGGTAATACTTATCAGTTTATTTCCTGTCTTCTGGTATGCGTTACAACTCCTGTCTTTCTGGGAAAACTATAAATCAGGATAAAGGGTCTGAAAAATAAAGGATTGTCCCCATTTGTAGTAATTGTAGTGAACAGTTTTACATTTAAAATAAGCCTAAAATTGTTTAATTCGATCTTGTGGGTTATGCCTGCTTAACGTATGGTGTTAAGTCCCTCCTCCAGTCAGTATTATACAAGGCTGCTTGAACTTTTGTCTAAGCCTTATCTAGAATATTATACAGTAATTAAAGGTGTTAGCCTGGTGGAACTTAGCCTTTCTGGGTGGATAACTACCATACTTAAATGCCCATACCAATTCGGCTGAGGGACCTAAGGAATATCTTTGCTCCTTGCCCTCTGAGGTCAACAAATCCTAGGAACTATGTCTGGGGGCATCTCTTGAAATGTCCTGCAATTGTGAGTCACCAGTCCTCCTAGGCAGGGAGGTCTTGGAGACCCACTAATGGCACTCTAGCCAGTGTCCAGTCTATAAAGAGGAAAGTCTTCAAAAGGAAAGCCTGGTCTAGCAAGACCTGATTTTGTCCTCATGTGGATGGTACTGGTGATTGAAAAACCAAGAGGAGCCAGAGTCCTCTTCCCCCAAAAGACCTGAGTGGTCCCTGAAGACCAGATCCCCAACTGACCTTGAGAAAACAAAAGATGGTTAATCTGGGCTAACTGTATGATTTAGACACCCAAGGGGAAGAGTATAACCGAAAGATAAGTAATCATTATATTTCCTTTAAAGTCTGAAAGACTTGTGCTTTCAAACACCAGATTTTAAGTCTTTTAAAGTCATATGAGATCTGTTGTTATCAAATAATAAACTTTCCTCTTTCGCTTTAAGCAACCACCTAAGGGAAATTCACACCAAGATTATTGAAACTTGCTGGAAAGCAGATCCTGAGTCCAGACAACACCATAGCCAAATGAACAAAAGGAGAAGCTCAATGGATGCTTTGGAACCCCTTATTGAGAAATTCTAAAGGATTTTAAGTTGGACATTTAACTCACCCTGTTCTTTTCCTGGTTCCCTGTCTAAAAATGTACGTAGCTACTCTCACCTTCACAGGCACTGGCTAAGGATTTTGTTCTCTATACTTTTGGGGTCTTTCAGATAGATCCACTGAGCAGGAGTACCCGTTGCCACCTCCTACACCCCTTTTCAGCATGGAAGAAGTCAGAGTGGTCAGCGTCCCAATTCCCTCTTGGCAATTGGGGTAACCTTCTCAGAGGGTAATGTGATAAGAGTAGGAGTTAAAAATTGGCTAGGCAGTTTAGGGTCAAGACCCCCGAAAGGAGCCAGTTTCTTTCTCAGCTGAGAGCTGAAGACTTCCTAGATCTGCCAGTAAACTTATCCTTCAGGTTGCTCTGACTTGTGGACCATGCATCCTTAACTCACTCATCAGATTTATTAACCAGTGGGTAAAATCCATTAAAATCATGGTACTCAGGACCAGGTATGGCCCCGTATATGGCCCCCCTGAGGAAGAAGACGATGGAGTCTAAGATTAGCCTCCCAGTATACAACTCGAGGGGGGAATGTAAGAGAGGCCCACACTGACTCCATTTTGAGCATAGCCACCATTACTGGAACCTGACCAATTCAGGGAAAAGGTCAATTGCTCAAAGACAGTTGCTCAAGGCCTCAAGAACAGCTAACTTAAACTTGTTGAAGATAACTGTTGGTATGTGAGGGCAGATGGACTGACCCAACATTTCCTCATTCCAGTTTCAGGATTGTGTCTAAAGATAACTGTTGGTATGTGGGGTGCCCTTGGGCTGACCTAACCATGAGATGTAACCCTGCTGTTATCCAATAAGGCTAGAAGTCCTAAACCCTGCTAAAATTCCCCTAGACCTTGTATAAAAGGCCTGGGAGCCAAGTTATTGGGGTCAGAGCCTTTTCTCTCCCACAGCAGCATGCTGGTTTATTTTTTTCCCCAAAATAAAGTCTTGGTTTTCCATCCTTCAGTGTGTCTGGTGTGGATTCTCAAACCCTAACAGGTCCATCTACTGGCATTTAGTTAACTTAACAATAGTCCCCTTCCTGTAATAGACTGTCTCTTCCCCTCCCAGGTACCATCAGTTGTCAAAAGTTCCTCAGGCTGGATGGCGACTTCTTACCTACTGCCTCACGTCCATGCTATGCTGCAGTCTTGTCTGGCTTAGCTCGCATGGGACTCGTGCATGCTGCCACCATTGCTGTGAGTTCCTATGAGTAACTGACCAGCTGTCTACAAAGCTCTGTTTACTTTTGGTTGTCCATGACCCCTGGCTCTCACCAACTTTCTGCTTCCTCCTCCACAACTGTCCCTGAGCTTCGGGAGGCAGAAGTTTGTGACAGGTGTTTGTTTCAGGGATAAGAACTCTGAAGTTTCTTGCTCTCTGCACATTGGCCAGTTGTGGGTTTCTGTGTTAATCAGCATCTGCCGCATAAGGAAACTTCTCTGGTGAGATTTGAGAGATACCTTTGTCTTATGGGTAGAGGTTGCTTTGATGATGTGTCTCTTAGGGCTGAGTGTCTGTCAGATACTCATTTTCTGGTTTTGACTGTGAACAACTATTAATCTCTGTTGTAAAAGAAGCTTCTTAATGAGTGGTGAAAACTAAACTTGTCTTTAGATATGAAGATGCATTTTTAGAATAAAGTAAATAACATTGGTCTAAGGATATGGGAAAAGTGTTTTTTTTTTCCCTCTAGGATCTATGACCTCTTCAGTAATGTGTATTTGTCTATGCTTAGAGTACCACACATAAGTTCCATCCCATTGAGCAGGTCTTAATTCCGATTAGACAGCTGTTGATTACGCCCATGTTAAAAGGGCCACTACTGCACCAATAAGAAGAGTTTTCTGGGACATTCATTACTGTTTATTAAACTTTACAGCTGGCTAGGACCACTGATTGTTTTCCTCCCTTGAATGCTTGTGTAGCATCTTCTCATATCATGAGATAAGCTTCATGGGAGGCTTCCAGGTCAGATCCAGGACCACTGCATGTCAATCTTCACATTTGCATTCTTTGGTAAAATCATTTTCCCCATTTCTCACCTTCTCTTTAATTTGTTAATCCTTTCTTCACATGCAGTTTTTTAGCTAGCTTCTCATTTCCTTGTGTGTTGGACAGATTTAGTCATCAACTTGACACACCTGGGAAGAAGGAACCTTGACTGGGGAATTGTTTCTATTGGATTGGCCTTGTGGCCATTTCTGTGAGAGGCTTTCTTGATTGTTGAGTGATGTGGGAGGGCTCAGGTAATTGTGGTTCATGCCATCTCTGGGAAAGTGGTCCTGTGTTTTATAAGCAGGTTGAGCACAGGCCAGAGGAGCAAGCCTCCTCCATTGTCTGTGCTCCATGGTGCAAGCTCTTTCATTTGCATAGTCCACTGTCCTCAGAGATCAGCATAGTTTCTTCTTCAGCTTCCTTGGGTTTCTTTTAGCTTTAACTTTTAGACTTTTCTTAACTATTAGATGTGAAAGAATGTATTCATCACTTTCATCCCTTTTTAGATGCTTTTCTTAACATGACACTACTTATCATTTTATTCACTTTTTATTTGCTTATGTTTGTGTTCCAGTCTTAGAATTCAAGCTTTATCAAGCATTCATTTCTATAGCCTTAAAGCCTAGAGAGTGGAAAATATATTGAAGTTACCAGTAAATATTTGCTAATGCATAAACACACACATAGACATATAGTTAAAGTGCATAATGTTCCAAATAAAGATATAGTCTTGAACTCTAACATGTAATTTTTCTTCAGAAGAATGACCAGTTAGAACCAGATTCTCATGAATCACTATAGACACATGAAGTCAGGGGAAAGTGTCTTACGAGAGCTGCAAAAATATTAGCCTGGAAATATATTTGTTCACAGTGAAGTTCCACTTTAGAAATTTAAAATGATACACACACACACACACACACACACACACACACACACACTGAATAAAACTATGCTATTTTCCATTCAGAATGATAAACGTCACCCGTTTTCCCTCATTTTTAGAAATGGAAAAAAATGACTTGAAAGAAGAGGGTAAGACACAGTGCTAGGAGGAGGGAGGAACCTGAGAGCAACAAGAGGGGCCAGAAAGGGAGGAGGACATTTTCAAGGAAGTTCCACTCTAAGCATGTGTGGAAATGCCTCAGTTAAAATATGTTTATGTTTGCAATTAGTTCTTGTTCCAAAACTTAGGCAGAGTCAACCCTCACCCAGAGTACGATGTCTGTCTCATACCCTAGTGATGCTCAACCTTGCATGTTCCAAAGATGATTGGTAGGTTCAGCTCTCCTGAATTTATCCTTTCCCAGAATGACGAGGCCTTTCTACTATAAATTTAAAGTGGTTTGTAAGCCGGGCGTGGTGGCACACGCCTTTAATCCTAGCACTTGGGAGGCAGAAACAGGTGGATCTTTGTGAGTTCAAGGCCACCCTGGTCTACAGAGCGAGTTCCAGGCCAGCTTGGGTTACAAGGAGACCCTGTCTCGAAAAACAACAACAACAACAACAACAACAACAACAATAAACCGGTTTGTGTCGGTTGGTATTGCATAGGAACATATACTGGTATCCCTTGAATATTAACCATCAAAGCTGACATCCCCTTTATACAACCCCAAGATTTAATAATCACTCTTTTTTGTGTTGGTGGGGGGGACTGAAGTTATCAATAGGTGGAATATAATAAAAAATTAGGATTTTTACATTTTAAAACATTGTAAAGAAATGTTGACATGTCACGCAAATCTGCATTAGTTTCTTTTTCTGGAATATTAGCAGCTCGCAATATGTAAGGTTCAGCCCTTTATTCTCAATGATTCATCAGGTAAACAAATTGTAATAATGTAAGCTTACCTTTCTTCTAGAATTAGTTTTGAACCAAGATTTGACAAACTTTGTAATCCATCTGTGCATAACACATTCTTTCATTATTGACTAGAGAATATGGCTTATAAAGGTATATGGTTTAGAAAGCACATTGGCATGATTTTCAAACAATTTTATGAAATTAAGTGCAACATTAAACAATATTCATCTTTTATAGAAAAAAAAACATTAGTTCTGGCATACTCTATTTTATGTGTACAAAAGAAACCATGATTTCTCAATACATATTTTTTCTTCAATGTATATTTTTATTGAATTTTTGTTCATTTTATACAAAACATCTTAATCATTTTTAGACTTTCTCCTTCATCTGCACCCTCTATATTCTGCCCCCATGGATTTCATGCATTCTGTCATATATGTTAAGGCCTTTGGTCAAATTTGTGTACCCAGATGTCCCATACTGCAAACACATCCACTGGAGTCTAGTCAGTCTATCCAGAGTCACTCCCTTAAAGAAGATCATCTCTCCCTCACCCAGCAGTAATCCTGTATTCCAATTTTTTAGCTAAGGTTGGGCCTGCTGCCCATTTCCCCAGTTCCAGGATGGGTTTTGTCTGATCAAGTTTGCATGGGTCTTGTGCATGTTGACACCATTGCTGGAAGTTCATATGAGCAAGGTCCCAGAGGCCTGGAAGACTTATGACCAAATTTTGTTTTTAATTCACATTAAATTAAGCTTGGGTTTTGTAACCAAAGATATTCAAATGTAAAATTCTAAAGTTTACTTTTTATTATAGAATTAAAAGGGGGGTTGAATATGATTAATGTGTATTAAATACATGTATGAAAATGTTATCACGAAGCCCTTTATTTTTTGTAATTAATTTGTGCCAATGAAACAGAATAAAACTCTGCATTATTATCTTCATTTTGAAATTCTTCCATTTCCCTTTTAAATATCCAGTCGGGGTTATTTAATTTGTGTTTTCTTTAAGTTCTGGAAATTAGAGGAAAGACTTTCTGTTTCATAGGGACTTTAACCAATTCTCTTCAGATGTAACCAGTCTTTGAATCCCTACATTTTCATTAAGTTTTTAAACAAAATTTAGAAATACTCCGCTTGGTAGATAAAGAATATCAGTTATTTGACTGCAGACTTGATGAAGATTATTTTAATGCACATTTGCAAAAAAGATTTTCCTTTTAATAGTTTTCATTAATTATTTTTATTTATTTTCTCTCATTGGTGCCTTTTACATTCCTTTGACCAAAACTCATGATTGAAACAAATGGAACAACTTTGAGACAAAATAACACAATCACTTTGAGGTCAGTTGCTCAGGATAATCACAGGCACAGGAGTGATACAAGTGAGGTGATGCGAGGTGTGGGAGTTTCAAGGTACAGAATCTGGGGTAGGGGATTTGTTTGCTACATGGATGACATTTGGGATTATAAGATAATAAATGAAACCCACTTGAAAGTAACATTAAGGGCTGGAGAGATGGCCTAGCCGTTAAGAGCGCCGACCGCTCTTACAGAGGACCCGGGTTCGATTCCCAGCACCCACATGGCGGCCGAGAACCGTCTGAAACTCCAATTCCAGGAGAACTCCAGTTCCAGGGGAATCCGATACCCTCTTCTGACCTCCGTGGCATTGCACGACACGGGTGCACAAACTTGCATGCAGACAGTACATTCATACACATACGGAAATAAATAAAATAAAAAAAAAAGAAAGTAACATTAAGTCTTCATTTAAAATAATGTTAACCAATCAATTTATTTACTCAATAATATGAATGATTATTATGTGCCAGGTAGCATGGGGATTAAAAAAAATATATCCAATACAGGCCTCTCCCTTAGTGCTCTATCTCCCTGACACTCTGTACAATACATACCTCTAGAAGAACACAGAGGTAACTGTGCATTTGTAAGTTACTTTAGTGGTGAAAGAATCTATAATATGTAACTAGATCTAATTGAATCACCATCTTGCTGGTTTTGGATAAATTTCCTTCCCTTGTCTCATTATCAATTTCTTCATTAAAAAATTAAGCATAGTAATCTTGCAATATTTTCTGGAAATTATGTTTACAGTGTTTATAATTGCCTGGTATATGATTGATGGTTAGAAATCAAAATGGCAGTTTGTATGTTGTAGCACCTGCTGTGGCTGGTGCTAAGACTGAATCCTTCTTAATCCATAATTCTAAAATCTGCCTGTCCTTGAACAAACACTTCTTCATTTTTAACTGACTCTGGGGGAAATTGATACAATTTTACATATATTTCATTCAGCTTTACCTCATTCTGATTGTGTTATGCAATATGCTACATAGGCAACATATATTTTTTTTTAAATTCTAAAATGATGCAGAGCCTGGTAGTGCACGCCTTTAATCCTAGCACTTGGGAGGCAGAGGCAGGAGGAGCTTTGTGAGCTCAAGGCCAGCCTGGTCTACAGAGTGAGTTCCAGGACAGCTGGGGCTCCAGGGAGACCTTGTCTCGAAAAGACCAAAAAAAAAAAAAAAATCTAAAATGATAATAAAGTAAAGGTTGAACAGAATAAGAATACTCAAAACTCCTGAATTCTGAGGCACATTAATCCAGAGAGTTTGTGTATCATTCTATCACTCAGTAATGAATGCTCCATCTAAGAAATTTTGTCCTGTGGAGGTGTAGGGCCAGTATCTTATCAATAGGCACTGTAAATTTCCTGTTCAATGAACAGCAATTATCCCTCCTGTTCCCAGAATAAATATTATTGTCTGTAGGTTTCACTTGCAATTTTCCCTGTTGTAGTTTCCACTTAAATATTTAAAAGGGAATCTTCACAAATTGTTCTCTTCTGGTCATACTTTGTTTACTGTGATATACTTCTCATGTCCAAAGTAACACTTTGGAACTTCCTGTGTGGCCAGTACTGCAACAATAGCCGGAATCCGGCAGAACATGGTGCTGAAGCAGTATCAGTGTACTCAGAGAAAAACCTCAAGGCCCAAATGTTACTGAAGCTCATACTTGGGCTAACACAGAGAAAGGATATGCTTGCTCTAGTTCCGCAGCTTTAGACTGTCTTTCTGCCTTACAGTTTCAAAAAAAGACTCACATATATTTGGTAGCACCAGCCTACTTTATAGTGATTCTTTATTGTTCTAGAAATGCCACAACTACCATGAGCTAAACCTCAAGGCCATGAATAGAAAAGAGGAACCAGGGCTCCAGTTCTTAGGCAGCAAGCTTCCTTCTTTGATATCTCTCCCATACACGCTTACTCAGTGTCAGAACCAGTGGCAGAATCAATGCATGAATAGGCTTCATTCAGTTCAGTAAAAGAATTGGAGTATATCCTGCTGTCTTGTGTAACTTTTTGTCTAGAATTTCAAGGGAGAAATGGGGCTGTTTGTGTATATATACCTCAGGCATCTTGAAGGTTCCGACACATGTTCAGGTGCTGATGTCAGGTTCTCAAGGTTATGAGAAGCTGGTTTATGTAGGTCATCACACAAGTCAAGCAAGATGAAACAAAGATCTTCACAGCAAGACAGGTCCTAAGAAACCTGGATGATTCTCTGGGAAAGAACTGTAATGCAAAAATATAAAAAGGCTTCATATATCACATTGTTAATAGAGCTCGTTTCACATCAGGTGTTCTGTCAGTAATGTATCGCCTCTCCTGAAAATTAGCACTTGACAGCCATGTAGTGACACATTTTGGGACATTTCCTTGGTTTGTAGAGTTCCAATCATTTCAGGGAGAAGAATAATTTTAGGAATTTAACTTAATCTCTCCTAAGAAACTACATGTAAGTGAATTTTCTTAACTGTAGAGTATTTGTTTTTAAACAACATATTCTATTTTAATTACATCCCATGTTAATTTTTTTTAATTAGTCATTTATTTTAATGTGTATAAATGTTTTGCCTGCATGCCTGTGTTGTATCATGGGTATTCAATGCCTGTCAGAAGAGAGCCATGGATCTTCTAGACCTGGATTTAGAGATGGTTGTTAGCTGCCCTATGAATCCTGGGAACAGGACCCAGGTCCGACGGAAGAGAATAGATGTGTGAAAAACAGGTATATGAAATTCGTAAAGTAGTTTCAAGGACCATTTAGTTAATTAAACTTCTTAGAAGCTGATTCCAATTGAACCTTACCCAAACATAAGCAACAAATGTTGAATTTTGCATGGATCTTCTATCTAAAATGCAAATGTTACAAAAGCAATGTGCCTTGAGAACAACTATTGGCTAAACGAGAAAATTTAAGACATAAGTGACATGGGAAGATATTTGTAAATCATTGTCTTAAAATGTGGCAATAAAATTTTCTTTTAGAAATTTATGACTACTCTACCTATCTGTAGAATGATATCTACCTTAGACTCAGCAAATTTGCTAGAATAGAAAATGACATTCTAAGTTTAAATGCTTGTCGTTGATCCAGTGATACAGAGGGAGTCAATAGCTTCATAGAAAGAATGAGTATTAAAAAAAATGAGCCCAATTTCCTTTTCTTTGTGACTGTCACTACGAGGTCACCCTTAAGCACCTTAGACACATAACTCTAATGCACAGCATTTAATTTTAAAAGTAACTCCTAGTGTTCCATACATGTGTCTGCTATGCACTCAAATCCTCTGTTCCTACATTAAAAAAATAATAATTCTTCAGAGAGCTACAGAACATTCTAAACTTAGGCAAGACAGGTTTAGAACTAGGACGAGAAGGATGAGGCATCAGCAACTAGTGATGTTATCAATTTTTTTTCTTCTATTATGCTACAGACTTTGGGAAATTTTTATTTATAGGTTTGCCCTGCAATATAAACCCTGAGTTTGGTATTATTAATTGGCTAGTAGAAAGGCAAATTAATTGTGTTACCCATTCAAAATATTCATCTTTATGGTATAGTATTTACTACAGTAGTAAAACCTGGAAAAGTAACTGCTGTTATAAAATGAAACATTATTAAACATCCTGTCTTTGAAACTTAGGCTCAATCCTTCATCTCTATCTCCAGCCACTACTCCGCATTAAGCAATCCAATTCTAACCTAGCATTTCTGCATTCTTATCTCTCTAGGAAAATGAACTGATTTTGTTTCTTTTATGCTTAGAGTTAAAACAGCTAAACGTGCCCATGACATTCCCGGCCATTTATGATATCAGGTTCGCTGTGGTTTTTGTTAGAGAACAGCACTCACAAGAGGTGATTTCAGAAGATTTAATCAAAGAGTGATTGATAATGCAATGTTGTGAACAAGGCGAGGGAAACGGCTGGAGATCATGCAGCCAGGGTCCAGCTTAAGCAGAAGCACTTGGGAAGGAGTGGCCACTACTTGTTATCAACAAATCTTGAGGTGTGGGGGGAATACCTGTTGGGATTTCCAGGTTCTCTGTCCTGAAACAAGAAATTGGAGACAGACATGTAAGTAATGGCAGGGTCACTGTTCCTTTATTAAGAAAGCAGAGACTTCAGGAGCAGAAGTGATCCAGAGCTGCACATTATATAAAGCCAGAAACTCAATAGTGCCTGTGTCCCATGAACTGAGACCTTTACACTTTATAGATCCTTGTACAGTATGCTGTTTCTGTGCATGTTCTGTATAGAACTTGCCTTGGTGAATAAGGGTTCCACACTTTTTTCTCTGCCAAGTGTCTTCTTGTAAGGTAACTCTGGCCTAAACCTGTTCAGTTTTCCAGCTTTATCACTCACATGAGGGAAGAGCAGGTACTCATCAGGATCTCTAAAAGTCATGAAAAACTGCAGCCCAAGTGTGAGCTAGTAGAAAAGGGAGTGGGAAGTCACTACCATAGTCAAATTTGCCCCACCTCTTGTCCACCTGTTCTAGTGCCCACCTCTTGTCCACCTGTTCTTATCCCCACCTCCTGTCCACCTGTTCAGGTCCCGACCTCCTGTCCACCTGTTCTTGCCCCTACCTCCTGTCCATCTGTTCTGCTCCCCACCTCCTGTCCATCTGTTCTTGTCCCCACCTCCTGTGCACCTGTTCTTGCCCCCACCTCCTGTCCATCTGTTCTTGTCCCCACCTCCTGTGCACCTGTTCTTGCCCCCACCTCCTGTCCATTTGTCCTGCTCCCCACCTCCTGTCCATCTGTTCTTGTCCCCACCTCCTGTGCACCTGTTCTTGCTCCCACCTCCTGTCCATCTGTTCTTCTCCCCACCTCCTGTCCACCTGTTCTTGTACCCACCTCCTGGGCATCTGTTCTGCTCCCCACCTCCTGTCCACCTGTTCTTGTAGCCACCTCCTGTGCACCTGTTCTTGTCCTCACCTCCTGTCCATCTGTTCTTGTCCCCACCTCCTGTCCATCTGTTCTGCTCCCCACCTCCTGTCTACCTGTTCTGCTCCCCACCTCCTGTCTACCTGTTCTCGTATCCACCTTCTGTCCACCTGTTCTTGTACCCACCTCCTGTCCATCTGTTCTGCTCCCCACCTCCTGTCCATCTGTTCTTGTCCCCACCTCCTGTGCACCTGTTCTTGCCGCCACCTCCTGTCCATCTGTTCCGCTCCCCACCTCCTGTCCATCTGTTCTTGTCCCCACCTCCTGTCCACCTGTTCTTGTACCCACCTCCTGGGCATCTGTTCTGCTCCCCACCTCCTGTCCACCTGTTCTTGTACCCACCTCCTGGACATCTGTTCTGCTCCCCACCTCCTGTCCACCTGTTCTTGCCCCACCTCCTGTCCACCTGTTCTTGTACCCACCTCCTGGGCATCTGTTCTGCTCCCCACCTCCTGTCCACCTGCTCTTGTCTCCACCTCCTGGGAACCTGTTCTCCCCACCTCATGTCCACCTGTTCTTGTCCTAACCTCCTGTTCACCTGTTCTCGTTCGCATCTCATGTCCACGTGTTCTTGTCCCCACTTCCTGCCCACCTGTTTTTATCCCTACCTCCTGTTGAACTGTTCTTGTCCCCACGTCCTCTCCACCTGTCCATGTCCACACCTCCTATCTACCTGTTCTTCTCCCCAGTTTCTGTCCACCGGTTTTTGTCCCCATTTCCTGTACACATGTTCTTGTCTCCATTCCTCTCCACCTGTTCTTGTCCCCACCTCCTGTCCACCTTTTCTTGTCCTCAACACTTGTGCACCTGTTCTTGTCCCCACCTCCTGTCCACCTTTTCTTGTCCTCAACACTTGTGCACCTGTTCTTGCCCCCATCTCCTGTCCACCTGTTCTTTTCCCCACCTCCTGTCCACCTGTTCTTGTCCCCACCTCCTGTCCACCTGTTCTTTTCCCCACCTCCTGTCCACCTGTTCTTGTCCCCACCTCCTGTCCAACTTTTCTTTTTTTTGATGTTTTGTGTATTTCATACATCATTTTCCAATTCAGTTCAGGCATATTTCCCTTTCCCTTCCCCCCACACCACCCCACCCCATCCCAGATCATGCATTCTGCCATAACTGTCCTGCATCTTGCTCTCAGGTTTTTTTTTCATTTTTTAGCAATAAGTCATAATCCAACTGTTCTTGACCCCACCTCCTATCACCTGTTCTTGTCCCCACCTCCTGTCCACCTGTTCTTGTCTCCTACCTCCTGTCTATGTGTTCTTTTCCCCCTCCTGTCCACCTGTTCCTGTATCCACCTCCTGTCTACCTGTTCTTGTCCCCACCTCCTGTCCACCTGTTCCTGTCCCCACCTTCTCTCTACTTGTTCTTGTCCCCACCTCCTGTCCACCTGTTCTTGTCCCCACCTCCTGTCCACCTGTTCTTGTCCCCACCTCCTCTGCACCTGTTCTTGTCAGCACCTCCTGTCTACCTGTTCTTGTCCCCACCTCCTGTCCACCTGTTCTTGTCCCCACCTCCTCTGCACCTGTTCTTGTCAGCACCTCCTGTCTACCTGTTCTTGTCCCCACCTCCTGTCCACCTGTTCTTGTCCCCACCTCCTCTGCACCTGTTCTTGTCAGCACCTCCTGTCTACCTGTTCTTGTCCCCACCTCCTGTCCACCTGTTCTTGTCCCCACCTCCTCTGCACCTGTTCTTGTCAGCACCTCCTGTCTACCTGTTCTTGTCCCCACCTCCTGTCCACCTGTTCTTGTCCCCACCTCCTCTGCACCTGTTCTTGTCAGCACCTCCTGTCTACCTGTTCTTGTCCCCACCTCCTGTCCACCTGTTCTTGTCCCCACCTCCTCTGCACCTGTTCTTGTCAGCACCTCCTGTCTACCTGTTCTTGTCCCCACCTCCTGTCCACCTGTTCTTGTCCCCACCTCCTCTGCACCTGTTCTTGTCCCCACCTCCTGTCTACCTGTTCTTGTCCCCACCTCCTGTCCACCTGTTCTTGTCCCCACCTCCTCTGCACCTGTTCTTGTCAGCACCTCCTGTCTACCTGTTCTTGTCCCCACCTCCTGTCCACCTGTTCTTGTCCCCACCTCCTCTGCACCTGTTCTTGTCAGCACCTCCTGTCTACCTGTTCTTGTCCCCACCTCCTGTCCACCTGTTCTTGTCCCCACCTCCTCTGCACCTGTTCTTGTCAGCACCTCCTGTCTACCTGTTCTTGTCCCCACCTCCTGTCCACCTGTTCTTGTCCCCACCTCCTCTGCACCTGTTCTTGTCAGCACCTCCTGTCTACCTGTTCTTGTCCCCACCTCCTGTCCACCTGTTCTTGTCCCCACCTCCTCTGCACCTGTTCTTGTCAGCACCTCCTGTCTACCTGTTCTTGTCCCCACCTCCTGTCCACCTGTTCTTGTCCCCACCTCCTCTGCACCTGTTCTTGTCAGCACCTCCTGTCTACCTGTTCTTGTCCCCACCTCCTGTCCACCTGTTCTTGTCCCCACCTCCTCTGCACCTGTTCTTGTCAGCACCTCCTGTCTACCTGTTCTTGTCCCCACCTCCTGTCCACCTGTTCTTGTCCCCACCTCCTCTGCACCTGTTCTTGTCAGCACCTCCTGTCTACCTGTTCTTGTCCCCACCTCCTGTCCACCTGTTCTTGTCCCCACCTCCTCTGCACCTGTTCTTGTCAGCACCTCCTGTCTACCTGTTCTTGTCCCCACCTCCTGTCCACCTGTTCTTGTCCCCACCTCCTCTGCACCTGTTCTTGTCCCCACCTCCTGTCTACCTGTTCTTGTCCCCACCTCCTGTCCACCTGTTCTTGTCCCCACCTCCTCTGCACCTGTTCTTGTCAGCACCTCCTGTCTACCTGTTCTTGTCCCCACCTCCTGTCCACCTGTTCTTGTCCCCACCTCCTCTGCACCTGTTCTTGTCAGCACCTCCTGTCTACCTGTTCTTGTCCCCACCTCCTGTCCACCTGTTCTTGTCCCCACCTCCTCTGCACCTGTTCTTGTCCGCACCTCCTGTCTACCTGTTCTTGTCCCCACCTCCTGTCCACCTGTTCTTGTCCCCACCTCCTCTGCACCTGTTCTTGTCAGCACCTCCTGTCTACTTGTTCTTGTCCCCACCTCCTGTCTATGTGTTCTTGTCCATGACCTCCTTTATACCTGTTATTATCCCCACCTCCTGTCTATGTGTTCTTTTCCCCCTCCTGTCCACCTGTTCTTGTCCCCTACCTCCTGTCTATGTGTTATTTTCCCCCTCCTGTCCACCTGTTCCTGTATCCACCTCCTGTCTACCTGTTCTTGTCCCCACCTCCTGTCTATGTGTTCTTGTCCCCCTTCCTGTCCACCTGTTCTTGTCCCCCCTCCTTTCTACCTGTTCTTGTCCCCACCTCCTGTCTATGTGTTCTTGTCCCCCCTCCTGTCTACCTGTTCTTGTCCCCCACCTCCTGTCTACGTTTTCTTGTTTGCCACTAGTTCAACCCTTGAAAGTGAGAACAAGTTCTTCTTAGTGATACAGTGTGTACATCTCAGCTTCAGCAGGACCCAGGAATCCTGGAGTACTGTTCTGAAATCTAGCACAGCATAGGAGAAACAAAGCCTCAGCACATAACTGTGTAGCTAAGCAAATATTGACCTGCATGTAGGAATTGTAAAGATTTACTGTGTGACAGTCTGCAAGGTATTTAGCCTCTGCGAATTATCATTTTTCCTGGCATGCAAAATTGTGAAAATGGAATATCTAGTTTTATTATTTGGTATTATAAGATAGAAACTTATTAATGTGTTTCATTATGCCTAATGTGTATTATTCTGGGCCGAAGTGTTTCAGTGTTTACCAAAAATTGGTTTCCAAACCCAGACTATATCTTTATTTGAAATAAGTTTTTTAATGATTTATTTAGTTAAGATGAGGTATACCAGATGAGTGTAGGCCCTGCCTCTCCTAAAGGATATCAGGGGAATTCAGTGTGCTGATGGAGAGGGGGGAGGGATGAGGCAGTGACACAAAGAATGACAAAAAGTGCAAGCAGACATCAGAACCCAGGACAAAGGAAAGCAAGAATTCTGTCCCAGAGCCCTCAGAGGGAAGAGGGGCAGCTGACACCTCAGAGGTGGACCTTGGCCTGCAGAACTCTGCTAATACATTTCAGCTGGTTTTAGTACTTTACTATAACGGCACTAAGAATTTAACAGGCGCTTCACCCAACATCCCATCTTTAACATCTTATAGATCAATTCACAGCATCTGAGAAAGGCAATCCCATCCAGGCAAATCAACCTGACTGGATGAACAACGTCAGTAGTTTCAAGACACGTGTAAGATTCTTGTTTGTTGTATTGTTTTTGTTTGTTTGTTTGTTTTTCAATTCCTAGGAAACAAAGTCTTGAGAGAAAAGTGTGAGAAGCTTGACAAGTTCAGAAAGTGTCCAAATTAATGTTAATTCTTCTGTGGGGCTGTATGCTTGCCTTTGAAGTTCAGTACTATGAAGTGTAGTTAGTCTGTGAATTCTTATTAACCAATATTCCTGATGGCACTGTGAACAACTTTGTGCAGCAAAACATCGAATCATGTCTTTAAATCCAAAGGTGATTTGAAGATGGGAATGCTGACCATGAGGAAATATTGAGGAATTTGCAGAAATTTATATGCATAAAATAACCATTGTGGGGATTAATTTCTTATATTTCTAAATAACTCTGAAATATGTATGAAACAAATACTGTAAATAATAAATAGTTTATGCCATAATTTAGCTGAAAGTAGTTTTATGGCACCTAAGATAATCTATTTTATAATTTATAGTCTCTCATATTTGATGTTGCACTATTGGTGATAAGCATTCTAGTTCAAATTATAAAGTTATACTTTATTTTCTGATACCAATTTTTTCCTAAGAAATTAACTCTTCCATTTTGAATTTTAGAAAGCTACTTGGGGAAGCAGTGGTTTGAGACAGGGTCTCCTTGTAGCCCCAGCTGGTCTGGAACTTGCTGAATATACCAGGCTGGCCTTGATTTCACAGAGATCCACATGCCTCTGAGTGCTGGGATTAAAGATATGTAGCATCATACATGGCTTGCAAGAAAGTGACATTTGTACAGCTTCAAGAATCAAACTTCTTTCAACATAGTAGCCACATAAATTTTCTGGTATTAAATGGGCATATACTTGTAATCTTAGTATTCAGAAGGTAGAGTCAAGAGACTCAGTAGTTGAAAGTTAGACCCTGTCTCAAAAACAAGGAACCAAACAAAAGATGGTATTGGTTAAGTGATGGCTTTAAAAGACAAGGTAAAATAAGAGGTCAATATAGGGAACATGTTGCAAGTGTGAGCATTCTCCAATATTGTCCCCTTAGTAAAGGAAGCCTCCTGTTCTAAACAAATTTGTTTCATACACCCCCTCAGACAGTAACATCTCTATCTAGCAAAACCTAACAGTGTGATTTGAAAAATTATCTGGCCACATTTCTCCTTTAGCATCTTCTCTTCTGAATATAAGGAAGTGGTTACTAGGAACTTCCAATTAGGTAACTAAAATTGAGATGAATGTATTAGTCAAATTTATCACTTTATTAGTATACATATGAATGTATTAGTCAAATTTATCACTTTAGAGTAGACATAAAGTAGAACAAAATTTATTGGGCATATTTTCTGCCTTTTAAACACATATTAATTTCATGATGTTGACAAGGCAGTATAAATTGTTTATGATATTGTAAATGGAAGATGGTACATATTTAAGATCAGATGTTTTAATAATTTTTAAAACCTGCCCCATTAAATACAAACTCTTTCTCTCTTCACATATGAATTGGTAGGATTTTATAACTAGAGGGGGGCTTATGTCTTCAAGTCCACAGTGCATTTTACAGTATAACTTTGTGTATCAAAGTATTTGTCTTTGTTTCTTCCATTCTGTGATAATTTTAAGGAAGGATGACTGTTATCTCTGTCACTTAGCTTTACTCTCATGATGTATGGTGATCTGTGATTCATAGATCTCAATCTTGGACATGAAGAGCCAACATCCAGACTAGAGATGAGAGACTCTTGCCAGGTGATATCTGAGGAAGCTGAGTAGAATTCGTCTAAGCAGGGAGCAGCCAGAAGACAGAGGACAGGACCTTCAGCTTACTTACACATCCTCTTCCTTCAGAAATCCAAATGTTTATTAAGAGAAGACAGAAATTAAATTGGTTAATATGCAGTCTCCCAATTGAAAGCAAGTGTGTGTGTGTGAGTGTGTGTGTGTGTGTGTGTGTGTGTGTGTGTGTGTGTCTGCCTGCCTGCCTGCCTGTCTGTCAGGAGGATTGAGAATTCCAGCCACTTAGAGCTGTGTATGGAGAGATCTTGTCTGATTAAAGACTGTTTTGGATGTTCAAGTAGAAGTTTTGGCCTGTGATGCTTTGGTCCTGTTGTTATGTAACTATGAAAAGGCAAGACATCATGCCAAGGAACACACTATAAAGCAGACTTTTCCCATTAAGGTGTCCAGGAAGCAGTGAGAAAAAACAGCTCATGCTCCACAATGCCCTTGGGGACAGGCCTCCAATGACTCAAATCCTCTCATAAGAACCCTCCTTCTAAAGGTCTCTAGCACTTTGCAGAAGCACTGTGCAGAAGATCAAGCATTTAACACATGGGAGTCAGATAGTCACTTATCTAACCACAGCATTTTAGCCCCCAAAAGCTCAATGCCTGTCTCACAATACAAAATGCGTTTAGTTCATCTATGTGAGTATCCTAAGTCTTACTCATTTTCCCGAGGCTCTACAGTCCAAGATCTCTCCTGGCCATCAAGGCAAAAAGCCTCAAAGAACAAGTAACATACTTACAAGATATAATACCACAGAATGAACAGTCTTATTCCCACAAGGAGGAATAGGAAAATTGGAAGGATGAATCCAACCTCGCTCCTTAACTAAAATCAACCAAGACTAAAGTACATGATATCTTTTGAAACAATAGTTGGGTCATCTGCACAGGATGAATACAGGCAGATCTGGCATTTCTATGCAACATTACAGGGATGCTTAAAAGAGAAACAGCCTGACTGCTAGCATTCATAATGCCAAGAGCAGACCTAGCCTAGCACCCCCGTACTTTAGATGTTTCTCAGAACTGTGCTCCTGCGCCAAAGCTTTCCCTCGGTCCTGTATTGAAGCAGTATCTCTAGGAGGAACTGGAGATACAGAAGTGAGGCTCACCCTTATCTTATTAGGGAATCTTGCCTTTTGATCACTAGGTCTGGAACCTCTCTCTCTCTCTCTCTGTCTCTCTCTGTCTCTCTCTGTCTCTGTCTCTCTCTCTCTCTCTCTCTCTGTCTGTCTCTCTCTCTCACACACACAGTACATAGATTTCTAATTTTTGCAAAGAGCAAAGCAGCTGCTTTCACTATGTTGTTATGTAAAGTGCGACTATTCACAGCACATATGCACTCCATCTTATGCTGTTTTTGGGTGGAGAACAAGGATGGTTTCTGAGGGATAAAGGTCATGCCCAGGTTACAAGAGGAGCATATAGCTCAGTGAGCTTGTTTATGTTTCTTGCAAGGTTAGGTGAAAGTCATTAATCCAGATTATGTCCACATTGTGAAGGTTATTCATATAGCAGATACAGTTGCATGAGGTAAATTCGCCCGTGAGGGTTTGGAAACTATAAAACTAGGAATAGGAATTAAATCACAATACACTTGTTAGTTGGGCTAAGTAACTGGCATATCAAAGAATTTTTCCTTCCTTGCTATTTATGTACAGGTTAAATTTTCCAAACTGTCCAATAGTCTTTAGGAACAGAACAATGATCATTTTGATCTTTGTTGAGTTTTAAAATTTGCAACATATTCAAAAGCATAAGACTTCCATTACTTGAAATGGAAATGATTGAAATAACTCCCATTTAGTAATTATCTGTGTCGCCTCTGCCTTTTATGCATTATGAGTAAGCTAGGCTTCTACTCTCAATCAGCTCAAAGTGCTCAATGTGACAGGCGTTTCCCTGCTCACTCTCCTCTGACACAGTCTTCATTGCTGCTTAATTGCTTACTGTTTGATGCTTATAATCAAAATGACAACAATTTAAATGTTTTTCATAGACATTGTCATGAGCACTGTTTATTATTGCTTCCGGAATTTCTCACAACCCTGAGAATTAGAACCTACTTACTTACCATTCTTTTCTCAGAGATGAAGAATCTGTGATGGGGTGTAATAGCTACCTACAGACACCCCAGTTCCTAGCAAGGCTGTCTGATTCCACTACTGATGTGCTTTTTTCAAAGCCTGTATGTTGTCTGCCAGCAGTGAAGACTGCCCTGACAGTTTGGTTATCAGCACCTCATTTCCCTGGACTTGGCACAGCAGGTCGTTCATCATGTTCTCTTCACATTAAAATTAATGGAAGCAATTATGTTTTTCTGTCCTGTATCAAAGGAACTTTAATTTTCTATACATATGTAACCTAGAAAAAACACTTGGTTAGGACTTAACAAAAACATTAACCTTGATAGTTAATTAAAAATAGGTATCATATAGAGCTGATTACCATTGGAAAATGAATTATTATTAATACTATGATTATTAATAATGAAAATTTAGCAAACACAGAAATTCCATATCATTATCATGTCTTTTCACAATTTCACTTCACCAGAGTGAGCATTTTCTGTTGATGGATTGACAAATTATCAGTTCTTCTTATTGAAATTTTTTAAAACTTCATTTTGTTTTCTCTTAAGGATTATTATTCTGTGGATGGCCGAAGACCCAGGATACCGGTGGTTCCTAGTTTTCTCTAAATGCATCGTCATTACATAAGCCTGCAAATCAGATGTCTGAACAATTTCCTCTCTAAATCATTCCTTCTCAATCCATCAGATTATCTGCCAATCATGTCATCTAAAAATTCTCAAGGCGCCTAGTTGCTTTCTCTAATATGGAGTAGTAATTCAGAGAATGTTTTCTGTAATTATTTTTGCTGCTTTTCATGGTCATGATCATCAAGCTACTGGAATAAATTAAACTCACTCATCCTACTTCCTGATTCTTTATGGACTGTAGTAAAATGGCCTCTTTAAATACAGATATAGAAAAGCTGGAGATGGCTCTGTGGTCAAAGAACTTGCCATAAGCACAGTGACTGGAGATCAAATTCTCAGATCCTGGGTAGATGACAAATGGGAGTAGAGGTCTACCTGAAATTCCAGAATTTGGAACTGAAAACAGAGGATCCCCAGAATGAACTGGCTGGCCATCTGAGCCATACCAAGGAGCTCTAGTGTCATGGAAGACCCTGCCTCAAGGAATAAAGATGGAGCTCCATTTCAACTGATATCATCTTCAGACGCACACACACACACACACACACACACACACACACACACATGTGTGCGGGAGCCAAAGAGTGAAAGAAAGAAGGAAGAAAAAGATGCAAATATAGACAAGTCCCATTTTATTTTATTATTTATTTATTTATTTATTTATTTATTTATTTATTTATTTGGACTTTTTGAGACAGGGTCTCCCTTTAGTCCCAGCTGGCCTGGAGTTCGCTATGTATAGCAGGCTGGCCTTGAACTCACAGAAATCCACCTGCCTCTGCCTCCCAAGTGCTGGTATTAAAGACGTGCGCCACCACACCCGGCTCAACAAGTCCCATTTTAAAGTGCCCACAGTGCCTTATATTTTACACTTCAGTCTGCATTGCAGACTTGCCAACTTGATACTTCATAATTGCTCCTTCTCTACTCATAGAGCCTTTGCATATGTTATCATCTCTATTTCTAATCATAATTGTAATTTTACATATAGCTTCATGAATCTTGATTAATTCTGCACTGTAAGGTCCACAAGAGTGTGGACTCTTTACATTTACTAATATCCATTAATAATTAACTGATAAAATTAAAAATGAGGTAACAAATGCTATTTTATTAGCTCCCATAGTTAGTGAAATACAAAACATGCAACCATAGAAACTATTTAAAAATCAGATTCTTTTCATTCTGTATGCTATCAGGCTCCACACTTCATAGATGCGTTCTGATATAAAGTCAGATTCTATGATGTTAGTAGACTTTATATTTATGGCCACCAGGAGAAGGAGAGTTTAATTATGAAACACCCTCAGGTCAGACTAACAATGTTTACAGTGTCTGCTATTTTAGTTTCCTGAATCTCTATTGGAAAGTAGATTAGTATTGCTTCGTTCAGGAAGGGGTGGATTGGGACTTAAATATCCCTAGACAAATGAATACATTACTCATGTGTTCACAAGTTCAGGCAAAGTAAAGCAAACCTAATGAAGATTTATACCAGGATCCACTTCCTGGCTTTAAAATATATCACTTGTTGGGCTTATCATGCAGGGGAAGTGGTAGAAACCCCATCCTCTGAGCTATTAAGACTTCATGAACAATGGATTAGAAAATGCTCCAGAGACTCTGCTTTCATGGATTAGGCAAGGTTGTGGTTGTGGATTTTATGATGTAATCAGTCATGTATCCTTTCTTAATACGTGCAAGAAACATATGAAGAAAGTAGGACCACTGAGGAAAAATCTTTAATCATGTTGAGTAGTGTTGTTGAACAAATAGTTAAATAATATAGAAGTGGTATTAATGTCCTCCTTTGCCATATGAATGGACATAACACCTCTGCCTCCCCTAAGCAGATGTCTCTCTACCTTGAACTCTTAAGTATTATGTATGTTCCTTGTGTAGGACACTAGGACAGAAGTCTCTTAAGCTCTCAGCCAATCCTAGAACCATTGGGTTATGTTGTAGTTATCTGTACACTGTCTACAGCAAAGACAGCAGTGGCCAATAGTTGGCATGACTTAACTGAAAGATGGCTGAATGGATGATGGATGGATGATTGAAGATGCTCATCTCCATTCCTGGGAATTACATCAAATAACTGTAAACTTTGAATAAGGAACCTTAAACTTTTGCTACCATAGTCAATTCTTTCAACTTCCTGTTTTAAAACTCTTTTTTGTACTGTTGCTTCTTTTCCACTCTTTTTTGTGTGTTCTCCCTCTCAAGAGGTTTCCAATGCTGGTGAATCAAGGGCTAATATAAATGCACCTTAAGACATCAGAACTCTGCTCAGACTGATAAAATCCACCTGGCTCTTGTAGTCTACTTTTTAAAACCTTTGACATAGGTTGTGTTAGCAAGTATTGCTACGCATGTTTTCCAATTTGGAAATCGGTGGAAAAGAGATAACTTTTAATTATCTTTGAATTGGGAAGCTTAAGAGTTAAACCTAGTACTCAGAGGCTGGCATATAGAAAATCCGTTTGGGGCTTGTGTCTGAAAAGCCAGACAGCTATTCTTTGAGCCAGTATAAAACCTTCTTCATCTGAAATCTCCTTTAAACTTCAGTAGTGTATAAAGAAAAACATCTCTAGAGATGGATCCCCAAACTGAAGTTTAGAACATCCTAAGAAAATTTGTTTTAATATTTGTAGTAATATATTGCAATAGTTAGTTACAACTACAACATAATTTTTCAGAAAGGTCTGAACATAATCATTCACTCACTTTATTTTGACATGATTGCTTTAACACTATTTTCTTCATATAACATGCAAAGCATATTTAAAATGTGCTAATCATAATAGCTAATATAGTTAGTCACTAATATGTTAGCATTTGAGTTACAGAAATTAACACTGTTGAGCCTATAATGTAGGAACTGTCCCCATTCTCAAGATGACAAAATTGAGATTTGAGCAAGGTCACGTATTATCAAGACTTAGATCAGCCTACTCTCAAAGCCATATTTGTGCTGGCTGGGAAGCTACTTAGAAGATGTAATTTTGTAATTTCAGGTATTCTTAGAGAACAGTACCTGATAAAAATTACAATGCAAATATCCAACAAGAGAGGCAACCTGTTGCACATGTCTCTAAGGAGTACATAGCTCCTGTGAGGTTCCTGAAGGAAGGCTCTCCCACTGGGGCTTAAGCAAATGGTGGCATTGATGCTTTAGGTTATTTTTTCACATGAAATAAAAAATAAATAAAAATTTTAATTTTTTTGTATTAGTGTAAATGTATTGCAACAAAAAAGAAGTTGAGTAATTCTTCAATACATATAATGGAAACATGATATACAAGCATAAGTAAATCCAAAACAAATAAATAAAATATAAGTAAACTATTATTATCAGAAAATAGAAAAATATATTAAAATATGAGCAGCTGAGTGGCAGCCTTTCTTCCATTTTTGTTCATTTTTCTCTTTCTGCTCAGCATCTTTTCTCTTAATACATTCATGTTATTTGAACAAGTCAGGCAGAATGATTCGCAGCTACTGTGTTCAGACATGGCAACATGGTGTCAATTCACAAACCCCGAAAAAGAAAGTCAAGTTCAATGGCAAAAACTTAAGATTTTCATGAATTGAGTTAAAATCTTTTCCACACTGGCAAAACCATCACATCTCCTTAACTGGAAGGGATGCCAGCCATTTTCCCATCTTAAATAAATGAATCTACAGGAGCTGGAAAGAAGGCTGAGCTGTCAAGAACACTGACTATTCCTGCAGAAGACCTGAGTTTGAATTCCAGCACACATGGTGGCCAACAACCATCTGCAACTCCAGTTCCAGGGGATCTGATGCCCTCCTCGGACCTCCATGGACACTGCATGCCATAAGTGCACTTACATATAGGCAGGTATAAGGTTTATCACATAAAATAAAAATAAATGAATTAATTTAAATTTTTTATCAAGTTGCTTTAGGTTATTCTTGAAGCAAGCTTGGTTTGATCCCTTAATGGGGGGGGGCAGGTTATGCATGACACCGATTGTGACCACCCTTCCTCTACAAGGTATAGAATGAAATTAGCTCTCTAATTACAGAATTTTCCAGTTAGGCCTTTCTTCTCAGAGTTAACTTTTATTCTTTGTTCAAATCAATAGTCTTATTTAAAACATTTTCCCCAGCTCTCCTTGAAAACCTGTGCAACATGCTTTTGACATTTTCAAAGACACCATTCTACATATTTTATAATAGTCATTTCTTATCATGACAATCTTTTTCCTTTGTTGGGTTGAAAACTCTTAACAAAAGGATAGGGCCTTATTCGTTCCATTGTTTTCACCTGATATAATATGCAGTCTAGGATGCTTCATTCAACAGTCTCAAGAATTTTTTGAGTTTAATTGGATATTTACATTGAAGCAAAAGTTTTAAGTTTGCTGGGATGTGTTGAGAAAATTCTAAATAGGATGTTATCATTATGTGTGTATTTTTAAAAGGAGTCAGTTCTGAATCCTGTTTCAGTGATATATCAAAATGAATACCTTAACTAAGTAACTAGCCTTAACTCAAACTACACAGAAAATGTCGACTTCTTGGCCCAAGAGATAGTGTTTCCTTTTTTATCTTCAGGGAAAAATTATTGGCCAAAGAAAATTCTCTGTATGTTTCCTGAAGGCTCCAAGTAAACATGTTAAATTTCACTTGGAATTAGTTGACTTTGAGTGTTAAGTCTCTAATGTAGCCATTAAAGGCACAGTGTATTCAACAGTGAATGTTGTGGAGGAACTCTGACTCATGTGAGAATACCTCCTGGGAGAGCTTCAAAATTTGTCAGCCTCATACTTTGAATTATAAGATAAAATGTATGAATACCTCAGAAGGTTTCCCAAAGAACCTTGAGGTAAGTAAGGTTGCTGTTTAGTTGGCTAAAGTCACTTCCCAGACAAAAGAATCACTCAAAACTTTAGTTGTGAATTTGAATTTCATCAAAATTCCACTTTGCGGGGCTGGAGAGATGGCCTAGCGGTTAAGAGCGCCTACCGCTCTTGCAGAGGACCCGGGTTCGATCTCCAGCACCCACATGGCGGCCGAGAACCGTCTGAGACTCCAATTCCAGGAGAACTCCAGTTCCAGGGGAATCTGAGACCCTCTTCTGACCTCCGCGGCATTGCACGACACGAGTGCATGGACTTGCATGCAGACAGTACGTTCATACACATACAGAAATAAATAAAACTAATAATAAAAAAATTCCACTTTGCTATCAGCCCAAGATTTTAAAAATAATCTGCTAATAAATTAAATGACAACTTTAAGATGCATAGGTGCCAAATAGTTTACTATTTTATCTTATGCTAAGTGTGAAATGGAATCTTAGGGACTACAAAGACTGGTGTGCACACACATTTCCTTAAACACCAATAGCATAAGTTGCAGTATGTGTGGGCTGTTGTGAGGAAGAAAAATAGACTCCAGCTGACAGTCAATAGAAAAGAATGAACTGCGTGGGAGCACAGGTGTTGGGCAGGGCTGTAGGGAAAACTGGGAAAGGAAAGCAGATTTGGGACTTTCAGAGTCCTTCAACAACTTCTGGGTCCAGACTCTCTCTGCTTTTGGTTCTTTCGCTGTGACACCCGCATCTTTTTTTTCTGAATATGCATCTCAGAAGCCCGCTCAGCATCTATTTGAACTTAAGTCTGCTTTTCCATGTAGCTGTTTGGAGATGAGCTTTCAAAGCATCAGACCCAGAAATATATGTTCTCATTGGAAATCATGTCATGTTTTATAAAATTTGTTGTGCATGTGCATTTTTGTGTATATATCCATTTGCATGTGTGCAGGTGCACATTCACACATGTGCACATGGATATGTAGGACAGATGCTGACATGTGGTGTCTTCCTCCATCACTCTCTACTGCATATATTGAGGCAGAGTCTCTCACTTGAGGCCAGAGATCACAGATTCAAATCCTATAGCTAGTCAGTTTGCTCTGGGGATCTCCCATCTCTACTTTCCAAGTGCTGGGATTACAGCAGGGCTCCCTCACCTATCAGGCATTTAGGGTTGAAGATCCAGGCTCAATTCTTTATCCTTGCATGGCAAATTATTTGCTCACTGAGCTGTCTCCCCAGTTCCTAAAATTTTCTTTTATTTATATGTGTTCATGTGTGTTCATGTGTGTTAGGTTATAAAAAGGGTACGAATCCCAATAAAGGGCACATGAAGCTTAGGTCACTCCAGGAACATGCTTTACTTCCACGTGGGACTGCCAGCATGATCCGCCTGCAGACACGTGGTGGGGGGCAGGGGCAGAAAGAGGGGCAGGACAGAGAGAGCGGGGCAGAGAGAAGGAGAGAGAGAGAGAGAGAGAGAGAGAGAGAGAGAGAGAGAGAGAGAGAGAGATTGGGAGGCTGGGGTCCACCCATTTATGCCCACGGGGCGGGACCTCAGGTACAGGGGAAGGAGACAGAAGATTGACAGCTTCTGGAGGAAGTGGGCACCTGTGTTTCCCTTGGGATTCTGGGAAACCTAGACCTAACAATGTGTAAGAGTGCAGATGATGTATATGTGTCTGCTACAGCATGTGAGGAGGTCAGGAGGCAACATTTGGAGTCAGCATTCTTCTTGAGTACTTTGTGCAAAGCAGCATCTCTGGTGCTGTGTACGCCTAGCTAGCTGGGCTGCAAGCTCCAGGGGACTCTGTCTACCTCCCATCACTCCATAGGAAGGCTTGCTGGGATTATGGACACAGGCTACTGTGTCCAGCTTTATGTGTGTTCTGGGGATCTGAATCTGAACAAAGGTCCTCAAGTTTGCACAGCAGCTGCTTTTACCCACCAAGTCATCTCACCTGTCTGGATGTCATACCATGTTATCAAGCGTACCTGCATTGGTTAATCTCCTCAGTATGAGGTTACAGGGCCCTGTAGCTGGGACAGCACCAGGACAAGAGCTTGAGCCAGCTGGTTATTGCAGCTACTGAGAGAGAGAAAAAAAGGTGGTACACAGCTTGCTTTCTCTGTTTTATTTAATCTAAGACTCCAGTCCAGGGAAGGTTGCTGCCCACATTCAGGGAGGGTCAATATAGTTTGTTAACCCAGTCTGCAAACTCCCTCACAGACATGCCTAGATACTGATTTCCCAAGTCGATTCTACAAACTGTCAAATTGACAGTCACTGTATTGTGTACACCACACTACTCTTCTTCTTTTTCTTGATGTATTTGGCCTTATTTAGCACTCCCGTTTACATGCTAATGAATTACACCTCTACATGTATCTGATGTTAGCTTCGAATTATGATGATTTGTTCTCAAAGTATGTATGTAGTAAGTTATCCACAATAAAACAACAATGGAAATCAACACATCACAATTCTATGTGTACATTGAATTAATTTTCATCATTTTTAGGTATGAGAAGGTTAAATTTCACAAAGCCTTAAATTATACATACATATTTTATATATATTTTATATACTTACACATTCCACTTAAGAAAAAAAATGAAGCTGTTAGTGAAATGTCAAATAATTCTCTTTTTTTTCTGCAACATTTACAAGGAGGTAAAGAAGAACCGAAATTGTTTCAAATTTAACAATATAATTTTTATTAAAAATAAAAATATGCTGACTTCTTTTGATAATTAACTATTCACTGTAGCTTTGAAAACTTAGAAATATTATTTCAATGCGATACCCCATTTATTTAAAATACACCATAAATTTTAAATGAATATTGAAAATTTTAATTTCAGCATGACTGTAATCTCAGCTATTTTACCTTTAAAAAAAATTTTTTTTTAAGACAGAGAATGTTTACCTAAAGGAAAATTAGGAGCACAAGATACTTTGAAGCAATGGGAGTGATTCTATCGATGGAGCTGGGTTCCCTTGGCAAACATCCAGCCAAACTCCCAGCTACCCCTATACACATGGTTGTAGAGTCATTAGTGTACTAGTCCAAGCAGGCTAAGACACTTTACAGTTTCCCGAGAGCTTAGGTAGGAAGGGATGCTAAGGGCTCCAAGGTGAGTGCTACCTCCATAAAACAACAAAGAAACAGAGCAATAAATTCACTTTGTAATGGAAAAGAGCTCATTCTTTTTGCTATCTATGTTTATTTTCCACTGTTTGGCTGTGGTTACCAGGGTGCTTACTTTCTTTGTAAGTCACACTTCCTGCCTCCATCTAGACTGCTCTTGGCCCCAGCTGGAGGCATATTTATTGTGTCAGCAAGAATTGAGTAGTGTCTGAAGTGTGACCTGCCACTGGATAAGTGTAGCTTAGCCTTCCCTCATGGAGCTCCGATCAGCATGGTACAAAGCTGTGCTCAGCATGAGCATCCATTTATAGAGAATTACCAGGTATTTGTGGCTCCTCTAAATAAAGTTCCAACTCAAAACATTTTCTCCGTAAGTGCTGGCTCTGTAATTAGAAAGCAAAATTCAACTTGATTTTTATAAATTGACTTACCTGTTCTTTTTGTGTTTTTAAAATTTCTAATTTACATCTCTTTATCAGCTGATATGGGGTGATCAATATTCAATGTATTTTATATGATTTATTTGACACATTTCACTCTTAAGGTAAATTATTTAAGAACTTAAAAGAATCATGCATCCATTTTTTTAATTGGTTCTATATTCTGGAGTATATTAGTAACATATAATATATACCATAATTTCAATCTAGAGAAATTTCCAGTGAATCTAAGTAAAAAAAATAAGTTTTGCCTAAATACTTTTCCTTGTTTATTTATGACAGAAGTAAAAATCTCATATAAAAACCATATTGACATTTTGAAGCTTCTTCATCCATATTATTTACACTTTTTGCTTTATTGCATTTTATTAAAACTGATCTTTTGATCTTTTGTTTAGCATCATAAAGTTATTGGGCTGAAAAATATGTAACCTTCTCAGTCCCAAATTAACTGTTACAAGATTTTGATATGCAGTGGAGCAGTATGTAGTATGAAAAAGAGATTTATTAAAGTTTAATAAATGACTCGTAGTTGCATTTCCTATTGAGAAATGAAAGTTTTAAATGCCTGAGCTGAGGTGCAGCAGCTTTCTCTCTGCACAAAGGTGTGATTCCACTTGTAAGGAAACAGAAACATTATAATAAAACCTTTGAAGTGGTAATGAACATTTCCTATCTATGAATTCTCAAATCACAAATACCAGTGGCAACACACTGAGTCATTCCTTGTGTCTTATATTTCTGACTGACACAAATCATCCAAAGAAATCAGATGGGATTACGCTGCTTATTTTCTGAATTAATAGAGGGAGAAATTATATGAATAATATAAAAATGCAGAGTAACTTGAAAGTCATTTATAATTTGCCCTTGAACTGACTCTGTTTTTGTAGAAAAAGCAACGGCTTTTCCATAGCTGTGCAATTACAGAGCAGGCATACCTCAGACTATTCTGCTGCCAGTAGTGTGGAAGTACTTTATTACGCATGTGGCTAGTGGTGTTGACAGGTTTAGCAACAACAGCAACAACAACAACAACAACAACAGCAACAATACAGGTAACTCAGCTAGGTTTGTATTTCAGAAAATAACCACCTTTTAGTACAGTATATTTCCAATATTACATGCGACACATATATGTTCAAAATTATTCCTTGTTTGTCTGAAATCCACACTTAGCTATCTATCCTATATTTAATATTACAACCTTAGGAAGAAATGTTTCAAAAGCCTTCATCTAGTATTTATCCATCAAAATCCCAAAAGATGTTTAGCAGATTCAGAATAAATAGGAACGCCTAACATGGTGTCATGGTTACTTATGCGTCAACTTGACAAAATAGACATAGTGGGAAGAGGGAATATTGCCTAGGGATTTCTTACTTTGAATTGGCCTGTGAACAAATCTGTGGCTCATTTTCTTAATAGCTAATTGATGTACGAAGGCCCAGCACACTGTGGCTAGTGGGCCCAAGCTGTATAACAAAGCTAATGGAACAGACCAGAGAAAGTAAGCGAGCTAGTCAGCAGCTTTCCTTCATGGTCTATGCTTCAGTTTCTGACTCCAGGTTCCTGCCTGAGGTCTTGCCTTAGCTTCCCTCCATGTGGGCTGTAATGAATAAGCCAAATAAACACTTCTTTCCCTCAAGTTACTTTGATCAGTGTTGTTAGTTTGTTTCATTGATTTACCACAGCAACAGAGAAAAACTAACTAGGACACATAGGTAGCACTGAAAATTCGAGGTGGGATGGGCATGGTGTTACATGCCTGCTAATCTAACGTTCTGGAGAGAGAAACAGGAGAATTGCCACATGGTCAAGGCTAGTCTGGTCTAATACAAGTTCTAGGCCAGCCAGAGCTACCTGGCAAGGCCAGAGCGAGACATTGATCTTTTTCCTCTATTGATCTCTGCCATGTTTCCTGGAGACAGTGTCAAGGTCTCCACTTTGGCTAGGTTCACTGGCCAGCAGGCTCTCGGTTTCTCCCTGTCCCTACCCTTTAATCGTGAGGTTACAGGCATATACACCGTGCCTGCCTTTTTATGTGGATACAGGGAATTTGAAGTCATGTGTTCATGCTTGCAGAGCAAGTGCTCTTATCCACTAAGCTTTTCCCCAGCCCCATAGATTCCTCTTTAGAAAAGTGACCAGGAAGAGTAGAAAGCAACAAGAGAATGAAATACAACAAGTTTCTTCTCTTTCCTATATTGTGGCATCATCAGTGAATGAACTGAAATTCTACAGCAAAATCACCATAAAATTCACTGTACCATTGACAATGACTGAATTAACCAGGGAGAGTCTGTTCCAGTAGCAACACCCATGTCCAATCATAAGATTAAAAGCCAAATTTTTGACAGTAGTTAAGGGAAGTTACATTACTTGGACTTAAATGATTTCATACTAATTTTAGTTCAGCTGCTGGTTATAGAATCTTTACAAGATTTAGGTACCTTAGCTCATTACAGAGCTGTACATCCAGTTTCCATCCATGTATTATAAATGTTGCATTAATCAGAGCCACAAAAGGGGGAAAATGGATGTCAGTTCTGGAAAGGAGCAAGGTAATATGGGCCATTGTTAAATTTAACAAGTTAATTTATTCGCCGCTATTTTCAGAGTACTTTAACTCTGCCCACTCTTTGAACTAATTTTTACAATGCACGTATGTTTAACACCCATATATTTTAAAATTCCCCTACAAATCCAGAGTGAACTTCCCTCTCCATCCTTATTTGATAGTATTTTTATGTAGCTAGTTGTATTAATAGATAAGGACTCTAAATATAGTAGTTTTCATTTTCTTCTCTTCTGTTATAAAAGCCATAAAAGGAGAATATTCCAAAATTGTCTTGTTTTTTTCTATGAAATGTGTTTTATCTTCCTGCATCCAAGTAATTATTTTCTACTATTATAAGATATCAACCATCTTTATCATAGAAATGTCATGGGTCTTATATGCCTCACATATTTCTTTGAATATTCATAAAATATACTGTATTAGTTACTTTGCCTGCTGTTGTGATAAAACACTATGACCAAAGCAACTTGTAGAAGGAAGAGTTTATTGGATTTATGTTACCAGAAGGATAAGAATTTATCAAGTTGGGGATGCATGATAGGAGAAGGCTCCCAGTAAGCTGGGGGCTCATATTGAGAAAGAGACTGGAAGAGGGCAGGGCATATTCTCTCAAATCAGCCCAGTGGCATGCTTTCTCCAGCAAGCCTGCACCTCCTAAGTACCCCCACACAGTGCAGTCTAATGGGGACCAAATGTTCAAATACTTGGAGTGGATGGGGGGCATTTCTTATACAAACCACCACATAGCTATCAGGAAATCTAAACCTGATGATATTTGTTATTGTTATCACCAATATTAGAGGCATAAGTACTGGTTATTGGTAAGGTTCAATATGTATAATAATTTATATTAGTAGCAGTTTCATTACTATATTTTCAGTCATGCAACCATGTGTTCAAATGAAATGTTCCAATTATACTTAAGCAAATAATACCGATAAAAATAGATGGGTCTCTGTCCTTTGGTGTGTATTCTACTCATGTCTGTATTCTCAGAAGGGCCTTCCTGGAAGAAACAAAGCATCCTTATTATATCACATTAAAATGAGTATGACTGAAGTGAAGAAAAATGTTCTGGTCCCTAACTGGCTAACAGAGGTGCCATGCAGTAGTAGGAGCTAGCCCAGTGAATACTGAGGACTAATGAAATATTGGTGAAATACTTGAGGAAGATCATAGTTGTCCCAAACAAACATGTATTTTTGAATAGAAGGAGTCTACACAAAGAAAAATGACAAGAAATGTAGGTGAAGAATTAAACATATACTTGCATCCTGAAGGTCTGTCACTCTAATTTGATTTGGCAGACAGTTGTAGCCATGGGTGGATTTCTAAACAAAGGATGGGAGTGAATGTGGTACAGATGTGAACATCACCCCCCACAGTATTAAGAGAGAGGGATCATGACAGGCACTGCTGGGGATAGGAAGGGATTTAGGTGACCAACACAAAAGGAGGCATAAACAGGAGCACCGGAAGTAAGAGAAACAGGTGGAAGGGAAGAGGCTGTTAATAAGGCAGATGAACATCATTTGGTGAGTGGCCATGTAGGAGAGGAGATAGTGAGATGACTGCTAGGTTTCTGGTTTGAGAAACTGGTGTGCAGAGATGCCATCAATTAAAATGGAAACAGAGAGGAAGGCTGGCAAAGAATAGCAGAGCCCAGGTTTAGAAATACTGAGGTGGGGACATTAGACAGATAATCAGGTGGCCTTAATCCCTAGGGGGCTTTGCGGTAAGCAGAAATCATATTGCCAGCACAGATTTGGGGGCCACTAGGAAGAAGAGGGTAGCGTGGGTTTAAAGTCAAAGAAACCTGAAGGTAAGTTTCATTAGGACTCATTATAAATAGTTGTTACACAACAGTGATTTATATCTCCATTTATCTCGGATGCATTACCGTTTTTTATCAGAGTCCTAATGAAACTTACCTTCTAGGTGCCACAAAGGCTTTGATATGAGAGACTTTCTTGCCTCCCCCCCCAGAACAAGGAGAAATATGACGATGATGAGGTTGCTCTCCAACTGTAAATTGGAGACAACTATTATAGAGGTAATCTCTTATAAAACTGGTAAAACTGCCTTCTTTAATTGACTAATAGACATAGAACTGTGAAAAGGATTACTCTCTGTTCAGAACCAAATATAACACTAAAGTCCTTAAACTATGCGCTTAAGCAAAATATATCAATACAGGAGCTCTGACATCAGTAATGGATTATTCCACCAGGGAGATGTTGGCCAGGGGATCTAAGGTCCCACAAAAGGTAAAGGCTCCTTGCCTCTAAACTGGGATACCTGCAAGAAGAGAGGCGATAAGGCCCTGCTGCTGAAGACCTGATGTTAACATGGAAAAGATGCATTGAGACCACACATGCAAGTGTACAGATGGCCTCTGGAATACCAGAGAGTGTTACCAAGGGCCACTAAACCAATAAAGCAAATACGGGTCTCCTTGAGTCAAGCAAGACTCCACCGTCAGCACCAGCTACACCTCACCTGCCTGGAAATAATGTGCAGCAGAGGCAGCCATATGCCTGTATATCCCAAATCTAATTGGCTATTGGCTCTCTCCTTGGAGGAATGACCCATGGCTGATGCCACAAGCTTACATTCTCTACAGGTTAGGAGATATCATAAGCCACAGTAAGACCCCGTCATATTTAACAGGAAAAAATGTAGTTCGTGGATCAACATCTCATCTAAACATATATGTCTATAACAAAGTAACCTACCATAACTATTAATGCTGCTTAAATACCTATATATCTAATTGCTTGTGCTTCATTAGTAGGATCGAAAGGTTATTCCTGGACAGACTGTCAGCCCATGAAAGGAAACAGCCAGAATTGACCAGAATCCAAGACAACAGCTCCAGAGAGAGTGGACTGTTCTGCTTCTCATCCACTTGTGCCCCTTTTCTAAGCCCAGGGAATAATCTGCGGAAGAGGGGGCGTGGTAGAATGTAAGGGCTGCGATTGGGGTGAAGGGTGAAACTACAGCAATGTAGTCTGGACCCTCATTTGATTAACCTGATTGAACATACAACCCCTCACCCCCCGCTGGAAGGTGGGGCTGTGGGTGTTTGGGCACAACAGCCTGCAAATTGGTTATACATGAAGGATGCTTGTACTCATGGATTATCACTTATAGCTAAAAAATGGAAAAAAAAAACTGAGAGAGATATGCAGGACAGTCATGGCAGAATGCATGATCTCGGTTGGGGTGGGGGTGGGGGGGAAGGGAAGGGGAGATATGCCTGAACTGAATTGGAAAATGATGTATGAAATGCACAAAGCATCAATAAAAAATAAATAAATAAAAAAAAATAAAGTCAAAGAAACTTGTCTTGGTAGTATATAGCGTCAAAGGGAAAAAAAGTTTGAAAGTAGAAAAGGGAAATCAACAGGTAAATGGAAAAGAAAAGGTGTGGTTAGAATTCCAACCAGGGCATCTAGAAAGAGCACTGTAAGGACTGGTGATGAAGAGTGTGAGTGGTCCATAACACTAGGTATTACAAATATAGCCAAACAAAAACCAGGTGGAATACAAGCTGACACACACAGAGACAGGCCAGAGAGTTCAGGGACAACAGAGTTCTCATATGAAGTTCTCCTATACACCCTCAGCCCCCTGCCCACCACAGTATTGTTTAATATGAACTGACTGAACACAAGGGTCCGTCCCAAGACCATCTAGTTTGTTTGCCAGTCTCTCTTCTGCCTCACGGTCCTTACTCTTACTTCTCTTTCCCTAGAAGGTTCTACCCCAGCTTTCTCTTTATCACCCCTTGATTTTCAGATCAGTTCTGAGACTTAGGATCTTACACTCACTCAGGGGCCCACTGCCACATGCTGTCAAGGTGCATTTCATTGCTTTATGTGGCATTATTCACAATTGTTAGGAAATAGTGTGTGGAATACTGTATTAAGCGCCTGTTTCTTTTACTCAACTGCAGCTCCAAGGGGATAGAGACTTTGTCTCTTTTGTTCAAGTTTACCTACTAAAGTGTCTACTGTATAATAAGCATCATCACATATAGCTAAGCTTCCTTATTCATTGATAAAATTTAGATGCTTTATAAATAGTTCTTTAAGGGTGGCTAAGAAAGAGCTGATTAGAGAAATATGGATAAGTTTCAAAGAATTTCTACCAGAGGATGTTATTAGAGAGAAATAAGACTTAGGAGACAGTAGAGTACAAGGAAAAGTGACAGATTACCTGGCGTTAAATGTCACCTCTGTCCTGGAACAGCAATGATTTTGAGATTTGGGTGATCACTTAAGTCTTCTGATCACCTAATCATGTCTTTTATTTACCTATGTCATGGGGATGATAATTTAACTTATCTGATTTGTCAATATGAATACTCTGTGATTTAATATATAAAAACACCCAGGAGAGTGTCTGGTATGAAATTGACCAAGATATATTTAAACCATGTTTTACAATCTGCCACTTTGCTTTCCCCCCACACCCTAAGATTGATTTCCTTCTATCACATATATTTCTGACTTGAAAACGGGCCATTGGCTCTTGTTCATTACAAACAGCCTAAAAATAATTTCTGCTCTATTTAATCTTCTGGTGTCTAGGTGGGTTTCATACCCTTATGACTGATTCCATTAGTACTTTTGATGCTATTCTAGGAGAAATTATCCAGTCACTATCTGTAAGGCAGAATGTAATTATTTAAACTGGCATTTGGAAAAGACTATTGCATTCATATTAAAAGCTGTATGGCCATTTCAGTGGCTACATGAAATGAAGATCCCATTAAAGTAAGTTTTCTAAGTGCACAGCAGAGAAATGGTAGCATCTCTGTGACCTCCTTTATAGCATGAAAAGTACTACCATGTACTTCACTGTATGTGCTCCTGGGATCTTGCAGCAAAGTCTGTATCATGATATGGAAGCCCAGAAATGGTTTTATAATGAAATTCAATTAATTGCTTAAATTATTTTATAGAACTTCAGCACACTAGATGACTATGTAAGCACTGTGGTAGAGTTGATATTCATAAACATAGTGCAAAGGCCAAATACTGAGTGGAAATGATTGATATATTTGACAGAATAAACATCCAAAGAATTGACTAAATATGAATAAAAATTATATTTGACTTATATAGCAAAAAGTTTATTTTAAATATAGATGAAACTCATCAAAATCAAGGAAAATATTAACAAATTTAAGGCTTTACATTGATTAGGATGTACCAGAAAGTGCCAGCAGAAAGGTTGGACCGTCTGAACATTGAAAGGAAGAAAGGCCTTGGATTGCTGCGAACATCAAACCCCTCTGTGGATCCTACTTGTAACAACTATTTATAATGAGTCCTAATGAAACTTACCTTCTAGGTGCCGCAAAGGTTTGTTTTTTTTTAATTTTTTTTTAAATTTATTTTTGTATGTGTATGAGTGTACTGTCTGCATGTAGGTCTGTGCACCTGTGTCGTGCAATGCCGCGGATGTCAGAAGAGGGTGTCGGATTCACCTGGAACTGGAGTTCTCCTGGAATTGGAGTTTCAGACGGTTCTCAGCCGCCATGTGGGTGCTGGGGATTGAACCCGGCTCCTCTGCAAGAGCGGTCGGCACTCTTAACCGCTAGGCCATCTCTCCAGCCCAGTGCCGCAAAGGTTTTAATACAAGAGACTTTCTTACCTCCCCCCCCCCGCTCCCCATAGAACAAGGAGAAATATGATGATGATGAGGTCATTCTCCAACTGTAAATTGAAGCCAACTGTTATAGAGGTAATGTCTTATAAAACCAGTAAAACTGACTTCTTTAATTGACTAATAGACATAGGAACTGTGAAAAGGATTATTCTCTATTCAGAACCAAATATAATACTAATGTCTCCTTAAGTTATGCACTTAAGCAAAATATATTAATACAGGAACTCTGACATCAGCAATGGATTATTCTACCAAGGAGATGTTGGCCAGGGGATCCAAGCCCCCACAAAAGGTAAAGGCTCCTTGCCTCTAAACTGGGATATCTGCAACAAAGGTGATAAAGCCCTGCTGTCGAAGACCTGATGTAAACAAGGGAAAGATGTATGGAGACCACACTTGCAAGTGTACAGATGGTCTCTGGAATACCAGAGAGTGTTACCAAAGGCCACTAAACCAATAAAGCAAATATAGGTCTCCTTGAGTCAAGCAAGACTCCTCCGTCAGCACCAGCTACACCTCACCTGACTGGAAATACTGTGCAGCAGTGGCAGCCATATGCCTGTAATTCCCAAATCTAATTGGCTATTAGCTCTCTCCTTGGAGGAACAACCCACGGCTGATGCCACAAGCTTACATCCTCTAATGGTTAGGAGATGTTATAAGCTACAGTAAGACCCTGTCATATCTAACAGAAAAAAATGTAATTCATGGATTAACACACCATCCAAACATCTGTGTCTATATCAAAGTAACCTACCATAACAATTAGTACTGTTTAGATATCTATATATCTAATTGCTTGTGCTTCATTAGTAGGATCGAAAGGTTATTCCTGGACAAACTATCAGCCCATGAAAGGAAACAGCCAGAATTGACCAGAGCCCAAGACAACAGCTCCAGAGAAAGTAGACTGTTTTGCTTCTCATCCACCTGTGCCCCTTTTCTAAGCCCAGGGAACAATCTGCAGAAGAGGGGCGTGGTAGAATGTAAGGGTTGCGATTGGGGTGAATGGTGAAACTACAGCAATATAGTCTGGACACTGATTTCATCAACTTGATTGAACATACGAGCCCCCCCTGCTGGATGGTGGGACCCATGGGCTGTGTGGGTTTCAGTACAACTGCTTGCAAATTGGTTTTACATGAAGGATGCTTGTACTCATAAATTATTACTTAATGTTAAAAAATGAAAAAAAAAAGCTGAGAGTAAGATGCAGGACAGAATGCATGATCTGGGACGGGGTGGGTTGGGGTGTGGGGAAGGGGAAGGGAAATATGCCTGAACTGAATTGGAAAATGATGTATGAAATACACAAAGCATCAATAAAAAATGAAAATTTAAAAAAAAGAATAGTTATATATGATGATGAATGCCTGTAATCTTTGAACTCAGAAAGTTGAGCCAGGAAGATCAATTGTTTGAGGTCAGCATAGGCTACATATAGCAAGATACTATCTAAAGGAAATTAAGTATATACAGTCACAAGTTAAATATATGTATATAAACAGTCAAATTTGCCAATATAGATGAACACATTCTATTGACAACCTGAATATAGCCTCTTTGTAAAATTTCATTATGGATCAGTTTAAAAATAATTTAAAATAATTTCCAGAAGCATCTTAAATTCTCATGAAAAAGAAACTGCTAAGTTGTGTATATTATGAAATATTTTATAGCATAAAAAGATTAAAAATATAATGTAGCATTAAAATTCCATTAAGCAGAATAAGGCAGATGCATGTCCTGTCATTAGAGAGACAAGACATAATATTAAGTGACAAAAGTTTAAGCAAGGAGATAATGCCTTCTTTATTGCAAAATAACACATACACACATCATACACGCTATTATTTGTATATAATCATGTATGCATATATAATATGTGGCTATATTTCCATAGAAAATTATTGGATAGATATGTTCTTATTTTATTATTTATTTAGTTGTATGTGTATGTTGGGGGGATACCTGCAAATGGCAGAATAAGGCATCTTGGAGCTAGAGATACAGGCTTTTGTGAAAGATCTATTATGGGTATTGGGAATTGAGAATTGACCTGGGGTTCTTTGGAAGAACAAGTGCTCTTAAATACTGAACCATATCTCCATCCACCCTTAAGTAATTTTTGATAGTGAGTGTGGACTGTATATTTGATTAGTGGGAGGGGAACTAATTCACATTTTCTATTAGAAAATCTATTTTTATTTACATAGAGGTACTTTTAAAAGAATGAGGTTTCTAATGCACAGAAGGAGGCATTCATGTTCTCCTGTTATGCCCTGAGTGCGTTTCATTCATATCACAGCCTTGCACTGTGTTTCTTGAAGCTAACACAAACTCTGCTGGATATTTACTTTGTTAAAGTATCAGATCCTATATCTATAAAAGGGATCATTGTTGCAGCCTGAGAAGCTGAGTTAGGAATATAGCAAGTTGAAGGTCAGCCTGAGTAACTTATCAAGACATTTTTCCCAAAAAAAAAAAATAGGAAGTGGAGATGCTCTCAGTAGTGAAGTGCTTGCCTTAAGTGCAAGAGGTCCTTGGGTTTGTCCCAAGCACTACAAAAAAGACAATATTCATTTCAATATTGTTCCTAATAGTCAACATGAATGTCATAAATCTTTATGCAATAGATTATTATGTATATGTCTATATATCTATGTGTATATATTTATATGTAATAATCTATTACATAAAGATTTATGACATATAAGGATAAATGTGATGGCTCATTCATGTAATCTTGGTATTTGGGCAGTTGAGACAGAATGACTTCCATGGATTTGAAGCCAATTTTGACTATGTGGTAAGTTGTAGGCCAGCCTAGGATACAGTGAGACCATGTCTCAAAAACAACTAATCAAATAAACAACTAAATAAAAAATGAAATATGATAGGACATATCATTAAATTTAGTTTTAACTTTGTGCTTAAACTTTTAGCTACATTTCTAAATGGTTTGAATTGAACTTTTGAGGTGGTCATACAATATATGATCCAAATTTCATCACATTTAGATCCCATCTCCTATCTGCACTCCTTCTTACTACCTTCACCTAATTTCATTTACCCTGATAGATACATATATATGTATATATACATATATCCTATATTCTATATATTCAGAATATATTATATTCAGAACACACACACACACACACACACACACACACACACACATAACCTACCAAGAGTCCCATCATAATGAGACTGACTCTTCTTCTCCCCACGCTGTTGGTTACCAGTGGTTCCTCAGGTAGGACCAGGATTTCTTTCACTTCTTCACATCTATGCTAAGATTTTGTTTGGCTTGAGCTTACATAGGACTTGAGTATGCTGTCACCATTGCTAAGTTCAAATGAATAACTGCCCAGCTCTCTGGAAAACTCTGTTTCCATGTGGTCAGCTACCAGCTATGCTTGTACAGTATTTTTTTTTCTTTTTTTTTCTCCATGTAGCCCAGGCTGGCCTTGAACTCAAGATCCTCCTGCCTCTGTCTCCTCAGCATATCTACTTGTACAGTCTTTCTGATCCATTTTTTGCAATGATTCCTGAGCCTTGGAAGACAGAACTTTGATATAGCTGTCATATTAAGGGAAAATCACTCTGTAGCCTCTATTCTCTAAACACTGACCAGTTGTGGATTTCTAGGTTAATCACTATCTGCAGCATGAGGAAGCTTCTTTGCTAAGAGTTGAGAGATGCATAAATCTATGTGTATAGCAATAAGCCATTAAGGGGGGGGTTAATACTACATTTATTTAGCAGAATAATAGTATCTAACAAGGAAGAAAGTAAGGAGTATATTGGAACTTATAGGCACAGGAAAGAACTTTATGAATAGGACTCTTATTTTTTACATTTTTTTATTGTTATTTATCTTTGTATGTGTATGAATGTACTGTCTGCATGCAGGTCTCTGCACCCGTGTCGTGCAATGCCGTGGAGGCCAGAAGAGGGTCTCGGATTCCCCTGGAACTGTAGTTCTCCTGGAATTGGAGTTACAGACGGTTCTTAGCCGCCCTGTGGGTGCTGGGGATCGAACCCGGGTCCTCTGCAAGAGCATCGGTGCTCTTAACCGCTAGGCTATCTCTCCAGTCCCGAATAGGACTCTTTTTTTTAAATGTACTGTCTGCATGTAGGTTTGTACACCCGTGTTGTGCAATGCCACGGAGGTCAGAAGAGGGCGTCGGATTTCCCTTGGAACTGGAGTTAAAGACGGTTCTTAGCCTCCATGTCGGTGCTGGGGATCGAACCCCATTCCTCTGGAAGAGCAGTCATCACTCTTATCCGCTAGGCCATCTCTCCAGCCCCATGAATAGGACTCTTATAGCACAGGCATTAAATCCAACAATTGACAAATGGGATCTTATGAAACTAAAATCTTTACGTACAAGAAAAGACATTATAATTCTGATGAAGAGGCAACCTGTAGAATGAGGAAAAAAAATCTTACCAACTATACCTCTGTTAGAAGAATAGTATTTAGAATATACAAAGAACTCAAAATGCCAATGTCTAAGAAATGCTTTAAAATATGCTCAACATCGGCAGTCACGAGGAAAATGCTACTTAAAATCACTTTGAAATATCATCTTACCCCATTCAGAATGCCTAAGATCCCCAACAACAGCAAATGCTGGTGAGGATGTGAGGAATGGAGAAGATTATCTGCTGTTGATGAAATAAATCAGCATGGAGATATCTCCAAAAGCTTGAAATCAATCTACCCTTATTATTCAGCCATAACACTTTTTGGGCATATACCCAAAGGATTCTTTATCCAATTGCAGAGATGTTTGTCCATCCGTGTTCATTGTTGCCTTTTTCACAATGGCCAGGGAATGTAAACAACCTAGATTCCATAAACTGGTGAATAGTTAATGAAAGTATGGTTCATGTACATAATAGAATATTACTCAGCTACTTAAAAACATAATCATAGAATTCAGATATAAATGGATGGAACTGAAAACAACCATCCTGAGTGAGGTAAACTACAACCAGAAAGACAAAAATACTAATGTTCTATCTTAGAGTGGGATGCTAGCTATGAAATCTTAGATAAACATATGTTGGTCAGAAAATTCAGAGAGGTCAGGAGACTAATAAATGGCTATGGAAGGGTCTTCATGGGAAGGAAGACAGAATGGAGCTATAAAAAGGGGGAAGAGGAATAACAGAGTATGGTGAGGGATCACTAATTCTAAAGGCCTTTAGAAAAAGCCATATGGGGCGGCCCCACCCACGACCCCCTACCTGCGGCAGAGGCTTGCCCAGGTAACTTCCCTGTGGCCCGCACAAAGGTACAACATGGGTAAATTTGATGAAATCTGAACCTTGATTCCACCCTACAGTTATGTATAATACAACTATCTTCTGGAGACTCATGGGTTAAAAAAAAAGGGGGGGTACAGATAGACATGAAACCTTCTCGTCAAAAACCTTGCAATTCAAATCTTAAAACTAACTATGGGAAAAGATTTGTGTGTTCCAACAGGACAAAATGTCACCAACTTAATGGCTGAGAAAGAAAAGATACAGCTTTGCATTGAGTAGGATGTACCAGAAAATGACAACTGAAAGGTTGACCCGTCTGAACATCGAAGGAAGAAAAGCCTCAGATTGCTATAAACATCGAACCCATCTGTGGCCCCTACATGTAACAACTATTTATAATGAGTCCTAATGAAACTTACCTTCTAGGTGCCGCAAAGGTTTTGATATGAGAGACTTTCTTGCCTCCCCCCAGAACAAGGAGAAATATGATGATGATGAGGTCGCTCTCCAACTGTAAATTGGAGACAACTATTATAGAGGTAATCTCTTATAAAACTGGTAAAAATGCCTTCTTTAATTGACTAATAGACATAAGAACTGTGAAAAGGATTATTCTCTGTTCAGAACCAAATATAATACTAAAGTCCTTAAACTATGCACTTAAGCAAAATATATCAATACAGGAGCTCTGACATCAGTAATGGATTATTCTACCAGGGAGATGTTGGCCAGGGGATCTAAGGCCCCACAAAAAGTAAAGGCTCCTTGCCTCTAAACTGGGATACCTGCAAGAAGAGAGGCGATAAGGCCCTGCTGCTGAAGACCTGACGTTAACATGGGAAAGATGTATTGAGACCACACATGCAAGTGTACAGATGGCCTCTGGAACACCAGAGAGTGTTACCAAAGGCCACTAAACCAATAAAGCAAATACGGGTCTCCTTGAGTCAAGCAAGACTCCACCGTCAACACCAGCTACACCCCACCTGCCTGGAAATACTGTGCAGCAGAGGCAGCCATATGCCTGCATATCCCAAATCTAATTGGCCATTGGCTCTCTCCTTGGAGGAATAACCCATGGGTGATGCCACAAGCTTACATCCTCTACAGGTTAGGAGATGTCATAAGCCACAGTAAGACCCTGTCATATTTAACAGGAAAAAATGTAATTCTTGGATCAACATATCATCTAAACATATGTGTCTATACCAAAGTAACCTACCATAACTATTAATGCTGTTTAAATACCTATATATCTAATTGCTTGTGCTTCATTAGTAGGATCAAAAGGTTATTCCTGGACAAACTGTCAGCCCATGAAAGGAAACAGCCAGAATTGACCAGAGTCCAAGACAACAGCTCCAGAGAGAGTGGACTGTTCTGTTTCTCATCCACCTGTGCCCCTTTTCTAAGCCCAGGGAATAATCTGTAGAAGAGGGGGTGTGGTAGAATGTAAGGGCTGCGATTGGGGTGAATGGTGAAACTACAGCAATGTAGTCTGGACTCTCATTTGATCAACCTGATTGAACATACAACCCCTCACCTCACTCTGGAAGGTGGGGCTGTGGGGGTTTCGGCACAACAGCCTGCAAATTGGTTTTACATGAAGGATGCTTGTACTCATGGATTATCACTTATAGCTAAAAAATGGAAAAAAAAACTGAGAGAAATATGCAGGACAGTTATGGCAGAATGCATGATCTCAGTTGGGGCGGGGGTGGGGGGGAAGGGAAAGGGAAATATGCCTGAACTGAATTGGAAAATGATGTATGAAATGCACAAAGCATCAATAAAAGAAATGTTAAATAAAAAAAAAATAAAGTAAAATAAAATAAGAAAAAAAAACTAAAAAAAAAGCCATATGGAAGCCTACATATAAAAGCTTCTTAAGTATATGAATATATACTTGAAGAAAATATTAGAAAGAGTTACATTATAACAATAGAACATTTTCACTCCTAGACACTGTAAGCTAGTAAAGTAAAAGCCCTATACCAGGAACGGGCTCTTTTCTCTTGAAGACGTTGACCATGGGTCCCATAGACCCTCAAACAACATTGGCCATTGCCCCTGCTCTAGGTTACCCACCCGAATTGCTGAAGACATTGCATACATGAGCTGTAGAATGAAAGTGGAATCAAGCTGGGGGTGACCCCAAAGCTTCATCTCTACTAGCCAGCTTTTATAGATACTAACAGAACAACTGACCTGCCAAGATGGTCCACTAATGTAATAGTGGCACTAAAAGTATCAGAGTAGCAACAACTTCCTGATTGAATTTAAGGTCTGCTTCCTAAGATGGAATCCATAGCTGACACTGATTCAGGCCTAAGATCTTGTGTCTAGACAGTTTAGAGGCCCTACAGTGAGCCTACTAACTACTACAATTAATTTCTACCCTTTTAACTTGTTCAGGCAGTGGTACACTTTAGCAGCCTCTTCAAGATGTTAACAAAGTCGACATCATGAAGGACATGGTATGATTTCAGTTATATTAACATACATCTATTTAAAATAATAGCAGGAGTGGTACAGGTGAAATGTTAGCATTTGTGTTTGGGCAAATATATCATTTTATAAAAAGTTCTCCTGTGTGTATTCTCCAGAATACCCTAAATCTTTGAGAACATGATACATCTTATTATTAAAACAATATTTTATCATGTGACAAAAGTAATTGCAAAAAATCTAAAAGTAAAGTTTATCAGTTTAAAGCAATTACTGTTTAATAGTTAACATACATTCTTATAGACACTTTATGTCTATATATTTGGTAAAGATAAAATATGAACCAAATATCTCTTTAATTAATGTCTCATGTAATATATTCAATGAAGTTATATTTTTTATTATGTGTATCATCTTAGTTTATTTGAGGCAATGTTATAAGTAAATGATTTCAATAAGACTGACTAGGATAAAGAAAACAAATGATACCAAGTGCTGGAGAGGTTGTGAGAATAGGGGAACACTCATCCACTGCTGGTGAGAGTGTAAACTCATACAGCCACTATGGAAAGCAGTGTGGAGAACCCTTGGAAGACTCGGAATGAACCTGCCACCTGACCCAGCCATACCACTCCTGGGTATGTACCCACAAGACTCATCTTATCGCAGAGATACATGCGTTTGTCGCATGAAACATCTTATCACAGAGAAACATCCATGTTTGTCGCAGCTCTCTTCACAATAGTGGGGAGCTGGAACCAACCCAGGTGCTCCTCAACTGATGAGCGGATAGAGAAAATGTGGTACACTTACACAGTAGAGTTCTATGCAGTGGTAAAGAAGAATGACATTAAGAACTTTGTAGGTAAATGGATGTAGCTAGAGGATATCATGCTAAGTGAAGTAACACAGTCCCAGAAAAATAAACGAATAATGGTATCCCTCATCTGTGGATGCTAGCACCAACTACCTGATTGTATGGCAAACTGAGCAATGTTAATGTGATCTGAAAACAACTGTGCTCTTATATTGTGAATCCCTTAAAAATATATTTAAAAAAGCAAGTAAATGATTTCAGTGACGTATAAGTATTGCTGTTATCATACTACTACCAAAAAATATCTGTAGCTAATTCGACACACAAATCATGTATTATTTCTAAAGAGAAAATTCTTTATGTAGGGTTGATAGGTCAAAGAGTGTGAGGAACAAGACTTTTAATCAATTCTGACAAACAGAATAAAAGTGTTTATAGCAAATTACAAATTCACATGTCAGTTTTGTTCTTTGACAAGCCTGCTATTTTAAATCCAGAAAAATAATATTGTATTTCCCAATGGTTAACCAGTGATCAATTCAGCTATCCATTAATCTGCATTAATGCAAGATACTTCCTTAACATTTATTTGCAAAATACATACAGTATGTTAAACGTGGAGCTAGAGTTTTATGGATAAATAAAATACATCTCCTTTTCTCCAATAGCTTACATTATTCTGTGAATATAGATAAAGAACAGTGCCCTTTTTTAATGGTGTACAGTGGCATACCTTAGTAAAGTCCAATATCCCTTTTGAAATAGGGTCTGATGTAGCCCCAGATGGCCAGGAACTCCTCATGTAGGCCTGGCTGGCCTTGAACTCACAGTGATCCTCCTGCCTCTGCCTCCCCAGTGCTAGGATTAAAGGTGTGGGCCACCATACTCAGCTTCATGATTTATTTATTTGTTTATTTATTTATTTATTCTCCTTTTATTGATGTTTTGTGTATTTCAGACATCATTTCTCAGTTCAGTTTAGACATATTCCCCTTTCCCTTCCCCCCAACCCCACCCTAGATCATGCACTTTGCCATAACTATGCTGCATCTTTCTCTCAGTCTTTTTTTATGTTTAGGAGTTCACATTTTTGTCATTTAATTTTATATTACTCTAAAATATTCATACATACTTTCTACTCATATACAGTAATTAAAGTGTCTGAAAGTAAGTGGTGGATCGATTCTAGAGCCCATTAAGAGATTTACATTATAGCAACATAGTTGCTTTCCGATAACAGAAATATAACAATAATTCTATTCAGCTTGCCTTTCATATGGGGATTTGGTGTTAGCATGCACAAATGAGGGAGACCATTAGCCACTGCCACTTGTTTTTCTGGGACTGTGTTTCTTCACTTAGTATAATGGTTTCGACTTCCATCCATTTACCTGCAAAGTTTATGATGTCATCTTTCCTTACTGCTGAGTAGTACTCCATTGTGTAGATGTACCACATTTTTGTCATCCACTCATCAGTTGAGGGCCATTTGGGTTGGTTCCAGCCTTTTGCTATTGTGAAGAGAGCTGCAATAAACATAGCTATGCATGTATCTTTGCAGTAGGATGAGTCTTGTGGGTACATACCCAGGAATGGTATGGCTGGGTCAGGTGGTAGGCTCATTTCGAGTCTTTTAGGGGTTCTCCACATTGCTTTCCATAATGGTTGTACAAGTTTACATTCCCACCAGCAGTGGATGAGTGTTCCCCTTTCCCTACAACTTCTCCAGCATTTAGAGTGAAGCACTTAGAGTCTTTTGTATTCTTAATCTTAGTCAGTTGTACCTGAGTGAGCAGATATCTTAAAGTGGTTTTAATTTACATTTCCTTAATTATTAATGATGTTGAACACTTTTTAAGATGTTTCTCACCCATCTTTACTTCCTCACTGGTGAAGTCTCTGTTCAGCTCTTTACTCCATCTTTTGAGTAGGTCATTTATTTTCTTACTTCTTTGTCTTTTGAGTGGTCTATATATGTGGGTGCTGGGTATTGAACCTGGGTCCTCTGCAAGAGTGGTTGGTGCTCTTAACAGCTAGGCCATCTCTCCATCCCCGGAGTTGATTTTTGTACAAGGTGAGGGGTAGGGGCTTAATTTTGTCCTTCTACAAATGGTGATCAAGTTTCGTCAGCACCATTTGCTGAAGATGCTATCCTTCCTCCATTGAGGTTATATTTTTCACTTTGTCAAATATGAAGCAACTGAAATTGTATGAGCTCAAGTTTGGATCTTAAATTTTGTTCCATTGAACCATGGGTCTGTTTTTGTGCCAGTACCAGACTGTCATTATGACTATGGCTCTGTAATATAGCTTGAAGTCTGAAAGAGCAATCCCCCCCTGTATTGCATTTTTCACTCAGGGTTGCTTTAGCTATTCAAGGTCTTTTGTTTTTCCATATGAATTTAAGGATTTTTTTCCCAAGTCTGTGAAGAAGCTCATGGGGATTTTGTTTGGGATTGCATTGAATCTGTATATCGATTTGGGTAAAATGGACATTTTTACTATATTAATTTTTTTCCAATCCATGAGCATGGGAGATCTTTTGGTGTCACTTTCAATCTCGTTCTTCAGGGGTTTAAAATTTTTGTTATAGAGATCATTGATATCTTTGGTTAGGTTTGTTCCCAGGTATTTTATTATTTTTGAGGCTATCATGAGTGGGAAGGTCTTCTTATAGTCCTTCTCCACTTGTTTATTGTTGTTGTACAGAAAGGCTACTGATTTTTCCAGGTTAATTTTTATCCTGCCACTTTACTGAAACTCTTAATAATTTCTAGAAGTTTTCTGGTAGAGTTTTTAGCATTCCTTAGGTAAACTATCATATCATCTGCCAAAAGGGATAGCTTAACTTCTTTTCTGATTAGTACTCCTTTAATTTCCTTCTCTTGTCTTATTTCCCTAGCAAGGATTTCAAGCACTATGTTAAAGAGGAGTGGAGATAAGGAGATAAGGGGCAGCCTTTCTGGGTTACTGCCTTTAAGGGAAATGGTTATATTTTTTCTCCATTTAGGATGATGTTGGCAGTGGGTTTGCTGTATATGACTTTGATCATATTGAGGAATGTTCCCTTCAGTCTGATTCCCTCTAGGACTTTAAACATGAAGGGATGCTGTATCTTGTCAAAGGCTTTTTCTGCATCAATTGAGATGATCTTGTGGTTTTTGTCTTTCAGTCCATTTATGTGTTTTATGATATGTATTAATTTACATACGTTGAACCATCCCTGCATCTCTGGTAGTGAATCCAACTTGGTCCTGATAGATCATCTTTTTTGATGTGGGTCTGTATGCGATTTGCAAGTATTTTGTTGAGAATTTTTGCATCTATGTTCATTAATGAGATGGGTCTATAGTTTTCTTTTTTGGTTGTATCTTTGCCTGGTTTTGGTATTAGGGTGATGCTGGCTTCATAGAAGGAATTTGGGAGAATTCCCTCTGTATCCTTCTGAACAGATTGAGTAGTAATGGTTGTAGGACCTACTAAAATGTTTTATAAGAATGCTGCTGTGAATCCATCTGGGCCTGGGCTTTTTTTAGTTGGGAAGTTTTTATTACATCCTCAATTTCCTCGAATATTATGGGCCTTTTTAAAAATAAATCATGGTTATTTTTTTTAATTTTTTAATTTTTTAAATTTTAAATTTTTATTTATTTCTGGATGTGTATGAATGTATTGTCTGCATGCAAGTCTGTGCACCCGTGACGTGCAACGCCACAGAGGTCAGAAGAGGGGGTCGGGACTCCCCTGGAACTGGAGTTCTCCTGGAATTGGAGTTTCAGACGGCTCTTGGCCGCCATGTGGGTGCTGGGGATCGAACCCGGGTCCTCTGCAAGAGCAGTCGGTGCTCTTAACCGCTAGGCCATCTCTCCAGCCCCCATGATTTATTTTTAACAATACTGTTTTGAAAGTATTCTTAGAATCAGAGAATATAGCATAGTCTATTAATTTATCCAAGTGCAAGTATTAAATGTTTGCTTTGAGAAGTCTTTTCAAAAAATAATAGGGAAATCCCTACAAATGAGTATGAAAATGGTATATTGTGAAAAGGCAGAATTGGAATCACCAGAATAATTTCTTCTTTGGCTTAGTCTGGTGGCACAAAGCAAATCCACATTCTGTAACACTATAAAAGATACCTAATGTCTTAAAATTACATGACTGGCTGAATGTTCTTAAAAATCTGCATGAGCTCTGGTGGGGTGGGGGGATAGGGTGAGGGACACGAGTCTAGATTAAAAAAATGATACAATTTGGCTATAAATTAAACCTTTGAGTTGCATAAGTTCTTTTTTAGAATAAAATATATGAAATTGGGTAACTTTATAAGGAAAAGGAGTCCTAGAAAGCATGAAAGATCAGGCAGACAGGGTTCAAGCTCTGGAGAGGAGCTCATGGTGAATTGCTTCATGGTGGATTGTTCATGGTGGGAGCCTGTGTGGCAAGGAGAGAAGCCAAAGAGCAGTGCAGAGGAAGGGCTCCCTCTAAAAACAATTCTCTCTTTTTAAAAAATAATTTTATTATTTTTATTTTATGTGCACTTATGTGCATCCACATCATCCTCTGCTTGCAGAGGTCAGAAATGGGTGTCGGATCGCTTGAATTTGGAATTAAGGATGGTTGTTAGCTACCATGTAGGTGCCAGAAATTCAACTCATATACTCCAAGAGCCCCAACAACAGCTCACTCTACAAGAAACAACTCAGGGTCCCAGATCAGATACATAATCCCTTCAAATAGTGGTGTTCCCAGTGACCTAAGGACCTCTGGATAGCTTTAGTGTCAACTTGACACACTTGGGTTGAGGGAGCCTCAATTGGGAAATTGGCTCCATTGGACTTGCCTGTGGCCACATCTGTGGAGTATTGTCTTGATTGTTGAGTTATGTGGAAGGGATATGGACTGGGAAGGTTGTTACATACAGTTTAGAAGGCAGGCTGGGAATGGGCCAGAGGAGCAAGCCAGTGAGCAGTGTTCCTCCATGGCCTGTGCTCCAGCTCCTGCCTGCAGGTTCCTGCCCTGAGTTCCTATACTGGGCTCCTTCAGTGATGAACTGTGACCCAGATGTGAGCTAAATAAACTCTTTCCTACCTAGGTTGGTTTTGGTCAGTGTTTTGTCACAGGAATGGAAAGCAAACTAGAACAGAAATTGGTACTCAGAGTGGGCTATTGCTGTGACAGACCTGAACTCGATGTTTTGGAGGAGGATTGTAGAAGCCTTTGGAATTTTGGGCTAGAAAAATCATTGAGTGTCTAAGTTTGTTGCTGTTGAACTTGGAGCATTTGTGCTGAAAGAGCTGTAGATGATGGAGGACTGGCTTGTGAAGCTTTGAAGGGAAGCAGAGACCATCAGAGCTGTTTGTATGATATTTTCAAATTGAGAATCTGTGGGTTCTGGTCAGCTGGGGCTGAAAAATCAGCTGTAAGTAACAAGAGACCAGATCCTGAAGTGAAACTTTTGTTGTTCTGAGACAATTGATGCTGATTAGCTGGGGCTGAAAAATCAGCAGTAAGTAACAAGAGACCAGCATCACTGGTGAAATCTTCTGGGAATAATTTCCTCATGGTCAGCACAAAGAAGCTGTGGTTCAGGGAGGACCTGAACTTCCATCTCAAGGCAGAAGCAGGACTTGGTAATGTGTAAGAGTCTCCTATATGGTTCTGGTGTTGAAATGTGAGGGGGTCAGATCGCAGCTGAGGCTTGGCACTGTGAGAGGTCAGGAAAGGCCATTGGTGAAAGTGTACTTTGGTTGCAGTGAAGACCCCAGGATTGCAGGGGTCATGGAGAGAAGCTGAGGCTTTGCACCAGGAGGGGTCTGAAGAGACTATTGGTGAAGGTGCTGCCTCAATTTCAGTGGAAACCCCAGCTCTTTGGAGGTGCAAGGACCGTGGGATGACCATCAAGATCAGCAGTAGGTATGGGATGGAGCTGGCCTGGTTCCTGCTAGATGAGCTGTGTGTGCTGTAGACAGCAGAGGCAGAGAAGCAGAGCTACTGAGACCCTTTGGAGACCAGAAGATTGTAAGTGAATCCCAGATGTCCAGCTCTGAGCTACTTTGCTGGACTTAGGTTTTCCTTAGGTGTGCCTGATTTTTCCCTTTGAAATAAGACAGTACTTGTTTTGGATTTTACAGGAGCCCACACACAGTTAAGAGACTTAAAAAAAAAACATCTGAACTGTTAATTGTTTGGACTTTTTAAGAAGATTGGGGCTTTTAAGGTTGTACTGTCTTATGTTGTGATTAATGTTAACATCATACCTTTGGGACAAGAAATGGAAAGGTGATGGTTTAATAGTGATATGTTTTGTGTGTCAAGATGACAAGGGGTCAATTGTGCTGGATAGCTTTAGTGTCAACTTGACACACCTGGGTTGAAAGAGCCTCAATTGGGGAATTTCCTCAATTAGACTTGCCTGTGGCCATATCTGTGGAGTATTGTCTTGATTGTTGAGCAATGTGGGAGGGCCCAGCCCACTATGGGTGGTGCCACCCTGGGCAGGTTGTTATGTATGGTATAAGAAAGCAGGGTAGACATGGGCCAGGGGAGCAAGCCAGTAAGCAGCACTGCTCCATGGCCTGTGCTTCAGCTCCTGCCTCCAGGTTCCTGCCCTGAGTTCCTATGGTGGGCTTCCCCAGTGAAGAATTGTGACCCAGGAGATGTGGGACAAGTAAACCCTTTCCTCCCCAAGTTGGAATTGGTCAGAGTGTTTTGTCACAGCAATCGAAGAGAAAACTGGAACAGACCCCATATCTTATTTTGCCAGGATGTGGAGCAAACTTCATATATATATATATATATATATATGATTTTTTTCTTCTCCTGTGCCATAATAGTGTGTATGACTGGATCCCTGATGTCAAAGATAACCTCATAGCATGCTTTCCTGATTCTATAGCACTACTCATGTTTACGAAGACTTATTTTTTTAACTATGATATGTGAATTTCAAAAATATTTCATAAATGCCACATGAATTAATTGTATGCATATCCCTATACACAATTTTAGAAAATATAACACTGAGAAAATCCTTACTTTGTCCAAATACATTTTTAAGTCTAATTCTAATTTATTATACATTTTATAGCATACGTACCCCTTAACGATATGTTAATATTTTATGAAATTAGTGTAGAAATTAAGGAGATCTACTCATTCTTCTGTTTATAAAATTTAACTGGAATTATTAGATTTACTGTTTATGCTTCAGATAAATGCATTAATTGATGTTAGGAATAAAATTAGAAAAAAATAACCAATCATTAAATTAAAAGTAATGAGATCTCTGATAATCAATTGGTCAATGACATTAATAAAATTGTCCATATGAATATATGAAATAGCTCAAAATGCTTCCATTGGATTTTTCATTTGGGATGTTTACTGAGTTGCATTTTAGCAATGCTACTGCAGAACAGTATTCAAAACACAATTTAGTTTATGCTTCATTTGTGGGAAAGTTAATGATGTTGGAAAGTAAGTAGTGTTAAGAAATTGTAAAAGATATATTTCCTTCTTTAATGGAGTCATTAAACACCATTTTGTTTTTGATGCTTATAGCAGAAAAATTAGTTCTTGGAATCAAGAAACTTGAGCATTGTTTGTAAACTATTATGTCTCATTTGTAATGACTATAACCACATAACTGGAAGTGGAAGAGGTGGATGGGAATGGAAACAAAATATGATGAGCTGATTGGAGACTTAAAATCTAAGGAGTTTAAAAAACTTTATAATTTATTTATTATTTATGTATATATGTGTGAGCCTGAGTAATTTATTTATCATTTATGTATACATGTGTGAGGCTGAGTAAGGTTTTTTTTTTTTTTTTTGAAACTACATGTGTGAAGGAGCCTGAAGAGGACAGAGGAGGACAAAGAATCCCCTAAAACTGGGGTTATGGACACTTGTGAGCCATTATGTAACAGGAGGGCACCCAGATTGCTCCGCTACGGTAATAGTAAGGGCTCATGAGCCATCTCTCCAGCCCCAGCTTTTAAAATCTTTCACGATTCTGATGAGTGGTGTCACTGTTCCAGTCTGCTTCAGCCTTTCACGTACAGTAAACCTGGGCAACAGAGATGTAAACCAGCACATCAAGACAGAGCTGGCTGACCCTGTTCACAGAGGAGAGGGTGTAATCTCCAGGGAGGGAGTTTTGACAATGGATAGGCAGGATGGGAGCCAATGAGGCTAAAGCATTTAGAAATGTTACATTTCTTGTATGGAATCCCAATTTTGGCCCAAACCAAAGTTAAGTGCTGATGAAAGTTCTTTGTAAATGGGACCAGTGAGTAGATGGAGTCCATTGGGTCTATGCTGTGCCCCTAGGCATTCATCAGGAAAATCATTCCCGGGTCCTGTCCCAGAGGTTTGGGAGTCTCCTAGGGATGGACTGAGGAATTCTGGTAATGGAAATATAGTAAAAATGAAACTAAAACATTTATGAGTATATTTGATATTTTACATATATATATATATATATATATATATATATGTGTGTGTGTGTGTGTGTGTGTGTGTGTGTGTGTGTATGTGTGTGTGTGTGTGTGTGTGCACGCATCTGTGAGTATACATGTGCATGTGTGAGCATGCTTGCAGAGGCCAGTTGAAAAAAAAAAAAGAAAACTGCAGGTGTCATTGTTCAGGAGCTGTCAACCTTGGTGTTTTGAGATAAGGTCTCCAACTGGCCTGGGGTTCATCAATTTGGTTAGTACATGGGACCGGGGCTTCTGGGATCTATATGTCTCCAACTTCCCAGCATTGTGTTATAAGTATATGTCATCACACCCTTAACTCTTTTATGTAGGTGGCATTCTAGTTTGCTTTCAGTCCCTGTGTCAAAACACTCTGACCATACCAACTTGGGGAGGAAAGGGTTTATTCATCTTACATCTTCTAGGTCACAGTTCATCACTTAGGGAAACCAAGGTAGGAACTCAGGGTAAGAACCTGGTGGCAGGAGCTGAAGCACAGGCCATGGAGGAATGCTACTTACTGACTTGCTCCCCTGGCCCATGCTCAGCCTGCTTTTTTATACAACACAGGACCAACCTCCCACATCACCCAACAATCAAGAAAATACCCCACAGTTATGGCCACAGGCCAGTCCAATGGACCCAATTCCCCAGTTGATGCTCCCTCAGTCTGGGTACATCAAAAAAGCTCTCCAGCAGAAGCGGGTTTTAGGAATGGAATTCAGTCCGAATGCTTACACAACAAACACTTTACAGACTGAGTTATCTACCAAACCTGAGGGAATTTTTAAGGCAAAATTAAGTTTTGGAAATGTATAAAGACAAACTATACCAATCACATACTTATTTAATATATATGAGTATATCATAGTGTCCAGGAATTTGCATGCCTTCATTCATATAACATAAAACCCATATTACTATGAAATTTGGGATTCCCTTGTGGATTCAGTAATTTTTTTTGGTCTTTTTGAGACAGGGTCTCCCTTTTTAGTCCCAGCTGGCCTGGAGCTTGCCCTGTACAACAGGATGGCCTTGAACTCACAGAGATCAGCCTGCCCCTGCCTCCCGAGTGCTGGGATTCAAGGTGTGCATCACCATGCCCAGCCCGGATTCAGTATTTTTAATAAAAGAATTTAGATACAGATTTAGAAGGAAGCTCAACTCTATTAATAGTTTGAGAACAAGTCAAAGGATAGGTAACCTGAAGGTCTTGTCAGGTGTCAGAAGGAGGGAGATGGAGACGAGGAAGAAAGCCATGCCTTCTGAGTTAGGGTCTAAGAAAGTTGGTACTATCAGCACTGGAGGCCAGCAAGTATCCAAGTGCTGGGCAAGCAGCTGCATGGAAGGGGGTTGGGGAACTTCAAGGGATGAGTGAGAAATTCTAGAGCATCATAGTTTTGACCATTACATGAATCATGAAGAGAAAGAAGGAAAAGGAAAACTTACAGCTGTTGGAATTAGAATTTGGAAAATCCAGCAAGCTTAGCAAAGCTACATGGCAGAGGTTCCATAAGAGACTGCATAGAGGAGGGGTTTCTGGGAAGAATAAATACATCCTCTCTTTAAGGCTATAGGTATTCCTCTCCTTAGCCTGTTTTCAGGCAAATCTGCTTTCTTTTGGGGCAGGTCTTGGATTCCTGACCAGGTGAGTGAAGAAAGGTCCAGTTAGAATCATTCTTAAGGGAGGAGAAAATAATATGCAGTGTTCCAATCTTTGGACCAGATTGGAATGTCCCGTCTCTATTCAGGGTCAGAAGCATTCCTTTCTTGACCAGAGGAGATGCAAGGAGAGGCATAGCTAGTGCTTATCTTTCTAAGATACCAGGGTATGGGGCCCAATATCCCATTTGGCTGAGTAATATGGAACAGGTTTTTGCCCCAATTACCTGCAGAAGGTTGGGGAGTCAGGCTGGCCTCTGCTCACTGATGGACAATCAATCCCCCCCACCCCCTTGGGTAGAAGGGGTCACATTCCTGCCACTTCTAAAGAGCACATCTTGGTTTTGGGAGCCAACTGGAGCCTCTGCCATCTAGCATAAAGTTTTTGTAGAAAGTGCAGTGTAAATTTCCCACACAACCCCCCAACACCCATTCTCACCAGAAGCCCACCAATTGCTACTATATAAGACCCTAATCTCCTGCAAATTAATGAGTTTTTGGTCCTTTGAGTCCAACTCCCAGGTCTCCTTTGACCTGTCGAATTTACCTGCACTTCAAATCCTTCCTTCCCTCCCCCCACCGCCTCCAGCCTGATGCACCCAGGAAACCCACTGCCCCACACCATGGAAGCATAAAGGGGTCCAAAGCCAAATATGATGGAGGGGTTCATCCTCAGTAGCTTCTGAGCCTTTCGTCCCAGTCTACGTGCCTTAAAGCTATAAAAATTGAAGACAACTATTATAGAGGTAATGTTTTATAAAACCAGTAAAACTGCCTTCTTTAATTGACTAATAGACATAGGAATTGTGAAAAGGATTATTCTCTATTCAGAACAAAATATAATACTAAAGACTCCTTAAGCTATGCACTTAAGCAAAATATATTAATATAGAAGCTCTGACATCAGCGATGGATTATTCTACCAAGGAGATGTTGGCCAGGGGATCCAAGCCCCCACAAAAGATAAAGGCTCCTTGCTTCTAAACTGGGATACCTGCAAGAAGAGAGGCGATAAGGCCCTGCTGTTGAAAACCTGATGTAAGCATGGGAAAGATGTATTGAGACTGCACTTGCAAATGTACAGTTGGTCTCTGGAATACTAGAGTGTTACCAAAGGCCACTAAACCAAAAAAGCAAATATAGGTCTCCTTGAGTCAATCAAGACTCTTCTGTCAGCACCAGCTACACCTCACCTGCCTGGAAATACTGTGCAGCAGTGGCAGCCATATGCCCATATATCCCAAATCTGATTGGCTATTAGCTCTCTCCTTGGAGGAATAACCCATGGTTGATGCCACAAGCTTACATCCTCTAATGGTTAGGAGATGTTATAAGCCACAGTAAGACCCTGTCACATTTTACAGGAAAAATTGTAATTCATGGATTACCATACCAACCAAATATCTGTGTCTATACCAAAGTAACCTACCATAACAATTAGTACTGTTTAAATACCTATATATCTAAATGCCTGTGCTTCATTAGTAGGACTGAAAGGTTATTCCTGGACAAACTGTCAGCCCATGAAAGGAAACAGCCAGAATTGACCAGAGTCCAAGACAACAGCTCCAGAGAAAGTAGACTGTTTTGCTTCTCATCCACCTGTGCCCCTTTTCCAAGCCTAGGGAACAATCTGAGGAGGAGTGGTGTGGTAGAATGTAAGGATTGCGATTGGGGTGAATGGTGAAACTATAGCAATATAGACTGGACACTCATTTGATCAACTTGATTGAACATACGAGCCCCCCCCTGCTGGATGGTGGGACCCATGGGCTGTGTGGGTTTGGGCACAACTGCTTGCAAATTGGTTTTACATGAAGGATGCTTGTACTCATAAATTATCACTTATTGTTAATAAATGAAAAAAAAAACCTGAAAGATGCAGGACAGTTATGGCAGAATGCATGATCTGGGATGGGCTAGGATGGGGTGGGGGGAAGGGAAAGGGAAATATGCCTGAACTGAATTGGAAAATGATGTATGAAATACACAAAGCATCAATAAAAAAATGAAAGTTAAAGAAAAATCAAAGCAAAATACAAGCTTTACAAAGATTTCTTTTGAAGCAAAATTCAAGTTATTGAATTGCAGGAAAGTTTTGCTTGTTCATCTCACAAAACAAAATACCTCTAAGACAGATACTTTCGGTAACCCGATGTCTCTCTCTCTCTCTCACACAAACACACACACACACACAACACACACACACACACATATCAGCTGGTGTATTATTTGATGGTGAAGTGTTTTTTGGCTTGGTGAAAGTCTTTAACAGACCAAAAACAGTGGCCTGAAGTTACTAACCATCCATAGACACACAGAGCACTCAAAAGCATGAAACTGTCCAAAAAGACTCCACTAGATGAAATAGACGTACACTGTACATTTGGTACATAAGTGCTTGGAAATTCTTGGAAATTCTGTGATGTGGGCAACTTGTTATGCATCCTGTCCCTTTTGGTTTTCAGTGAATGTTGACACTTTTTAATGTATTCATTGGATAAAGTTTCCATAAGAGATGCTGAAAATCATTTCAGTTCTTTGGATGATCTGATATATTTGACTTTGTTCCCCAGGCTCTAATTAGGAAAGACTATTTCAAGTGGTCACAGTTACCTCCACCTTTCTGACAGAAATAAGTCAAGACATTTATCCATAAATAGCTTGAAAAAATTTTTTAAACACTTAACTTTTCCCATTTCCACATGAACAAATATCAAAGTAGAATTCTGTTTACTACTGGGCAGGTTCTTGAATTTTTGTTATAAGCCTTTAGCATTTATAAATGTGAGAGTAAATTTCTTCTTAATTTCAACAAGAACAGAAAAATGAAGTTTTGTTGGACTTTGATATAGTACTGAATATTTTCTAATTCTCAGTGCCAACCCATGATAAAGATTTAATACTTATGTAAAGCTAGGGGATTTTATGTTGGGTAGTACCTTGTTCCATGTGTCCCCTTCATTCTGGATTCCCAGCCAAAGAAGTGATATATCAGGTCATGATATTCTCATGGTCAAGAGAAAGGGCCATAACATATCTTCATAAAGTTAGCGATTCAGAACAACACACGTTTGTTACCTTATAGCTCCAAATGCCAGAAATATAGTCTAGCTTGATTGGTTCTGAGTTGCATGACACTAAAATCACCATGTTACCTGTCTTTTTTATTTGGGAGAGAATCTCTGAGAAGATTTCATTTCTCAGACCATTCAAGATCACAGGAGATTCTGTTTCCTTGTGATTGTAGGACTAAGTAAGCTCTCCTTTTCTGTGATGCTACCTCTGGAGGGATGCTCTAGTACCTAAAGTGTCTGCAGTCCTGGCACATAGACCTCTGGGTGTCAAGACAAGCGATGAGACACTGACTCCCTCTCCTTCTTGGTAACTCTCTGATGTTCCCTTCTGCTATAGTGTGTCCTTGATTTTTCTTTTGCTACTACATCTCTATACTGAACTTTATTTTTGTTTTCTGCCTTTCATAGCTCATATGAATACATTGGATGTGAGGATTTTTTTTTTTTTTTTTTTGCAAATAAACATCAGGGATCCAAGGAAAGTGCAGCTGAAACTCATGCCAGTTAAAATGGGGTCCCTTTATGGGTAAACATCCTTGAAAAGTTTCTTCCTGATAATGTGGCATGGGTGGGTGTGGATCTGGTTGTATTCTTATCCATAATTCCTACACACTGGGAAAGTCTGAGTCTTCAAATATACTTCCTTGCTGTTTTGACACCCTGCCCTATGGACTTCTCAGAAGGTCATGGGAAGGAATTTTCTAAAAGGAATATGTGATCCATCATGATGTGAGAGGAAAAAAAATTATCTTGAAACAATGAATATTCCGCCTGTTTCAGAAATAATCATTAATTGATAAAAGTTGCAAATCCAATATCTTTAAATTGCTACTTATTTCTTAGGTTAATTTGCTGCTGCGATAAATCTTTGGAGTGTACTTTTGTTATCTTTCACTAAAATAAATCTGACTTTTTTGTTGCCTGTGGTTGAATTCCTTCCTCAGAACAACAAGGACTTCCTGGACTTCCAGATTTAATGGCAGACTCCCCTAGATAATACAATCCTTCTATTGTAAAGTTAGTTGATTAATGACCTTAATTATATCTGGAAAGTCCCTTCACTATATTGTTTAGAATAGTGTTTGGCCAAAAAAAAAAATACAGACAGAAAAATCTTGGTGTGTGTGTGTGGGGGCATGTGTAAAGTTTGATCTTTGTAAGAGTAAGACAAACTTTCTAAGATATATACATATTAAAGCAACTGTCAAAAAATGAGACCAATAGAAATTAAAAACTCCACTTTAGTTGGTAAGAGATATTCTTAAAAGAGTGGTATTTTGAACTTAGAATAGTAATCCATCCTATAAAAATCCTCAATAAAAGAATCAAAGGTATTTAAAATTTACTGCGGAGGACATAGTGTCCCTGTTCCAGATTCTTGGACTCCTGGGATAAAGGAATTCAAATATGGAAACAGGAGAAAACTCAAATCCATAACAGTTATTGGAATCAGGGAGTGTCAGGGCTGGCAAGCTTGCAACCTCAGCAAGTGCCAGAAGGAAGATGAAAAGAGGAAAGAGGAAGGCTATGGTTGCCCTTCAGAAAGCAGGTGAGTGAAGCAGAGAGAGAAGAAACAAACAGGGGTTGGGTTTGAGGTATATTGTTCCATAGCTCATTAGGAGGGCAGCTAACTCTTCCCATTTCCATTTTTGTCCTCAGATCTGTGATAGTTCTTTTAATTTTGTTTTTTTTTTTTTTTTGCTTAAGCTAATCCTCTTTAGACTGCAAAACAGTATTTTTCTTCAGCAAAAACGACCATAGTTCAAGAAAGGTCTCTTGACCTAGTCCAGATATGAAGAACATCCTCTATTTCAAAAAAGCTGATCCTGCTGATGATGGTTAATCTTTTTTTTTTTTTTTTTGGACTTTTCGAGACAGGGTCTCCCTGTTTTCCCAGCTCTTCTGGAACTCACTCTGTAGACCAGGCTGGCCTTGAACTTGCAAAGATCCGCTTGCTTCTGCCTCCCGAGTGTTAGGAATAAAGGCGTGTGCCACCACGCCCAGCTGATGGTTAATCTTGTCAACTTGATGGGATTTGAAATCAGTGAAGAGAAACACTTCTCCAAGTGTCTGTGAATACATTTTGAAAAGTATTTATGGGAGAAAGAAGGCTTATCTCCAGAGTAACTGTTCTAGTGTGTCTTCAATTGCTGTGACAAAACACTCTGACTGAAACCAACTTGGGGAGGAAAGGATTTATTCAGCTCACATCTCCTGGGTTGTAGTTCATCACTCAGGGAGCCCAAGGCAGGAACTCAGGGTAAGAACCTGGATGCTGGAGCTGAAGCACAGGCCATGGAGGAGTGCTGCTTACTGTCTTGCTCCCCTTGCTCATGCCCAGCTTGCCTTCTTATACAGTACACAACAACCTGCCCAGGGTGGCACCACTCATTGTGGACTGGGCCCTCCCACACTGCTCAACAATCAAGACAATACTCCACAGATGTGGCCACAGGCAAATCCAATGGAGCCAATTCCGCAATTGAGGCTCCCTCAACCCAGGTGTGTCAAGTTGACACTAAAGCTATCCAGCACAGTAGGCAATATCTCATGTGATAGCCATGTGCAGCATTCCTTCATGACCTGTGCTTCAGCTCCTACCTCCAGGTTACTGTCCTGTGTTCCTGCCTTAGGCTCCCTAATTGACGAACTATGACCCAGGAGATGTAAGACAAATAAGCCCCAAGTTGGTATTGGTCAGAGTGTTTTGTCACAGCCATTGAAAGCAAACTAGAAAAGCCTAGTTCTAAAGAATTTCTAGACATAATGAAGTACAAAGACTAGCTGGAGTGTTGGCTCAGCAGTTAAGAGCACTGGCTACTCTTGCAGAGGACCAGGGTTTAAATCCCAGGGCCAACATGACAACTAACAACTCTCTAGGGTATCCAATGATCTCTTCTGCAATCTGCTAACATTGCATGACACAGGTGCTCTCTCTCTCACACACAGACACACACACAAGCAATACACTCATACATATAAAAAAAGAATAAATTAAATATTTTAAAAATGTCCAAATAAAAGCACAGTGTTGTTGGTTTGTTCACCCCCAGTTCTTACTGCTGAGTCCATCAGTCTTTCACTGGCCATTATATCCACCTTCCAACATGAACTGAAGAACCAGTGAGTCTCTAGGAATCAACTATCCTCAAACAGGAGAGAGAAAAACTAATAAAGGTATATCTATGAAGATAAAATTCTAGACCAAGAATGCAAACAGAAAATGGGATGAAAATACACATATTTCAATAATAATCTTAAATGTTAATTGGCTAAATTCCCCAATCAAAAGACATAGACTGGGAGAATGGATTAGAAAACAGAATCCATCTATATGCTGTCTATAGGAAATACATTTCATCCTCACCCTCATGGATAGGCTCCAACTTAAAATGAAAGTATGGGAAAAATTTTCTAAGCAAATGGAATAAAAAAGCAAGCTGGAGTTGCTATTTTACTATCAGACAATAGAGACCTCAAAGGAAAATTAATCAGAGGAGACAAACAGGGTCATTACATCCTTATCAAAGGAACAATTAACCATGAAGATCTCACAATCATAAATATATATGCACCAAACTCTGATGCACCCAACTTTATAAATACAGTCCTGCAAAAACTTGAGGCACAGATTAATCTCAGCACACTAATAGTGGGAATTGCACTAGCCCCCTGAGCCCTTCGAATGGGTCAAGGAAGAAATAAAGAAAGACATAAAAGCATTCCTAGAACTAAACGAAAATGACAATACAACATAAGAAAACCTTTGGGATACTTTAAAGCATTCCTAAGAGGGAAATTTATAGCCCTAGGTGCCTACATTATAAAAAACAGAAAGAGCAGCAAAAAATGATCAAACACTGCAGCTAGAAACACTTGAGAGACAACAACAAATTAACCCTAAACCCAACAGACAGGAAGAAATAACAAAAATCAGAGCAGAAATCAATGAAATAGAAACAAAGAAAACAATACAAAGAATTAATGAATCAAAAAGCTGGTTCTTTGAAAAGATAAACAAAATAGACAGATTTCTAGCCCAATTAACCAAAAGAAAGAGCAAACAACTCCATGTCAATAGTATTTGTGATGAAAAGGGAAACACAACAATGAAAAGACCCAGACAATCATAGAAGAATACTTCAAAATCCTATACTCTACTAAATTTGAAAACCTAAGAGAAATGGATGAATATCTGAAATCCTGGGAACCAACAAAGCTTAACCAAGAAGAGATTGACAGTTTAAACAGACCCATAATATTTGAGGAAATTGAAGATGTAATAAAATATCTCCCAACTAAAAAAAAAGCCCAGGCTCAGATGGTTTCACAGCAGAATTCTATAAAACATTTAAAGAAGACTTACAGCCATTACTTCTCAAACTGTTCAGAAGAATACAAACAGAGGGAAATCTCCCAAATTCCTTCTATGAAGCCAGCATGACCCTAATACCAAAATCAGGGAAAGATACAACCAAAAAAGAAAACTATAGACCCATCTCATTAATGAACATAGACTAAAAATTCTCAACAAAATACTTGCAAACTGCATACAGACCCACATCAAAAAGATCATCCATCATGATCAAATTGGATTCATACATGATATGCAGGGATGGTTAAACATATATAAATCAATAAATATCATAAAACATACAAATAGACTGAAAGACAAAATCTACAGGATCATCTAAATTGATGCAGAAAAAGTCTTCGACAAAATCCAGCATCCCTTCATGCTTAAAGTCCTAGAGGGAATTGGACTGGAGGGATCATTCCTCAAAACAATATACAAGAAACCTACAGCCAACATCATCCTAAATGTATTAAAGTTAGAAGCATTCCCCTTAAAGGCAGGGACAAGGCTGTCACTATCACCACTATTCTTCAATATAGTGCTTGAAACCCTTCCTAGGGCAATAAGACAAGAAAGGGAAATGAAAGGAATACTAATTGGAAAAGAGGAAGTCAAGATATCCATTTTTGCAAATGATATGATAGTTTAACTAAGGGATGCTAAAAATTCCACCATAAAATTCCTAGAAATGGTTAAGACTTTTAGTAAAGTGGCGGGATACAAAATTATTTTACAAAAATCATTAGCTTTTCTTTACACCAACAACAAGCAACTAAAGAAAGAATATAAGGGAGTGCACAGAGCTTAGATGGGGAATTTCCCAGGACCACCTGAAGGACAGGTAGGAGCTGGGTGCTTCAGCCAGGTGGATTGTTTGGGATCCATTCAATCCTTTTTGGTTTGAGTCAATCCTCTTGTGTGGCTCTGGGACCGGAGTCATCCTGCTAGTATAAAAGGTGGGCCTGTTACCACTGTGAGACTTGAGTGCACAGAGCTTAGATCGGGCATTTCCCAGGACCACCTGAAGCACAGTGGGATAAACAGGCATAGCCCTCCCCCCCCCAACTGGAATTGCCAAGGGAGTGTCCAAGTGGATTCTTTGGAGAACCTTCAGAACAGAAAGGGAAGAGTGAGTTAGACTGCCAATAGAAAGCCTAAAACTTAGACAAGTCAACACTCCTTAAGCAAGGAGAAAAACAAACAAACAAACGACGACGGCATCTGAAGGAGGCAAGCAAAGCAAGCCTTCAACACAGTGAAGAGGCATTTGGGATTCACATTGGAATATAGGCATAGAAAAACCCACATGCCAGGGACAAGAAGAAGGAACAACATGGGAAAGATGCAGGATAATTCCACACCAAGCTCTACCAACCCTGTGGGAGATTCCTACAGTGGGATGCCCCTGGGCATGGTCCATGACACAGATCTCAGAAGAACAATTGTGGACATACTCAAAGAAATCAAAGACTATAAAGAACAAGTCAGAGAAATAAGGAGAGAGAATGAAAAATTCAAGAAGGACCTAGAAAGAGAGAGAATGACAAACTCTGGGAGGAAGTGGAAACACTGAAAAGATCCCATGTTGAAAAAGAAAAGGAAACCAACCAGTGAAGCAAAGAGCTACAGGAAGAGATTGAGAAGCTCCAAAAAGAAGTGGAAATACTAAAGAAATCAGAAGACAAAATGCAAAAGGAAATCAAACACTCATCCAATCAAGAGGAAAGGAATGGAAAAAGCCTCAGAAGTAGAATGGAGGGCTGTTTTGTCACAGCCATTGAAAGCAAACTAGAAAAGCCTAGTTCTAAAGAATTTCTAGACATAATGAAGTACAAAGACTAGCTGGAGTGTTGGCTCAGCAGTTAAGAGCACTGGCTACTCTTGCAGAGGACCAGGGTTTAAATCCCAGGGCCAACATGACAACTAACAACTCTCTAGGGTATCCAATGATCTCTTCTGCAATCTGCTAACATTGCATGACACAGGTGCTCTCTCTCTCACACACAGACACACACACAAGCAATACACTCATACATATAAAAAAAGAATAAATTAAATATTTTAAAAATGTCCAAATAAAAGCACAGTGTTGTTGGTTTGTTCACCCCCAGTTCTTACTGCTGAGTCCATCAGTCTTTCACTGGCCATTATATCCACCTTCCAACATGAACTGAAGAACCAGTGAGTCTCTAGGAATCAACTATCCTCAAACAGGAGAGAGAAAAACTAATAAAGGTATATCTATGAAGATAAAATTCTAGACCAAGAATGCAAACAGAAAATGGGATGAAAATACACATATTTCAATAATAATCTTAAATGTTAATTGGCTAAATTCCCCAATCAAAAGACATAGACTGGGAGAATGGATTAGAAAACAGAATCCATCTATATGCTGTCTATAGGAAATACATTTCATCCTCACCCTCATGGATAGGCTCCAACTTAAAATGAAAGTATGGGAAAAATTTTCTAAGCAAATGGAATAAAAAAGCAAGCTGGAGTTGCTATTTTACTATCAGACAATAGAGACCTCAAAGGAAAATTAATCAGAGGAGACAAACAGGGTCATTACATCCTTATCAAAGGAACAATTAACCATGAAGATCTCACAATCATAAATATATATGCACCAAACTCTGATGCACCCAACTTTATAAATACAGTCCTGCAAAAACTTGAGGCACAGATTAATCTCAGCACACTAATAGTGGGAATTGCACTAGCCCCCTGAGCCCTTCGAATGGGTCAAGGAAGAAATAAAGAAAGACATAAAAGCATTCCTAGAACTAAACGAAAATGACAATACAACATAAGAAAACCTTTGGGATACTTTAAAGCATTCCTAAGAGGGAAATTTATAGCCCTAGGTGCCTACATTATAAAAAACAGAAAGAGCAGCAAAAAATGATCAAACACTGCAGCTAGAAACACTTGAGAGACAACAACAAATTAACCCTAAACCCAACAGACAGGAAGAAATAACAAAAATCAGAGCAGAAATCAATGAAATAGAAACAAAGAAAACAATACAAAGAATTAATGAATCAAAAAGCTGGTTCTTTGAAAAGATAAACAAAATAGACAGATTTCTAGCCCAATTAACCAAAAGAAAGAGCAAACAACTCCATGTCAATAGTATTTGTGATGAAAAGGGAAACACAACAATGAAAAGACCCAGACAATCATAGAAGAATACTTCAAAATCCTATACTCTACTAAATTTGAAAACCTAAGAGAAATGGATGAATATTTGAAATCCTATGAATCAACAAAGCTTAACCAAGAAGAGATTGACAGTTTAAACAGACCCATAATATTTGAGGAAATTGAAGATGTAATAAAATATCTCCCAACTAAAAAAAAAGCCCAGGCTCAGATGGTTTCACAGCAGAATTCTATAAAACATTTAAAGAAGACTTACAGCCATTACTTCTCAAACTGTTCAGAAGAATACAAACAGAGGGAACTCTCCCAAATTCCTTCTATGAAGCCAGCATCACTCTAATACCAAAATCAGGCAAAGACACAACCAAAAAAGAAAACTATAGACCCATCTCATTAATGAACATAGACTAAAAATTCTCAACAAAATACTTGCAAACTGCATACAGACCCACATCAAAAAGATCATCCATCATGATCAAATTGGATTCATACATGATATGCAGGGATGGTTAAACATATATAAATCAATAAATATCATAAAACATACAAATAGACTGAAAGACAAAATCTACAGGATCATCTAAATTGATGCAGAAAAAGTCTTCGACAAAATCCAGCATCCCTTCATGCTTAAAGTCCTAGAGGGAATTGGACTGGAGGGATCATTCCTCAAAACAATATACAAGAAACCTACAGCCAACATCATCCTAAATGTATTAAAGTTAGAAGCATTCCCCTTAAAGGCAGGGACAAGGCTGTCACTATCACCACTATTCTTCAATATAGTGCTTGAAACCCTTCCTAGGGCAATAAGACAAGAAAGGGAAATGAAAGGAATACTAATTGGAAAAGAGGAAGTCAAGATATCCATTTTTGCAAATGATATGATAGTTTAACTAAGGGATGCTAAAAATTCCACCATAAAATTCCTAGAAATGGTTAAGACTTTTAGTAAAGTGGCGGGATACAAAATTATTTTACAAAAATCATTAGCTTTTCTTTACACCAACAACAAGCAACTAAAGAAAGAATATAAGGGAGTGCACAGAGCTTAGATGGGGAATTTCCCAGGACCACCTGAAGGACAGGTAGGAGCTGGGTGCTTCAGCCAGGTGGATTGTTTGGGATCCATTCAATCCTTTTTGGTTTGAGTCAATCCTCTTGTGTGGCTCTGGGACCGGAGTCATCCTGCTAGTATAAAAGGTGGGCCTGTTACCACTGTGAGACTTGAGTGCACAGAGCTTAGATCGGGCATTTCCCAGGACCACCTGAAGCACAGTGGGATAAACAGGCATAGCCCTCCCCCCCCCAACTGGAATTGCCAAGGGAGTGTCCAAGTGGATTCTTTGGAGAACCTTCAGAACAGAAAGGGAAGAGTGAGTTAGACTGCCAATAGAAAGCCTAAAACTTAGACAAGTCAACACTCCTTAAGCAAGGAGAAAAACAAACAAACAAACGACGACGGCATCTGAAGGAGGCAAGCAAAGCAAGCCTTCAACACAGTGAAGAGGCATTTGGGATTCACATTGGAATATAGGCATAGAAAAACCCACATGCCAGGGACAAGAAGAAGGAACAACATGGGAAAGATGCAGGATAATTCCACACCAAGCTCTACCAACCCTGTGGGAGATTCCTACAGTGGGATGCCCCTGGGCATGGTCCATGACACAGATCTCAGAAGAACAATTGTGGACATACTCAAAGAAATCAAAGACTATAAAGAACAAGTCAGAGAAATAAGGAGAGAGAATGAAAAATTCAAGAAGGACCTAGAAAGAGAGAGAATGACAAACTCTGGGAGGAAGTGGAAACACTGAAAAGATCCCATGTTGAAAAAGAAAAGGAAACCAACCAGTGAAGCAAAGAGCTACAGGAAGAGATTGAGAAGCTCCAAAAAGAAGTGGAAATACTAAAGAAATCAGAAGACAAAATGCAAAAGGAAATCAAACACTCATCCAATCAAGAGGAAAGGAATGGAAAAAGCCTCAGAAGTAGAATGGAGGAAGCAGAACAGAGAATATCAGACCTGGGAGATAACACAGAACAACTAAAAACCTCAAGTAAAGATTATGAAAAATTTAAAAATAGACAAAAGTAGAAAAACCAGGAATTGTGGGACACTATGAAAAGATCAAACCTCTGCAGGATAGGAAGAGAGGAAAGAGAAGAATGCAAAGAGAATGTTATTGATCAGATCTTCAACAGAATAATAGATGAAAATTTCCCCAAACTTAAAAAAAGACAAACGAATACAAATACAAGAAGCACATAGAACTCCAAACAGGCAAGATCAGAAAAACAAACAAACAAACAAACAAACAAAAAAAAAACAACTCTCCATGCCATATCATAGTATCATATTTAAAACCCTAGATGCCCAAAACAAAGACAAAATTCTGAAAACCACAAGAGAAAAACAAGTTACATATAAGGGGAAACCTATCAGAATCACAAATAACTTCTCAGTGCAAACTATGAAAGCAAGAACATGGGGCAAAGCATTCCCAGTGTTAAAGGACAATAGATGCCAACCCGGTTACTATACCCAGTGAAAATGTCAATTATAGTTGAAGGAGAGAAAAATCTTCCATGACATAAACAAGATGAAAGAATACATGTCCAGAAAACCAACCCTGCAGAGAATATTTGAAGCAATTCAAAGGACAGAAAAAAAGGGGCAACTATCCCCAGGCACCCAGAATGAGAATTTAATAAGAGCATAACTGCAGAACTAGAAACCTAGACCAAAATGCAAATGGATAATTAAGGTGAAAGGAAGCAACACACATCTTTCAGGTATAACCTTAAATATTAATGGACTAAACTCCCAAATCAAAAGACATAGATTGGGAGATTGGATTAGGAAACGGAACCCATTTATATGCTGTCTACAAGAAATCCATCTTACCTTCAAGAATAGGCACCACCTTAAAGTGAAAGGATGGAAAAAATACTCCAAGCAAATGGTACCAAAAAGAAAGCAGGTGTTGCTTTTTTAATATCAGAAAATATAGATTTCAAAGTAAAAGAAATCAGAAGAGACGACAAAGAAGGCCATTACATTTTAATCAAAGGAACAATTGACCATGAAGATTTCACAATCATGAATATATGTGCACCAAACTCTGGTGTACCAAACTTTATAAAGACTTTATAAATTCTCCAGGACCACAAAGCACAGATTAACCCCAGTACACTCATATTAGGGACTTCAATACCCCACTGAGCCCTTTGGACAGGGTAACAGGACAAAGAATAAACAGAGAGACATCTGAACTGAATGTTATGATACACCAAATGGACCTCACAGACATCTACCAAATATTCCACCCTAAAACCAGAGAATACACTTTCTACTCAGCACCCCATGGAACATTCTCCAAAATCGACCACATACTGGGACACAGAAGATACTTCCACAAATACAAAAAGATTGAAATAATTTCATGCATTCCATCAGACCACAGTGCAATAAAGCTCATTATCAACACCAGGATAAGCCCTACTATCTACAAGAACACATGGAAACTAAACAACACACTCTTGAATAATGAATGGTTCAAGGAAGAAATAAAGAAAATAAAAAAATAAGGAAATAAAGAAAATAAAGAAAGAAACTGAATGACAATGATAGTACAACACAGCAAAACCTATGGGATACTTTAAAAGCAGTCCTAAGAGGGAAGTTTATAGACCTGGGTGCCTACATTAGAAAAACAGAAAGAGCACAAGTGAAGGATCTAACTTTGCAGCTAAAAGCACTTGAGAGACAACAACCGATGAACCCTAAATGCAACAGACAGGAAGAAATAAAAATCAGAGCAGAAATAAATGAAATAGAAACAAGGAAAACAATAAAAACATCAATGAATCCAAAAGTTGGTTCTTTGAGAGAATAAACAAGATAGTCAGACCTCTAGACCAGTTAACCGAAAGAAGGAAGGAAAAACTTCAAATCAAAAGAATCTGTGATGAAAGGGGAAATATCACAGCAGACAAGGAAAAGATACAGACAGTCATACGGGAATACCTCAGAAACTTATACTCCACTAAGCTTGAAAACCTAGAAGAAATGGATGAATAACTGAAGTCCTGGGAATCACGAAAGCTCAATCAAGAAGAGATCAACAGCTTAAACAGACCCATAATATATGAAGAAATTGAAGATGTAATAAGAAACCTCCCAAGTAAAAGAAGCCCGGGCCCAAATAGTTTCACGGCAGAATTTTATTAAACATTTCAAAAAGACTTACGACCATTATTACTCAAATTGTTTAGAAGGATACAAACAGAGGGGATTCTCCCAAATCCCTTCTATGAAGCCAGCATCACTCTATTACCAAAACCAGGCAAAGATACAACCAAAAAGGGGAACTATAGACCCATCTCATTAATGAATACAGATGCAAAAATTCTAAACAGGATACTTGCAAATCACATACAGATACACATCAAGAAGATCATCCATCATGAGCAAGTTGGATTAATGCCAGAGATTCAGGGATGGTTCAACATACAAAAATCAATAAACATCATCAAACATATAAATGGACTGAAAGACAAAAACCACACCATCATCTCAATCGACGCAGAAAAAGCCTTTGACAAAATCCAGCATCCCTTCATGCTCAAAGTCCTAGAGGGAATTGGACGGGAAGGATCATTCCTCAATGTAATCAAAGCCATATACAGGAAACCCACAGCCTATATCATCCTAAATGGGGAAATGACAGAAGCATTCCCCTTTAAGGTAGGAACTTGGCAAGGCTGCCCCCTGTCACCACTCCTTTTCAATATGGTGCTTGAAACACTTACTAGGGCAATAAGGCAAGAAAAGGAAATTAAAGGAGTTCTAATTGGAAAAGAGGAAGTCAAGCTATCCCTTTTTGCTGATGATTTGATTGTCTACTTAAGGGATGCTAAGAACTCCACCAGGAAACACCTAGAAACGATTAAGTACTTCAATAAAGTGGCAGGATACAAAATAAATCTAGAAAAATCAGTAGCCTCTCTTTACACCAACAACAAGCAACTAAAGAAGGAATACAAGGAGACCTTCCCAATCATGATAGCCTCAAAAACAATAAAATACCTAGGATCAAACCTAACCAAAGGCACCAGGGATCTCTACAACAAAAAATTTTAAACCCCTGAATAAGGAAATTGAGGAACACAGCAGAAGATGGACAAACCTCCCATGCTCATGGAATGGGAAAATATAGTAAAAATGTCCATTCAACCTAAACTCGTATACAGATTTAATGCAATCCCAATCAAAATCCCCAAGAGCTTCTTCACAAGTTTGGAAAAAAATCCTCAATTTCATTTGGAAAAACAAAAGACCCCGAATAGCCAAAGCAGCCCTGAGTGAAAAGAGCAATACAGGAGGGATCGCTATACCAGACATCAAACTATACTACAGGGCTATAGTCATAAAAAACAGCTTGGTTCTGCTCAAAACAGTCAGCTTATTCATGGAGAATATTGAGAAAGACTGAGAAAGAGATGAAAAGCATGTTTGGCAGAATGAATGAGCTCTGGTGGGGTTGGGGAATGGGGGGAACACGGGTCTAGATTTGTTAAAAAAATAAGAATAAATTTATGTGAAAAAAAAAACAAACAGCTCGGTACTGGCACAAAAACAGACCTGTTGACCAATGGAATAAAACTGAAGATCCAAACCTGAGCTCATACAACTTCAGTCACCTCATATTTCACAAGGGGGCTAAGAAGACACAATGGAGAAAAGACAGCATCTTCAGCAAGTGGTGTTGGTAAAACTGGATCACCACTTGTAGAAGAATAAAGTTAAACCCCTACCTCTCGCCCTGTACAAAAGTCAACTCCAGATGGATCAAAGACCTCAACATGAAACCTAAAACTCTGAAGGTGATAGAAGATAATGTTGGCAGCAGACCACAAGACATAGGTGTAGGACTTCTTAAATCACCCAGCAGCTGCGCAAGAAATAAGATTGACAATTGACAAATGGGACCTCATTAAACTCAAAAGCTTCTGTACATCAAAAGAAACAATCAAGGAAGTGAAGAGAAAACCCACAGAGTGGGAGGAAACCTTCATTGCAGACACATCTGACAAAGCATTGATTTCCAGAATATATAAACTACTCAAAAAACAAAGAAGAAAGAAAACAAATGAATCACTCAAAAGATCGAGCAATGAGCTGAACAGAGACTTCACAAGTAAGTAATTAGAGATGACTGAGAAACATCTTAAAAGTGTTTACCATCACTAATAATTAAGGAAATGCAAATTAAAACCACTTTAAAATATCATCTTACTCCAATAAGACTGGATATGATCAAGAAAACAAATGATACCAAGTACTGGAGAGGTTGTAGGGAAAGAGGAACACTTATCCACTGTTGGTGGGAATGTAAACTGGTACAGCCACTATGGAAAGCAGTGTGGAGAACCCTTGGAAGACTTGGAATGAGCTTGCCACCTGACCCAGCCATACCACTCCTGGGTATGTACCCACAAGACTCATCTTACCACAGAGATACATGCACAGCCGTGTTTATTGCAGCTCTCTTCACAATACCAAGGAGCTGGAACCAACCCAAGTGCCTCTCAACTGACAAGTGGATAAAGAAAATGTAGTTCATCTACACAATTGAGTTCTATGCAGTAGTAAAGAAAGATGACATCATGAACTTTGCAGGTGTAAACAGATGGAGCTAGAAGATATCATGCTGAGTGAAGTAACACAGTCCCAGAAAAATAAAGGACAAATGGTATCCTTCATCTGTGGATGCTAGCACAAATTACCTAATTGTATGGCAAACTGAGCAATGTCAATATGATCTGAAAACATTTGTGCTCTTATATTGTAGAATCCCTTAAAAAACAAACACATAAAGAAAAAATAAAAATAATAAATAGAATATTTAAAATAAATAAATAAATAAATAAATACATAAATAAGAAAGAGTATAAGGAGAGTTTCCCAATCACAATAGCTTCAAAAACAATAAAATACCTAGGAACAAACCTAACCAAAGTCACGAAAGATGGCTAAAACAAAAAATTTAAAAACTCGAAGAAGACTGACAAAGACATCAGAAGATGGAAAGATCTCCAATGCTCAGAGAATGGAAAAATTAATATAGTAAAAACGTCCATTCTACCCAAATGAATATACAGATTCAATGGAATCCCAATTAAAATCCCCATGACTTTCTTCACAGACTTGGGAAAAAATGCTTAAATTCATATGGAAAAACAAAAGATCCCGGATAGCCCAAACACCCCTGAGTGAAAACTACAATACAAAGGGATCACTATACCAGCCTTCAAATTATATTACAGGGCTATAGTCATAAAAACAGCCCGGTACTGGCCGTAAAACAGACCTGTAGACCAATGGAACAAAATTGAATATCCAAACTTGAGCACACACAATTTCACCCACATCATATTTGACAAACTGGCCAAGAAGGCTCAATGGAAGAAAAACAGCATTGTCAGCAAATGATGTTGGCAAAACTGGATCATCACAAAACTAAACCCCTATCTCTTGCCCTGTACAAAAATTAACTCCAAATGGATCAAAGACCTCAACGTGAAACCCAAAACTCTGAAGGTAATAGAAGAAAACCCACAGAGTGGGAAGAAACTCACCAGTGAAACATCTGACAAAACATTAACTTCCGGAATATATAAACTCCTCAAAAAACAAAGAAGAAAACAAATGACTCACTCAAAAGATGGAGTAAAGAGCTGAACAGAGACTTCACAAATGAGGAAATAAAGATGGCTGAGAAACATCTTAAAAATGTTCAACATTGCTAATAATTAAGGAAATGAATTTAAAACCACTTTAAGATTTCATCTCACTCAGATAAGATGTGCTAGGATCAAGAAAATAAATAATACCAAATGCTAGAGAGGTTGTGGGGAAAGGGAAACATTCATCCACTGCTGGTGGGAATGAAAACTTGTACAGCCACTATGGAAAACAGTATGGAGAACTCTGAAAAGACTCAAAATGAGTTTACCACCTGACACAGCCATACCACTCCTGGGTATATACCCACAAAACTCATCTTACCACAGAGATACATGCGCAGCCATGTTCATTGTAGCTCTCTTCACAATAGCGAACAGCTGGAACCAACCCAAATGCCCCTCAACCAAAGAGTGTATAGAGAAAATGTGGCACATCTAAACAATGGCATTGTATGCAGTGGTAAAGAATGATGACATCATGAACTTTGCAGGTAACTGGATGGAACTAGAATATATTATGCTAAGTGAAGTAACACATTACCAGAAAAGCAAATGACAAATTATATCCTTAATTTGTGGATGCTAGCACCAAGCACTGAGTTGTAAGGCAAACTGAGCAACATCAATGTTACATATCCCTTTCCTTGAAAGCAACTGTGCTCTGATAATGTAAATCCCTTATCAGGCTCTAGAGTTAACCCCCCACTTATTTTTAGACATTGTAATCTTGGTATATGGGCAGAGGATACATAGGCATATTTTAGAGTAATATAACTTAAAAAAGGAAAAATTTGAATCCTGAAATATGATATGGAAATGATGAATAGTTTGTGTACAGGTGATATAATTTTAGTATTGGTGAGATATATATATATATATATACATATGCATATTTTGAAGCAATACAGATTGAAGGGAACAACAACAACAGAGAAACTGGGACAGGGAATGGACTGAAACAGTAAAGTTCCCCCAAAGAAAATAATCCTCTGCCTTGAAATACTTTGAAAGAATCAGAAAAAGATACAGGGTAGGGATGACAGGGTGCATGAACTTGGGTGGGTTGGGGGGCATGGAAGGGGAGATGAGTCTATATTGGACTGAAAAACAATGTATGAAATGCACATAACTTTAATAAAAATGTTGAAAAAAAGGGATATTCTTTGCAGCATTCTGGATCCTACATAGATGCTGAAGTTGTTTTGTTAGAAATAAAGCTGCTCTGAGCACATGTGAAAAAAAATTAAGATGTCAGTTACAACTTTGTTAATGAAATGTTTTGAATCTCAGCCTGATTTTAGTAAGTTACAGGATGAGGAAATTGAATAGATGAGAATAAAGTATTATTTCAGATGACTGATGTGAAAGAGGAAGAATATATTAAGGTGTCTGATCATTTTTAAATAAAAAACAATGAATTAAATTTATTAAAGCGTGTTTTTGTTTTTGTGTGCATGTGTACATATTTATGCCACATGTGTGCAGGTGCCCACAGAAGCCAAAAGAAGGTGATGGATATCTTGGATCTGCTCCAGTTATGAACTACATAGGTAAGATATAGGTGTGTCCGAATGAACTCTGCTCCTCTGGGAGAGCAGCAAGCCTTCTTAACCACTAATCCATCCCTTCAGTCCTTCTGTACTTTTATAAAATATCCAGCCATTTGTCAAACTCAAATGGTCTTCCAAAACTTCAAAAGGGTAAAGAGAATGAATCCAAAGCCACACAGATATGCTGGTTTGCATTTACAAGTAGTAAATGGGTGCCATCTGGGAGGAGATTTCATTTACTGCCTAATTAATTCTCCATCTTCCCTGGTATACCCTGAAAAGCTTTTAGATACAACTGGAAAAGGGGACAGATGGTGTCTTGCAGTTACCTATTGCCTACTGTGATCTTCTTTCTAATTAATCTAAATACAGCAACCCATTATTTATTCTTAATCAAAACTTTAGATAATGTTTTGGGGGGGAACATTGTGAAATGTTTTTCAGTTGTTTGCATTTTCTTAAAGCATCCTGATGTTTGTCTTTGGGTGTGAGAACTCAAAAAATGTTGCAGAAACATCCATACCAGTCATAGCATTTCCCTCCTTAACTCCGGTGGGTGTAAACTGATCCTCAAATTCAGTGTCAGAAACCCAATCCAGTGAAAACTGTCTTGGACTGTGTGGTGGTTTGCATGAGTGTCCCCCATTAGGCTGTAAGTATTCAGACATTTGTCTCCAGTTGGTGGCGCTGTTTTGGAGGTCTTAGAAGGTGTGGCCATGCTGGGGGAAGTGTGTCACTGGGGGCAGGCTTAGTGAGTTTAACAAGCCTCATGGTGTACAGTTGCCCTCTCTCTGTTTCCTGTGCTCTTTGCGAGATGTGACCCTCGGTTCGCTGCTCCAGATCCAGCCGCCACGCCTCCCGCCACAATGGACTCTAATTCCCTGGAACTGCCAATCGTAAGCTCAAATAAACTCTTCCTTTTATAAGTTCCTTGGTCTGGTGTTTTATCACAGCAACAGAAAACTGACTAATACAGACTGTCTGAAATATTTTTAACTAATGAATCACAAATGTACAATAAATTTCACATTGTCTTCCTAGATTTCTCTGTATTTTCATTTATGCATCTCAGCATGTGGGTCTCTCTGTGTATGCCAGATGCATGCAGGAGATCAGAGAGGGCTTTGGATCTCCTGGACCTGGAGATAGAGGGGGACACTGTACGTGAATGCTAGGAATTGATCCCTATTCCTTTACAAGAACAGCCAGTGCTTTTAACTACTGAGCCATCCCTCTAGCCCTTCATATTCATTGTAGAAATAAAAAAAATACATAAAAAGAAAAAAAAAAGAAATAGAAAATTGTATCAGTATCTAAGAGTATATATCTAGGAGTTAGAACTGTGAAATATCTAAGTTTAGTTATTAATTTTAATAAGTATCAGCTCCCCCTTTGATATTATTGTATATGACAGTTAAAAGTAGCTGTAACCAATTTTAAACTGTTAAGTTTATTTTTCTTCCTGTATCGATTTGATAATACAGTCAAGTCCTTTTTATTCCTATCCTTATTTTGTGGAATTTGGACATTATAGACTATGAGACTTCTAGTTGAAAACAATTTCACAGCACTTTAGGCCAGTTGTAAAGGAAATTTGTCCAAAACAGAGTGTCTATGAATCACATGAAAATTACCTTAATTTCCTATAGCTAGAAAAATAGTAACTAATAATTATGACTTAGTACAGAAAACAAACTCAGTTTAACTTCTATTAAGTACATGTGATTTATCTTAATGATGCCATTACCCTAGAGATGATGATTATATATGCATATATATCACATATGTGTTTATCATAAACATCTTAACAGTAAACTGAGTTTCCAGCAAGACGGGATAGTTTAATATTTCCTGGAACAGAACTTCTTCAGTAAGTGAGGCAAGTTGAATATCTACTTAGAGTAATATTTTTCTTTGGAAATAACTAGTTGGTGAATAATTGATTCTTTAGGAGTTCCATTTTTCTCAATAGTTCAATTACAGCACTTATCCTGCTGTATTGCTATTCATCTTTGATTTTCTTACACAATTCTTTCATAAATCTCAGAGGTGGGTTCCAGAAATCAGAGACCATATCTAATTCATCTTTTCATCCCCAGAATCTAGAGATGTGCTTGGCACATTGTTTGGGATCAATGAATGTTACAGAATGAAAGAATGCTTATATGTACCTGAAAATGTGATGCAAGACAAACTCAAGATGCATTTCAGTCAGGTGGAGAATAATGAGCCTGATTATTGAGTGGATGTGAAGAAACACACAATAATTCTACTTTAAGAAAATTGCATTCATTTCATGTCAACATGTTTCCCTACCCCTTGCCTCATTTCCTTTGTGCTTCAGGGGCACAGCCAGACATAGCAGAGCTTGTTATAAAACTCTTGGCCTGCTTAGCTGCTCACTGCACAGTAGGAGCAGAGAGCAGGTTTACAGCTTCTACATCTAGAGCCATTCTATCCTCTGATGTTTCCATCCCCTCATCTCTCACTCTCATTACTATTTGAAGAAAGGAAATGCCAGCTACATTCTATTTAACCTGAAGTATTTTATTCTCCTTTTTGGCCATAAATTAATGCTTGTCTTCCTACAAGGTTTCTATACATGGTGAATAATAATTAAAATATCTGATTAAGAAGGAACCTTAGCTGCAGTGTAACCATTCTCAATACTCCTGATGGATAAATTTCCAGGCTCTACTTAAGTCTCTTCTGGTTGTGAGCCTTGGATTTACAGGGTGCATCAGCTGTCCAGCCTGACTTACGTTTCATCACTAAGGGATCTGACAACTTAAAAAGCCCATTCCAGTGCAATTTAGAGCTTTAGAAAATTTTCTCCAATAATCTGCCACAATATATTACCTTTTGTTTATGAGATATTCTCAGAGCTCATATTACAAATCCAAAATAGATGATCCATATCTGAATATTACTTTCCAAGAACTTAGCTAATTAGCAAATAGAACTCTTCAAAAGTACCTTTCATGAAGAGAGAAAGGTAGAAGCATTTAACATGTAAAAATATTTTGAGGGAAAATCCTGAAGAACCATCATCTTTAGTCACATGGAACTTAAGGCACATCATCTGAACGAGTACTGCTTTGCATTTAGGACTATAAATGTACAAATATGACATAAATAAAATATAATAGCGATGAAAGTTAAAAGTTGCTAGACTATACACAGGTAACTAAAAAATTAAAAAGAGTATTGTATATGGGATATTATTTATAGGAATAAGCACATGAATAGCAATATTTGAACAGACAACCAAGTGAATGAATTCATGTATAAATTAGTACTGGGTTAAAATAATAAATGGCAAAATAGAGAAGCAACCGGATTTCAGGTACTGGCAAAAATCCTAACTGTTAATAATTATTTATGAAGTACCTAATTACAATTCACTAACCCAATAATTATGCTTATAAATGTGTGTGTAGTGTATGTGCATGCACATGTGTGTGTGGAAGCCAGGCGTTAACACTGATATCTTCTTCAATTACCCTCCACCTCAATTTTGAGACAGGGTCTCACTGAAGCTGAAGCTCACTCATTTGTCTGGACTGGCTAACATGCTCCAGAAAACTGCTATGTCTTCCTCACAGTGCAGAGATTAGAGGGCCAGGTTGCCAGGCCCAGCTTCTCAAATGGTGCTCAGGTTCTAATCTCAGGTTTCAATGCTTGATTGCAAGCACATTGTCGAATGAGCCATTTCCCTATCTTTTTGTCTATAAATCTGATAAATTGTATTAAAGTATAAATTGAATTTATGAATGCTTTGCTTATTTGTTTATTCTGAGACAGGGTCTCCCTCTGTCACTGAGGTGCTAAAGTTCCCAAGTGCTAAGACTAAAAGGATGAACTGCCATGCTCAGCTCCAAAAGGAAATTTCAATTTGGGATCTATCTATCTATCTATCTATCTATCTATCTATCTATCTATCTATCCACCCATCTGTTATCTATCTATCTATCCACCCATCTGTTATCTATCTATCTGTCTATTCATCCATCCATCTATCTATTATCTATTTATCTGCTATCTACCTATCTATCTATCATCTATCTATCTACCTATCTATCTAATATATCTATCATCTATCTTTCATACTTATATCAACTATCTACCATCTGGGCATTTTATGAAATTTGATTTTTATACTCAGAAAAAGAAAATAAATTACTCTCCATTTGATTAATATGTTAAGTAATATAATAAAAATACAGAAGTGTTGAATAACTTGTCAGATCTCCTTATGTAGCAAAGCTGAGACTCAGTCCTTAGTAGCCTAATTCTGGAGCAAAATTTGAGAAGTTGGATTCCATGGACTCTTGTCTTTGCTAGGGAATTGGGACTAGAAGTATAACAAGGCAAAGGATACATACAACTAAAAGGCAAGGGGGGGGCATGGAAGGGAGTTGAATGCTATCAACTCTCTATAAATATTCAGATTGTCTAATTGGTATGTCTCAAAGCCACCAGCTGACTTCTATTTGATGAAGGCCAGCTGGTCAGGAACCTAGTGGTATGGTTGTTGAACCGCCCTGGTGTCCATGTGAGGAAGAAGCCCACTGTTTCTCTTGTCGGTTTTAGGAAGTTCTAACCATGTATTGTGTCTTGCATTCCTCTCAGGTCAGGTCAGGTCACAGCAGTCTGTCACTCTCTTCTCCTGTCCAGTTTCAAGAAAGACTGGCCTTGTGTAGAATCCTGGATCTTGTTCATGTTATTGGAGACTCTGTTAAGGCTTTCTGGTGCAAAAATTTTCAAATCCTTTGAAATTATTTGATCAGAGCATCCACACTGGCTGTCAAAGGACAACTTAGCATTGGCTTGCTATCTGCTAATTCTACCCAGTGTCTTTTAGAGAAAATAATAAAAAAATAAAATCAGAGACCTGTGAGAAGTAATTTTAAAAATTACTTTATTATTTTATTTTATTTTCTGTATATGAGTATATTGACTACATGTATGTAAGTACACCCAAGTCATACAATGCCTGTGGAAGTCAGAGGAAGACAGTGGATCCCCTGGAACTGGAGTTATGATGGTTGTTAGTTGCCATGTGGGTGCTGGGAATAAAATCCAGGTCCTCTGTAAGAGCAGACAGTACTGTTATCCACTGAGCCATATCTCTACCCTTGAGAAGTGATCTTTTTAAATGTACTTAGAGACAAACAAATCAAATGAACAACAACAATAACAGAAAACCCTTCCAAGCATTGCATTTAAATTTAACAAAGTTTCACTCAAGAATGTATCTGGCACAGTATTTGACAGGTAGAATATACCCCATAAATATTACCTTTATTTGTATGCAAGGAAGAAAGCAAGAGCTAACTCACCTTGCTCTTGAGACTGGAAGGAACTATATGAAAGAAGTTTTTCCTTCTAGATCCCTTATTTCCTCAATTTTGACATACTGTCAATCAAAGAAATAAATGATTTGGTACCGTATTGGGGGAGAAAATTATGCTAATTAAGTATAGATCATTCTCATTTTAAAGCCTTAAAGATTAAAAGCTGGAGAGATGGCCTAGTGGTGAAGAACGCCGACTGCTCTTGCAGAGGACCTGGGTTCGATCCCCAGAACCCACATGGCCGCTGAGAACCATCTGTAACTCCAATTCCAGGAGAACTCCAGTTCCAGGGGAATCTGACACCCTCTTCTGACCTCCGCGGCATTGCACGACAAGGGCGCACAGACCTACATGCAGACAGTATATTCATACACATAAATAAATAAATAAAATAAAAATTAAAAAAAAAAGATTAAAAAAATCCACATTCAACTCAGAATTGAATTAAGAGGAAAAGTCATCTCTCAAAAGTCAATTAAAATTCTCAAACTATGGTTAGGGTATTGTAGTTGGGTTAGGGAAGGATAAAAACTAAGTAGGAGATGCATCAGATCCTTCACAGTAGAACACTTGAGTAAAGGAAAAGTCAGCAATGGAAGTACAGTGACTGTTGCACCTGGTTCATTAAAAAAAAAAAAAAGACAAAAAACCCGATTTGTAAAGAGAGAATTTGTGTCCATCTTCAGTCCAATTAAAATGACAGGTGTCTAGTTTCAGTCGCAAAGAAGGTACAAAAGGAGTATATAGACAGAACATTATTCTTAAATTGTAAAATCCCATCTCCCATTCAGGTACACAGCTTATTAAACTTTTAGATGATTAAGCCAAGAAAGAATTAGAAGCAGCAGTTTTCTTTTGTTTCTGTAGCAAATTCCTAATAACATTTTTATGGTCTGTCTGAAGCAATGGCTTAAATCCTAGTTTATCTCAACATTTAAGCTTCCCTGTCTTTCCATTTATATACTGTTAGTAATATCCATCTTTATCACTGCTGAAGATAAACTGTTTGTATTCTCATCTTATTCTTCATAAGCAATCCCAGATATTGCTACAAATAAAAGGGAAAATAAGCTAGGAGTTAAGTAAGATAATGGTGAGTTAGATACTGTACAGTATATTTCTAAACCATTAACAAGCAAATGGAATATAAACAAATCAATAACAGAACCTATAAAAGCATAAAAAGGCAAGACATTAGCATTTAAAGAATGCTCTTGTCAATGCATTACTGGAATCTGCTAGAGATATGTGCCCTGGGGGGTAGTCAATTTACTTTTATTGCTCTGGTTATGAGTTGACTATTCTGGGTGAAATAGTCAGAAGAGGGTGAGAGAGAGAGCCATTTGGAGTCCCCAGTCGTTTGATGCAGATTCTTATAAGGTGAGATGCAAAATCACAGCAGTTTCCAAGCAAGATGCTACAACATTCCAGTAAACCCAAGGGACTATTTAGCAGCTCTAGACTGTCCACGCATAAAGTTTCCACTCATCTGAAGCCTCTTAAGCATTACCCAAGGATTTATGCCAAGCACCTTGACTCCCAAAGCAGTAGAAGTCAAATCTATACTGAAAAAACATTAGCCAATAAAAGACACTAAGGTAAGATGAGTTTTAAGAAAACTTATCTTGTCAGGTCCTACCAGAAGAAAGTGAAAAGTACAGGCAGTGCTTCCAACTCTTTCAGCTTATTAATGGTGTCCTTTTATCAGCTATTTTTTCTTCTCTTGTTATGATGGGAAATTCAGTCGGTTGGGAGTCTTCATAATGAAGCCCTCTGTTTTCTTTTAAGTGTTCCTGAATGGCAATTTTCATTAATCTTTAAGTGTTTATTATAACCCAGCTCTCCCCAGGTTCCATTCTTACTGCTGTCTGTTTCATAGTGGTGGTAACATTATCAGATTTGACACTCAAGTGGCACTAATCTGCTCAGCTTGCCACAACAGAATGCCAGAGAACACACGGTTTAAGGAGCAGAAGTTTATGTTTGGGAACTTAGAAGTCCAAGATCAGTGTGTTTCAAGGGCAGGTTTCTGGAGAGTTCTCTCTGGTTTACAGAGATCCTTCTTCTTGGGCTCTTTTTTTTTTTCTTTATGTGCCCTCTGGGGAAAGAGATTCTTGTACACGATTCTCTCTCTCTCTCTCTCTCTCTCTCTCTCTCTCTCTCTCTCTCTCTCTCTCTCTGTCATAAAATCACCAGCCCTATCAGATTAGTAACACATCCTTAGGACCTCAGTTAACAGTAACTATCTTCCTAGAAGTCCAATCACCAAATCTATATCACACAATATATGAGAAGGATATGTACATAATCTTGTCCATAACACAAGATCTCTCATCATTGCCATTTCTGGGAAGCAGCTTTTCTTTCTTCTGATTTTTTTTATATGTTTATATTGTTTATTCCTTGAGAGAGGCTCTCATGTAGCCCAGACTGACTTCTCTTATAGCTGAGATTCTCCTCGAACTCCGATCCTCCTGCCCCCATCTCTGGAGTGCTCGTATAACAGTCACGTACCACCACTCCCTGCGCGGTTTTCCTTAAATTTTCCTTTGAGTTTATGGATGTGTAGTAATTTGACTTAAAATTTTACCAGAGAATTGAAGGGAAGCAGATTAAGCTGTATAAATGGCTTCCCTTCTTCAGGAAATGCTTACAAACCAAATTGTCTGGCAAATAGCTGACACCCTCTTCTGACCTCCGTGGCATTGCACGACATGGGTGCACAGACCTGCATGCAGACAGTACATTCATACACATTAAATAAATAAATAAAATTAAAAAAATTATCATGGAATATCAGGACCACCTGCTTCATCACAATGGTATTTTACTTTTCTCCTGAAAGTTTGAAATGATATTTTAAAAACTTTTAATTGAATTTTTATTATTTTCTTTCTTTATTTATTTATTTCTGTATGTGTATGAATGCACTGTCTGCATGCAGGTTTGTGCACCCGTGTCTGCAATGTCGCGGAGGTCAGAAGAGGGCATCGGATTCCCCTAGAACTGGAGTTCTCCCGGAATTGGAGTTTCAGACGGTTCTCGGCTGCCATGTGGGTGCTGGGGATCAAACCCGGGTCCTCTGTAAGAGTGGTCAGCGCTCTTAACTGCTAGACCATCTCTCCAGCCCCAAACTTTTATTATTTTCATAAAATGTAGTTTGAAAGTATTTAGATTCCATTTCTTGTCTGTTCCTCCTTACAAGTATAAATATTATATACATATGTATGTATGAGAATATATGATATGGATATGATATGGCTTGATAGTATATGCTTGGAAATGTCCATCAACATTTCTATGTGGCCAAAGGAAAATCCAGGTTAATCAGCTTCTAGTGTATTGGAATCTTCATTGTGCCACATAGATGAAGGCATTTCTCCAGAATGAACTTATATTTCTAAATAAACAAAAATAATATTATTAACGTGGAAAATAAACTTTTAAAACCATTTGTCAGAATTAATCATTAAGATTATCTTTCTTGCTATCAAAAAAGTCCCTGGATTCCTCCAGCTTCACCTGCCTATTCTGAGTATGAGGGGAAACAGCTGACCTGTTCCATTAACATTTACTCTGTGTCTATTTTCATTTGTAAATTAGCAAGAACAGTGACCTCATCACCTTATTTTAGATGATGCCCATCAGCTGTGATTAGAGTTGCAGGGTCACCTAGCATGAAGCTTTGGAGCACAAATCAGTGGGCAGAGACCTGAGGCTTTCTAGAATATATTGACTTGTCAAGGGAGTTAGGGAACTATCTTATTTGGTGCTCATTATTAGCTAAATGTAGTTAAACACAGGTAATTGCCCTTTGAACATAGTAAACACCATATAAGGTATATCTTGAATTCTTTACATGTATTTATATTTATTTTTCTTGTTTATTTATGTATTCTCTGCATGTGCATGCGTGCGCGCCAGAACGTATTTATGGAAATCAGATAAAAAACTGTCCTTCTAGTCTGGCGTGCTGGTTGCATGCTTTTAATCCTAGTACTTGGGAGGCAGAGGCATGTGGATCTTTGTGAGTTCAAGGCCAGCCTGGTCTACAGAGCGAGTTCCAGGACAGCTGGGGCTACAGGAGAACCTGTCTCGAAAAGACCAAACCAAACCAAACCAAACAAAACAAAACTGTCCTTCTGAGGACCAAACTTGGCTTGGCAGGCTTGGCAGAAAGTGCCTTTATCCAATGAGCCATGTCTCTGACTCCCAGGTACATTTTGATACAGAGAAGTGGAATGTGACTAGAACAGATACCTAAAATGTAGATACTGTTTGGGACTAGGCAACGTGTAGAAGTGATGAAGTTTGAGTTTCATGCTAAAAGTGTAGATATTAAGGATGACTCTAGTAACTTTACACAGAAAAAGTAAAATAGTAAAAAGTAAATTTTCTCCTTAGTGAATATGTAAATACTCATGAGAAGGATGTTGGGAGAAATATGGGTGCCAAAGGCTGTTTCGATAATGTGTCATACAAGAATGAGAACAGGTCATTGGATATCGGAGGAAACACAGCTCTTGTTGTAAAGTCACAATAACCTGGCTGAATTGTGCCAGTGTTTGATCAACTGTGGAATGTAGAACATAAATAAGGAAAACGGATGTTTAGCTGAGGAAATTTCGTAGTGAACTTTGGAAGGAACACCTCCTTTCCAACTCCTGTCAGCATTTAACGAACAGAGAAAGACAAGTTGAAGAATGACGTGGAAAGCAAACATTGCTGTATAGATTTTGAAGACTCTCATCATAACCATATTACTAAATAGCTCATTTTTGTTTTGTTAAGAGAATACTAAAGGCACAGTCAAATAGCCATTTGACAAGGAAGTCAGTTTACGTGTTCATACTGGGCCCATTTTCTCACAACAGCAGAAATATCAGTTTAAACTGAAAAGGACAGAAATGGAATTGAATTACGGAAGATTACCAGACTCTTAGGATCCTATATGACTCAGTCACACATCTGTATGGATATTTGGCTGTGAAAATGCACTATTGTCTAAAACAAGGACAAAATATCTTGATATAATTCAAAGATTCTCATGGTCATGTTGACTCTGGAGCCACAACTCTTGATTAGAAGATCTTGGAACTGGGACCGCTGTCTCAACAGCTTCTGAAAATGAGACTTTCTCACAACAGTTCTGGAAAGCAGAGCATCGTACTTAAGAGGATTACTCTGTTGGGTTGAGATCTCATGGAGCACCATTTGCTGAATTGTAGACCTATTTTAGACCTTACTTGGACTGGACACTCTTTCCTTCTTTTTTCTTTTTTGTCTTTCTTTCTTTCCTTTTTTTTTTTTTTTGTTTTTTTGAGACAGGGTCCCCCTTAGTCCCAGCTGGCCTGGAGCTCACTATGTAGACCAGGCTGGCCTTGAACTCACAGAGATCCACCTGCCTCTGCCTCCTGAGTGCTGGGCTTCCTTCTTTCTTATTGCTCTTTTTTGAGTGGGAATGCAAATCCTATGCCTACCCTGCCAATTACACTTTGGTAGCATGAAGCTTGCCTGCTTCTCCCAGGTTTGTGGCTGGAGAGGAATTTTGTTGCAGGGTGAATTGTACCTCATGCCTCAGCCAGAAATAATGCTTAACCAAACATATTGTGCATCCTGCGGCTCAGGCAAGTCAATCCATAAAAATAGCCCTCATAGTGTAGGCACCACGCTGAGCAACAAATTCTATGCAGTAGTGTTTAGAGCTTTAAAACTCTGATCTGTGGGTCCATATTTGGATGTTATGTACCTTTCTCTCCTGCTTTTTCTTATTTCAAATATAAGGTGGGAAATACTCAAACCTGTTGACCCTAACTTACTCTGTGAAAATTTTCCAATATGTCACTCTTTTCAACCATAATAATGAAAAGTCACTCCTATTATTTGTATCCTGAACATTTAACCTCCTGTGGTCACCTGATGAAGAAACGTGATTGTGATAGGGTCTGCATATCAGCCAGCCCCTTTGATACAGATATGATCTTCCTTCTCATTCCCCACTAGGCAAACGATTTGACAATTTGCCGAGTTAGAAGCTCCAGATTCCTCTTTGCTTTCTTTTAAAAAAATGACAACCTTCTGTTTATATGGCACAATATTTATATTGCGATATTGCTCCTGTTTATTTATGTCAAAATAAATAAACAGTAGAAATATCCAGCAGAGAAGAAAATGGAGCATGGATATCTGGTTACATTTCTGGAGCTGGTTCTTAGAAACTTCAAGAAATAAGTGACATTTATGCAGTGATGTGTACCTTCCTCCCATGGTACAGATTTTTAGTCTTTTTGCATTTTTGAGTGTGTGTGTGTGTGTGTGTGTGTGTGTGTGTGTGTGTGTGTTTGTACTTTTGCAATTGCGTCTGCAGATGGATATATAGGTGGAGGTCAGAGAACAGCATCAGCTGTTATTCTTTGTGCTGCCCACCTTGCTTCTGTCATGGATGTGGAACTCTCTCAGCAGGCTAGACACTGAACTCCAGGGATCCTCCGGTCTGCCTCCTGAGTGCTGAGATTGCAAGCAAACCACCATGCTGCCTGGCCTTTTTGTAATTTTTATTTTTTAGCATGAGTTCTGGAGGATTGAACTCTGGTCTTGTGCTTGCTTTGCACAAGTGCTATCTTAACTGGATTATCATTCAGTCCTTTGGGCAAACTTTCTTTTTTAATTTTTTTATAGAAGTTTTGTGCATTTCATACATTTCTCAATCCAATTTAGACTCATTCCCCCTTCCAAGCTCCCCCTCCCACCTGGGCTCACGCATTCTGCTATACATGTCTTGCATCTTTTTCTCAGGCTTTTAAAAGTTTTTCTTTGCAGACGTTTACTGTTTGGGGCAGAAGTTTACTGTTTCCATCAGTTCTTTGTCCCAGTCCTTTTTGTTGTTGCTCCCTCCAATTCGTATTGCTCTAAAATATGCATATATATATATATATAAATATATATCACATATATCTAAATTATGATGACTGAAAATAATCTATAAGTTAATTCCAAAATGTGTTTAGGAATTCACATTTTCCCTTTAATTTTATATTACTCTAAGATATACATACATACCTTCCACCCCTATAGCAAGATTACAAAGTCTGAACATAAGTGGTAAGGTTAATTCTAGAGCCCATTAAGGGATTCACGTATTAACCTTACTGTTACTTTCAGATAAAAAGAAATATAAATTTGACATTGCTCAGTTTGCTTTAACAATAGATATTTGGTGCTATCATCCATAAATGTGGGATACTATTTGTTGTTCTTTTGGGGGGGACTGTGTTACTTCACTCAGCATAGTGTCTTCTAGTTCTCTCCATTTACCTGCAAGATACATGCACTGCTTTCCTTATTATTTTCTTTATGCATATATAATATGTAAAATTATACAATCATATAAATCAGTGACCTTTTCCCATATTCAGATTCATATTTTTGTCCTTGACACTTTTCCTATATGAGAAGTTAGTCAAATAGACAAACATTTTGCTTATAAAGAATTGACTTGACATATACTATACAATAGTTCCTTTTGTATCATATTTTAAATATATTGTCTCAAGTAATGTTCTTATTCTGCAATGTAGAGTTAAATAATACTTGTGTTTTCCACATGAGAAACTGAGGCTTAGCATGATTCAGGAATTCATGATGATTACACACACTCAAGTATAAAGACTAGCCTGGAATGAACATAATTTAAATCTTGAAATTATTTACAGGAGACTGGAGAGATGGTTCAGTGGTTAAGAAAGCATATTAATCTTGCAAAAACCCGAGTTTAGTTCTCAGCACCCATGTCAGGTAGCTCAAAACTGCCTGTAACTCTTGCTCTACGGGATCCTCTGACTTCTGTTGGTTCATACATTCATATGCATACACACTACACAGATACATATGAATACAGATAATTAAGAATAATGAAAATACAATCTTTATAAATTATTAGCAAGTAGCTCCCAAGGGATAGATTATTAACAAAAGTTAAATTATCACCTTTCCGGGGCTGGAGAGATGGCCTAGAGGTTAAGAGCGCCGACTGCTCTTACAGAGGACCCAGGTTCGATCCCCAGCACCCACATGGCGTCTGAGAACCGTCTGAAACTCCAATTCCAGGAGAACTCTAGTTCCAGGGAAATCCGACACCCTCTTCTGACCTCCGCGGCATTGCACTACATGGGTGCACAAACTTGCATGCAGACAGTACATTCATACACATACATAAATAAATAAATGCTGGGCGTGGTGGCGCACGCCTTTAATCCTAGCACTTGGGAGGCAGAGGCACGCGGATCTCTGTGAGTCTGAGGCCAGCCTGGTCTACAGAGTAAGTTCCACGACAGCCAGAGCTACAGGGAGATTCTGTCTCAAAAAGACCAAAAAAAAAAAAAAAATTATCACCTTTCCTTGATTTTGTTTTCTCAATGAAAGATAAGAAATCCTAATTAAAAGGGATGGGTTTTAAGTGTTTAATTTTAGATTTGGGGCAGAATTAGATGGAAAGTGAGAGACGAGATGTGTGTAGCTTATAACACTAATAAGAAAATGCATGAGCTCATCGTACATACATTTCTGTCTTACAAGGCTTGTCAAGAAAGCTACATACACTACTACATGGTTGGTCCTGATCATCTTATAGAGATTGTGTGTTGACAAGTTGTATGGCTGTAAAGAACTTCAGTGCTTGGAGATGTAAGCTGATGTGTGCAAGAAAGACAGGAGTAGCTTTGGAAAGACAAAAAAGTAAATGGAATTAGGAAATACTTTGAAAAGATGATCAACCCAACTCAAAGATGGATTGGATATGAAGTCAGGTTAAAGGGACGTATCAAGGACGATTCTTGTTCCTGACTCTCTAAGTGAGCAAAGGTGGAGGCAGGAAGATGGGAGGAAATTAAAATTTATGGGTCAAAACATGAAGTCAGTACCTGGGACTCAAAGGAAAGGGCTAGATGGGAGACAAGCACATCTGAGACCTCTTCCCAGGTGCGTAGAGCCCTGGGTGCTTTGCCTTGTGTAGACCACAAGGAACAGAGGCATCAGCAAGTCAGGAGGTTAGTCTGTACCTTGTCTTCCCCACTTTGTGATAGGTTATCAAACTTTAAGGAATTTAAAATTTTTTAAAATATTAGTTTTAAATACTTGGTAAGGGGGCTGGATAAATGGCTCAGTGGTTAAGAGCACTTGTTGCCCTCTCAGAGCCGCTGAGTTCAATTCCCAGCACCACTTGGGCAGCTCACAAACTTCTAAGCACGTTTTTCTCTTTATTTAAACACAGAGAAGATGAATGTGCCATCTCTACTCAAGCTTGGCTCTCCATTAATTTTCCTATTGTGGGATCTTTGTGTCCTAGTTTGGGGCCTTCAGATTTAGAGAAGGGCTTAAAGTACTCATTGGCTCTCCTGATGCTTAAGCATTCATAGCTTTATTGGAACTCTAGAACCAGATGGTCTGAGCCTAGACACAGGACACAGCAGACTATAGGACTTCAAGGACTCCATGATATGAGAGCCAAGTCCTCAGAACAAATCTTTCTATGCTTTCATATACAGTTGAATCTGATTCTTTAGGCAATTCTGATAGTTTTAAAACAAAATAATTTTGTCTTATTATAGAATGAAATAAGGCTCAGTTTATATTTTGCAGCAATGATGGCACATGTAAGATTGGCTCCTTTATAAAACCAGAGATGCTGAGTTTGGGCTTCTGGATCTGGAGGCTGAGAAGTTCAAGATTCAGCAGCAAGATATGGTAAGGGCTTCATGCTGCTTCAACTCATGACAGAAAATGGAAGGGAAGAAGAGACAGGCTAAAAATGAGAGATGTGTATAGAAGGCAGCTGGGGAGTCTTGGGCTTCTCCTGTAGCCATTGACCCACTCCCTCCAAAGGCCCTTAACCACTTCTTAAGGGCTTCACTCTCATGACCAGATACTTCTCAATATGTCCCCACTTTCCAGTATCATATGAGGAAAAATGTCTCTGCATGAGCACTGGTGGAGAAAAACTGAAAATATATATTAGATTTCGATACTTTTATAATAAACAAGTCATAGTACAGAACTATTAATATTGATTACCTGATACCATTGTGTATTATATTCGACAACCAAAATATGTATAATTATCTGTTTTTTCAACTAAATAGTTCTGAGTTAAACACACATTCATGTTTTTATGGATACATCAGACAGGGTTTCCTAGAAGATAGAACTATAGGAATATATATTATAAAAAGGGATTTATTGATCCACATGAGGGAGCCTGGGTATTCCAACAATGGCTATCTGCATACTGGAAGGTCAGAGACCTAAATGGTTGTTCAGCCAGTGAAGTTGGATGCTTCGGTCTCAAGCTAGTGGTGGAGGCCTGAAGGTCCCAAGGAGTTCCTAGTGTTCAACCCATGTTGGAAGGAAGAAGATACCCTGGCAGATGTGGCCTGTGACGTCGTGTCTTGTAGGTTGATTTTAGATCCTGTAAAGTTAACAATTAAGACTAAATATTACATGTGGAAGAACTTCTGGGATCAGACAAAAATAACTTAAGAAGGGTGTCCTTAACATGATGTTACTAGCTGCAAGTGTGTTGGGTCATGTTAATGGCTATCTTAGGATATATAAGGGCCCATGCACCACAGGTTGGACACATCTGCAGTCTTAGTGATTTGTCTAATAGGCACTAGTTCTGGATCATCTAGCTGAAGGAACTTGGGCAGTTTGCTGATCAGAACTAACAAGTAACATGTCAGTTAGCTAGCTCACCAATTATGCTTAATTCCAAGACTACCCATAAAATTCTGAGCTCAGATGCAAAAGCCCAGTAATTGCATCATTTCTTCTAAGATACTACTGAAACTTCCCAGTGGCATTCTTTTTTTTTTATTTCTTTTTTTTTGGTCTTTTTGAGACAGGGTCTCCTTATAGCCCCAGCTGGCCTGGAACTCACTCTGTAGACAAGGCTAGTCTTGAACTCACAGAGATCCACCTGTCTCTGCCTCCCAAGTGCTAGGATTAAAGGTGTGAGCCACCACACCCAGCATGGCATTCTTTCTTATTGCAATAAATTTTACCGACTTAGTTGTGTCATAAACACACTATAGCATTTTCAATGGTAGTTGGTGGCTGTGTTAGTTCCCACACCCCTGCTGGTGATCCAGCCGTGCATAATAACTGAAAATGCATTCTACATTTAAATGTGTTCTGCAGTTAAATGTGTTTTGTTTTAAGTACAACTTCATCAAGTGTCAGTAAAGCTATTTTTCTGAGTTTTGTAAAGGAATTTTTCTCTAAGAACCATATAAATATATACCAAAAAATTTCAAGGCTTAATCATTGGCACCTATTCAAATTATATTATTGCTAAGTATAGTACTGATATTTAGATAAAGGTCTGGTTGAAACAGATTTGATCTATCAGATTGAGACTCAAAGTATCATTTAAAATACCCCAGTAATAAATAAAAGAACAAGTTACATATACGTTAAAAGAGTGTTTATAACTCAAATTGTCCTCCATTGACATTTGTGGAAACTATCAACCTCTAGATTATTGCCTGATTGCCTGTTCCCACATGTATACATACATAAGATTCTGTCTTGATTCTCTCTGTCTCTATGTGTCTCTCTCTCCCTGTCTTTCTCCACATATATACTCCTACACACTTTTGATGAAGTGCTACTACCTGTTGTAGGTTGACTTTTATTTATGAAGAGAGCAAAAGCATTAGAAGCTCTTTTAGCTGTCTTGGGGTGTAGAGTCTGTGTCGTTAATTTTTTTTTTTAATTTTCATTATTTTAACTATGGGAGAGATTTAAAATGTTATAAATGAGGCAGAATAGATAACTCAGAGGTTAAGAACACATAGTGGCCTCTCATGGGACCAGAGTTCATTTCCCAGTACCCATGTCAGGTGGTTTACAACCACCTGTAACTACAGTTCCAAAGGGATCCCATGGCTTTTCTAGGCTCCAAAAGTACTTCCACTCACATGCACACACCTAAACAGACACACATGCATACACATAATTGAAAAAAAAAACAAAGAAATTAAAAAATACAAAAAATGATTATCTGTTAAATAGGATGATAGCTTGAATAGCAATGGGGAAATTTCTAAGAAGCAGAAATATAAGAAAATGACTTGCTTTGCAGCAGAGCACTTTTATTTTAAAATTGCATCTGAATGTTTTTAAGCATACTGATTCATTTTCCAGAACACAAATCACATCATTATGATAATCTTATTCTAAGATGGCTTAATAGACTTTCCTGACACTAAGGGCATTTGTGGTTCCTTTAGTCATGAGAAAAAAAAATACACAAATCTCCTCATTTTCATCACGTATTCACTAAAGCAACTCAGTCAAGCCTCAGGTCTTCATGTATAAAGTGGGGGTAATAATATCTCAGTTATTTTCCTAAGACAGTTTTGAAGAGTTAAAGAAAATGAAGTGATTGTTTTAAAAGAATGCTCTCTAAGTACAAAAAAAAAATCCACACTTATAAATGGGTTCATAAAATCCTGTAGTGAAAATATAATGCCACATTGAATAGTGTTGGGAGGTGGGTTTAGAGGGGGGGTGTTTACTCATCAGGGCTCCACATTCATAGAGGATTAACATTAAGGACAACAGGATGTCAACATCTTGCTCTTTCTCAGCAGTGCTCTCTTGTCCTTCTGCTGTCTGAGGAAACCCAAGTTGGTGTTGCAGCAAGGACTGTCTGATATCAGCCCCTTGACCTTACTCTGTTCAATTCAGCTTCTAGAACTGTAAGGGAAGCATCTTAGGTTTTAACATTATTGTACAATTTCAGATGTCCTGATATAACAGCACAAAGGGGGAACTGGCTGAGTCTTCTCATGTTGCAATCTGCTTCTTGCTGTTACCATATTCTTTTTCCCAAGAGAATCAAGTGGTCATGAGTACAGTTTGTAGTTCTATTCATTTGCTTGTTGAACAAACAGTTTCTGAGCACTGATAACATAACAATCTTGTTTGCTTCTTATTACCAGGCAGAGGTAGTTCACTGTGGAGCTTATAGTCCAGTAGATAAGACATTCCTTATAGGGCAATGTAGGAGGAGGAGTATGTCGAATACCAGGCAGAGGTAGTTCACTGTGAAGCTTATAGTCCAGTAAATAAGACATTCCTTATAGGGCAATATAGGAGGAGGAGTATGTCGAATAAGGAGTCAATCACCTCAAATCTTCTCATATCACAGATAGCCAGAGGGAAGAGTAACTGTGAACAACCTTGTAGGATCAGTGTAGGGGATTCTAGATACCCTTGGAATGCAATGCCCAGAATTAAAAATCAAGAGTGACAGAACAATAAAGAATAATGGCAGAAGATGAGGTTGGAGAGGTAGGCAGGAGCTTTGTCATGCACATCTTGAAGATTTTGTATTACTAATTTTTTTTAAATTAGTTTTTATTGATGATTTGTGCATTTCATACATTTTTCCAATTCAGTTCAGGCTTATTTCCCTTTCCCTCCCCCCCACCCCCACCCCATCCCAGATCATGCATTCTGCCATAACTGTCCTGCATCTTTCTTTCAGTTTTTTTTTCATTTTTAGCTATAAGTGATAATCCATGAGTACAAGCATCCTTCATGCAAAACCTATCTGCAGGCTGTTGTGCCCAAACACCTACAGCCCCACAATCCAGTGGGGGGTGACAGGTTGTTTGTTCAATCAAGTTGATCAAATGAGTGTCCAGACTACATTGCTGTAGTTTCACCATTCACCCCAATCGCAGCCCTTACATTCTACCACGCCCCCTCTTCCGCAGGTTGTTCCCTAGGCTTAGAAAAGGGGCACAGGTGGATGAGAGGTAAAACAGTCCACTCTCTCTGGAGCTGTTGACTTGGACTCTGGTCAATTCTGGCTGTTTCCTTTCATGGGCTGACAGTTTGTCCAGGAATAACCTTTCGATCCTACTAATGAAGAACAAGCAATTAGATATATAGGTATTTAAGCAGCACTAATAGTTATGGTAGGTTACTTTAGCATAGACACATGTTTGGATATGTTAATCCATGAATTACAATTTTCCCCCATTTTCCCCCCCTGTTAAATTGACAGGGTGTTACTGTGGCTTATAATATCTCCTAACCTGTAGAGATGTAAGCTTGTGGCATCAGTCCATGGGTTTTTCTCCAAGGAAGGAGCCATAGCCAATTATAGATTTGGGAATATACAGGCACATGGCTGCCTTCTGCATGCGCAGTCTAATTCCAGTGCAGCGTGAAGGTGGTAGCTTGGTGGCTGACCGGTTGAGTCTTGCTTGACTCAGGTAGACCCCTATTGCTTTATTTGGGTTAGTGGCCTTTGGTAGCACTCTCTGGATTCCAGAGGCCATCTGTACACTTGCATGTGTGGTCTCCATATACATCCCTCCCATGTTCACGTCAGGTCTTTTGCCCCCCGCAGGGTCTTATTGCCTCTCCTTCACGTAGGTATCCCAAACTTAGAGGAAATGAGCCTTTACCTTTTGTGGGGGCCTGGATCCCCTGGCCAACATCCCCTGGGATAGACACAATCCATTGCTGAGTAGAGCTCCTGTATTAATATGATTTTGCCTGAGTGCTATGCTAGGACTGTATAGTGATTTTATATTTGGTTCTAAAGAGAGTACATCCCTCCACAGTTCCCATGTCTAGTAGTCAATTAATATAAGCAGTTTTACCAGGTTTTATAAGAGATACCTCTACAATAGTTGTCTCCAATTTACAGTGGGGAGCGACCCTGATGCATTGTCATATTTCTCTTGTTCTATGGGTGGGGAAGGCAAGGAAAGTCTCTCATATCAGAAACTTTGTGGCACCTAGAAAGGTAAGTTTAGTTAGAGACTCATTTAACTAGTTGTTATCATGTAGAGGATCCCATAGGGTGTTTGATGTTTTGTAGCAATCTGTAAGCTTTTCTTCCTTTGAAGTTTTAGACGGGTCAGCCTTTCCTGTGGGTCTCTTTTTGTTGGTACATCCTACATCAATTGCGCAAACCTGTATCTTTTCTTTCTCAAGCCGTTAAGTTGGGTACCGTTTTGTCCCTGTTGAAACAAACAAATCTTTTCCCATAGTTAGTTTAAGATTTGAATTGCAAGGGTTTGATGAAAAGGTTTCATGTCTTTCTGTATCCCCCTCCCCTTTTTTTAGCGTATGAGATCTCCAGACGACAGTTGTATTATACATGACTATAGGGTGGAGTCAAGGGCAAGCATGTTTCATCAAAATTCACCCTATGCTTGTTTTGGGTGCTGTAAGTTGACTTAACTTTGGGAAGCAAAACTAAATTTTTAGACGTTAAATTCCATCTTAAAGAGAATGCTAAAGGCTGATAGTACAACCAGAGAAATTTAGAAAACATTGTATGATGTCAATCCCAAAGGTCTTGCTCTAACAGATTTATGTAAGCAAATGTGGGACAACAGCGATTATATCTCCATGTTAACTCAGGAGCATTACCATTTTTATCAGATTCTGTAAACCAAATGTTGTTTCATATACACATGTTTACTTTTACTTTTTTTTTTTTTTTTATTTCTGTATGTGTTAATCCAATGTAGCTGTCTGCATGCAGGTTGTGCACCCGTTGTCGTGCATGCCGGGAGGTCAGAACGGGTCTCAGATTCCCCTGGACTGGAGTTCTCCGTGGTAATGGAGTTCACACGGCTCTCGGACCGCCTAGTGGGTTGATGGGGAATCGAACCCGGTCCTCTGTAAGAGCGGTCGGTTGGTGTTAACACACTAGGCCATCTCTCCAGCTCCTACTTTTACTTTTACTAGCCTAAAACACCATGTGTTTCCTTAGACAGTGTCCCCTAGGCGAAACTGGTGGTACTTGCTGAGCTCAGTCAATTAAATATGCCTTAATTGAATATACACCCGTGTCCCTCTCCCACCCATCCCCCCTTTCCAATTCACCATTCAGTCCATTTTTTCTGATGCAGTCTTTCTGTTGTTTCTTTTACTATGCCGCCTCTCCATTGAGAAATATTTATATCTCGGTTGTTGGTACTAGCATCCCAATATGAGGACACATTTGTGTTGTGTTTTCTGGACTGTGTTACTTCACCTAACATAAATGTCTTCAGCTCCATCCATTTACCTGCAAATTTCATGATGTTTGTCCTCTTTAAACTGCTGCATATATTCCATGTATACATGTACCACATTTCTCTATCAACTCGTCAGTTGAAGGCACCTGGGCTGTTCCAGCTTTTTGCTATGTGAAACAGAGCTGCAATAAACATAGCTGTGCAGTATCTTTGCAGTAAGTTGTCTTGTGGGTATATACCCAGGAAGTGGTAAGACTGGGTCAAATGACGGCTCATTTTGAGGCTTCTAATGGTTCTCCACACTGCTTTCCATAGTGGTGTACAAGTTTACATTCCCCCCAGCAATGGTGAGTGTTCCCCACAACCTCTCCAGCACTTGGTATCAATTCATGCTCTGATCCTATGCCAGTCTTATTGGAGTTAAGTGATATCTCAGAGTTGGTTTTAATTGCATTTCCATTATCAGAAGATGTTGAACCACTTCTTAAGATGTTTCCGCGCATCTCTAACCCTCCTCTGTGAAGTCTCTATTTGATCTTTGCTCCATCTTTTGTGAATGATTCATTGTTTCTTTCTTCTTTGTTTTTTGAGTAGCTTGTAACTCTGGAAATTAATGCGTTGCAGATGTATCTTGCTGTGAAGGTTTCCTCCCACTCTGTGGGTCTTCTCCTCCCTTCCTTTATTGCTTCCTTGATGTACAGAAGCTTTTGAGTTTTATGAGGTCCCATTTGTCAATTGTCGTCGATCTTTTCTGTGCAGCTGCTGTCTGATTTAGGAAGTCTTTTCCTACACCTATGTCTTGTAGTCTGCTGCCAAGCTTCTCTTCTATCACCTCCAGAGTTGGGGTTTCACGTTGAGGTCTTTGTCCATCTGGAGTTGACCCTTTGTACAAGGTGAGAGGTAGGGGGTTTAATTTCCTTCTTCTAAAGTGGTTGATCCAGTTTTGCCAGCCACCACTTGCTGAAGATGCTGTCTTTCTTCCGTTGGTCTTCTTGGCTCCTTGTCAAATATGAGTGGCTGAAATTGTATGAGCTCAGGTTTGGATCTTCAGTTTTATTCCATTTGTCAACTGGTCTGTTTTGTGCCAGTACCAGGCTGCGTCTTTATGACTATAGCCTATAGTATATTGATGTATGGTTTAGCGATCCCCTGTATTGCCCTTTTCCTCCGGGTTGCTTTGGTCTTGCGGGTCTTTTGTTTTTCCAAATGAATTGAGGATTTTTTTTTTCCAGGCCTGTGAAGAAACTCTTGGGGATTCTGATTGGGGATCCATTAAATCTGTAACACTAGTTTGGGTTAGGATGGACATTTTTACTATATTATTTTCCCATCCATGAGCATGGGAGGTTTGTCTCATTTGATGTCTTCCTCAATTTCCTTTTTCAGGGGTTTAAAATTTTTGTTGTAGAGATCCTGGTGTCTTTGGTTAGGTTTGTTCCTAGGTATTTTATTGTTTTGAGCTATTGTGAGTTTGGAAGGTCTCCTTGTAGTCTTTTCAATGGCTTGTTGTTGTGTACCGAAAGGCTACTTATTTTCTAGGTTTATTTTGTATCCTGCCACTTCACCAAAGCTTAATCGTTTCTAGGAGTTTTCTGGTGAGTTCTTAGCATCCCTTAGGTAGACAATCATATCATCAGCAAAAAGGGCTGATGACTACTTCCTCTTTTCCAATTAGAACTCCTTTAATTTCTTTCTTGCCTCCTATTGCCTTAGCTAGGGTTTCTAGCACTATATTGAAGAGGGAGTGGTGACAGGGGGCAGACTTGCCGAGTTCTACCTTTAAGGGGAATGCTTCTGTCATTTCCCCATTTAGGATGATATTGGCTTGGGTTTTTTCTGTATATGGCTTTGATTACATTGAGAAATGACCCTCCAGACCATTCCCTCCAGGACTTTAAACATGAAAGGGTGCTGGATTTTGTCAAAGGCTTTCTCCGCATCAATTGAGATGAGATGTCATTTTTGTCCTTCAGTCCATTGATATGTTTATGTGTTTATTGATTTTCGTATGTTGAACCATCCCTGCATGTCTGGATGAATCCAACTGGTCATGGTGGAGATTTTTTTTGATGTGAGTCTGTATGCGATTGCCAGAATCCTGTTTAGATTTTGGCATCTTGGCAGAGGGAGATGGGTCTAGTTCCCCTTTGGTTGGTGACATCCCTGGGTTGGGAGAGGAGGAAGCGGGCGCAAGAAGGAATTTGGGGGGTAGAAGCCCGCCAGTGACCCAAACAATAAGTGTAATGGTTGTAAGTCTTACGAATTATGTTAAGAATTTTGTTCTGCTATGTCCATCGGGGCCTGGGCATTTTTTTGGTTTGGAGGCTAATTATTACATCTTCGATTTCTTCTGTACTATGGTCTGTTTAGGCTGTCGCATCTCTTCTTCGTGAGCTTTGGTGATTCCCAGGATTTCAGATATTCATCCATTTCTTCTAGGTTTTCAAACTTAGTAGACTAGAATATAGTTTTTGAAGTAGTCCCGTATGATTGTCTGGATCTTTTCATTGTCTGTTGTGATATTTCCCCTTTCATCACAGATTCTATTGATTGGAGTTGTTCCTCTTTCTTTGGTTACTGGGCTAGAGGTCTGTTATCTGTTTATTCTCTCAAAGAACCAACTTTTGGATTCATTATTTTTGTATGGTTTTCTTTTGTTTCTATTCATTGATCTTCTGCTCTGATTTTTGTTATTTCTTTGTTGCTCCATTATGGTTCATTTGTTGTTTGCTCTCAAGTATTTTTAGCTGCAGTGTAGATATGTTCACTGTGGCTCTTTCTTGTTTTTTTTAATGTGGGCACTTAGAGCTATAAACTTCCTCTTAGGATTGCTTTAAGAGTGTCCCATAGATTTGCTGTTTTGTGTGTTCATTGTCATTCAGTTCCAGGAATGTTTTTATTTCTTTTTTTATTTCTCCTTGACCCACTCATTATTCAGGAGAGTGTTGTTTAGTCTCATGTTGTTCCTTAGGTGTAGGTGTTATTCTGGTGTTGATATTGAGTTTATTGCACTGTGGTCTCTGTATAGAATGCATGAGATTATTTTCAATCTTTTTTATTTGTTGAGTTTTTCCCTGTGTCCCCAGTATATGGTCTATTTTGGAGAATTTCATGGGCGTGCTGAGTTAGAAGTTTATTTCTGGTGTTCTGGGTGAAATATTTCTTGTAGATGTTGTGAGGGTCCATTTGGTGTATTGTGTCATTTAGTTCAGNGTACTGCTGAGCTCACGTCAATTAATATTGCCTTAATTGATATACACCCAGTGCCCTTCTCCACCCATCCCCCCTTTCCAATTCACCATTCAGTCCAATTTTTCTGATTTTTGCAGTGTGTGTTTCTTTTACTATGCCGCCTCTCATTGAGAATATATTATATCTCGGTTGTTGGTACTAGATCCAATATGAGGACACCATTTGTCGTTTTGTTTCTTGGACTGTGTTACTTCACTTAACATAATGTCTTCCGCTCCATCCATTTACCTGCAAATTTCATGATGTCCTCTTACTGCTGCATATATTCCATTGTATACAGTACCACATTTTCTCTATCCAACTCCTCAGTTGAAGGCACCTGGGCTGGTTCCAGCTTTTTCTATGTGAAACAGAGCTGCAATAAACATAGCTGTGCGTATATCTTGCAGTAGTTGTTCTTGTGGGTATATACCAGGAAGTGGTTATGACTGGGTCAAATGGAGGCTATTTTGAGTTTCTAATGGTTCTCCATAACTGCTTTCCATAGTGGTTGTACAAGTTTACATTCCCCACCAGCACATGGATGAGTGTTCCCCACAACCTCTCCAGCACTTGGTATCATTCATGTCCTGATATCCTAGCCAGTCTTATTGAGGAGTGTAAGGTATATCTCAGAGTGTGTTTTAATTGCATTTCCTATTATCAGAAGATGTTGAACCACTTCTTAAGAGTTTCCTCGGCATCTCTAACTCCTCTGTTTGAAGTCTCCTATTCAGATCTTTGCTCCATCTTTTGGAATGAGATTGATTTTGTTCTTTCTTTGTTTTTTTTTTGAGTAGCTTGTAACTCTGGAAATTAATGCTTGTCAGATGTATCTGCTGTGAAGTTTCCTCCACTCGTGGGTTTCTTCTCCCCTCACTCTTATTGCTTCCTTGATGTACAGAAGCTTTGAGTTTGAATGAGGTCCCATTTGTCAATTGTCGATCTTTTCTTGTGCAGCTGCTGTCTGATTTAGGAAGTCTTTTCCTACACCTATGTCTTGTAGTCTGCTGCCAAGCTTCTCTTCTATCACCTCCAGAGTTTGGGGTTTCACGTTGAGGTCTTTGGTCCATCTGGAGTTGACCTTTGTACAAGTGAGAGGTAGGGGGTTTAATTTCATTCTTCTAAAAGTGGTTGATCCAGTTTTGCCAGCACCACTTGCTGAAGATGCTGTCTTTCTCCTTGGTTTCTTCTTGGCTCCTGTGAAATATTAGGTGGCTGAATTGTATGAGCTCAGGTTTGGATCTTCAGTTTTATTCCATTGGTCAACTGGTCTTTGTGCCAGTACCAGGCTGCGTCTTTATGACTATAGCCTATAGTATAGTTTGATGTATGGTATCATAGCACCCCTGTATTGCTTTTTCACTCAGGGTTGCTTTGGCTATTGGGGTCTTTTGTTTTTCCAAATGAATTGAGGATTTTTTTCCAGGCCTGTGAAGAAACTCTTGGGGATTCTGATTGGATCTGCATTAAATCTGTACAATAGTTTGGGTTAGATGGACATTTTTACTATATTATTTTCCCCAATCCATGAGCATGGAGGTTTGTCCATTCTTTGATGTTTCCTCAATTTCCTTTTTCAGGGGTTTTAAAATTTTTGTGTAGAGATCCTGGTGTCTTTGGTTAGGTTTTGTTCCTAGGTATTTTATTGTCTTAGCTATTGTGAGTTTGGAAGGTCTCCTTGTATGTCCTTCTCAATGTGCTTGTTGTTGTGTACCGAAAAGCTACTGATTTTCTAGGTTTATTTTGTATCCTGCCACTTCCCCAAAGCCTTAATCGTTTCTAGGAGTTTTCTGGTTAGTTCTTAGCATCCCTTAGGTAGACAATCATATCATCAGCAAAAAGAGTATAGCTGACTTCCTCTTTTCCAATTAGAAACTCCCTTAATTTCTTTCTTGCCTTATTGCCTAGCTAGGGTTTCTAGCACTATATTGAAGAGGGAGTGGTGACAGGGGGCAGCCTTGCCGAGTTCCTACCTTTAAGGGGAATGCTTCTGTCATTTCCCCATTTAGGATGATATTGTTGTGGTTTTCTGTATATGGCTTTGATTACATTGAGAAATGACCCTCCAGACCAATCCCTCCAGGACTTTAAACATGAAATGGTGCTGGATTTTGTCAAAGGCTTTCTCCGCATCAATTGAGATATGATGGCGTCATTTTTGTCCTTCAGTCCATTGATATGTTTGATGATGTTTATTGATTTTCGTAGTTGAACCATCCCTGCATGTCTGGATGAATCCAACTGCATGGTGGATGATTTTTTTTGATTGAGTCTGTATTGATTGCACAGATCCTGTTTAGAATTTTGGCATCGGTGTTCAGTTAGGAGATGGGTCTATAGTTTCCTTTTTGGTTGCAATCTTTCCCTGGTTTTGAGTAGTGTAATGCTGGCCTCAGAGAAGGAATTTGGGATAGAAGCCCTGCCATTTGTATCCTTCTAAACAATAAGTAGTAATGTTGTAAGGTCTTTACGAAAATTTTTATAGATTTCTGCTGTAATTCCATCGGTCCTGGGCATTTTTGGTTGGGAGGCTATTATTACATCTTCATTTCTTCCTGTACTATGGTCTGTTTAAGCTGTCCATCTCTTCTTCGTGAGCTTTGGTGATTCCCAGGATTTCAGATATTCATCCATTTCTTCTAGGTTTCAAACTTACTAGAATATAGTTTTTGAAGTAGTCCCGTATGATTGTCTGGATCTTTTCATTGTCTGTTGTGATTATTTCCCCTTTCATCACAGATTCATTCTATTGATTTGGAGTTGTTCCCTCTTTCTTTGGTTAACTGGGCTAGAGGTCTGTCTATCTGTTATTCTCTCAAAGAACCAACTTTTGGATCATTATTTTTGTGTATGGTTTTCTTTTGTTTCTATTTCATTGATCTTCTGCTCTGATTTTTGTTATTCTTCTTTGTTGCTCCATTTTAGGGTTCATGTGTTGTTGTCTCTCAAGTATTTTTACTGCAGTGTTAGATCTTCACTTGTGCTCTTTCTTGTTTTTTTTAATGTGGGCACTTAGAGCTATAAACTTCCCTCTTAGGATTGCTTTAAGGTATCCCATAGATTTGCTGTGTTGTGGTATCATTGTCATTCAGTTCCAGGAATGTTTTTATTTCTTTTTTTATTTCTTCCTTGACCCACTCATTATTCAGGAGAGTGTTGTTTAGTCTCCATGTGTTCCTGTAGGTTGTAGGGTTATTCTGGTGTTGATATTGAGTTTTTGCACTGTGGTCTGATATTGAATGCATGAGATTATTTCATTCTTTTTATATTGTTGAGTTTTCCCTGTGTCCCCAGTATATGGTCTATTTTGGAGAATTTCATGCGGTGCTGAGTAGAACGTGTTATTCCTGGTGTCTTGGGTTGAAATATTCGGTAGATGTTTGTGAGGGCCATTTGGTGTGATTGTGTCATTTAGTTCAGATGTCCTCTGTTTATTCCTTTGTCCTGATTTTGATCTGTCTCAGGGACTTAATGGGGTATTGAGTCCCTAGTATTAGTGTTTGCTGGGTTAATCTGGCCTTGAGATCCTGAAGAATTTTCCAACTTTATAAGTTTGGTGCACTGGTTTGGTGCATATATATTATGATTGTGAAATCTTCATCGTCAATGTTCCTTTACAAAGATTTTAATGGCCCTCTCTGTCTCTTTGATTTCTTTTGCTTGAAGTCTATTTTGGTCCTTCTGATATTAGAATCAGCCACACACCTGCTTTCTTTTTTGGTACATTTGTTTGAATAACTTCTTTCCAACCCTTCACACTTAGTTGGTGCCTATCCTTGAAATTTGCGGGATTGGTTTCTTGTAGACAGCATATAGATGGGTTTTGTTTCCTAATCCATTTCTCCAGTCTATTGCCTTTTGATTGGGGAGTTTTAGCCCTTAATATTTAAGGTTACATATGGAAAGATGGATGTTGCTTTCCTTTCACTTATTATCCATTTTGGACTTCTACCTTTGATTTGCTCTATGGTTATGTTTTTGTTAGTTTCTTTTCCAGGTGTTTTGAGGATTGTTGCTCCCTCTCTTCTGCCCTTTGAATTTGCTTTCAAGTTTTTTATGAGAGTTGGTTTTCTAGGCATGTATTCCATCATCTTTTATGTCATGGAGGTTTTTCTTTTCCTTCAAGTATAGTCGTACCATTTTTGCTGGGTAAAGTATTCTGGGTTGGCCATCCATAGTCCTTAGCCAATCAGGGAATGCTTTGCTCCATTCTTCTTGCTTTCATGGTTTGGGCCGAAGAAGTCAGTTTTAATTGGATGGTTTCCCCTTTGTATTGACTTGTTTTTTCTGTTTTGTGCCCTCAGAATTTTGTCTTTGTTTTGGGCATCTAGCCTTTTAACTATGATATGTCGCTGGGTGTATTCTTTTCTTGACTCTTGTCTATTGGGGTCCTATGTGCTTCTTTTATTTGTCATGGGCTTGTCATTTTTAGTTGGAAGGGAAATTTTATCTATTATTCTGTTGAAGATCTGATCAATACTATCTCTCTTGAGTTCTTCTCCTTTCCTCTATTTCCTATTGATGCTTGAGGTTTGGTCTTTTTCATAGTGCCCATATTCCTGTTGTTCCCACTTTTTGTCTGTATTTTTAAATTTTTATTAATCTTTATTTGAGCTTTTTAATGCTCTGTGTTACTTTCCAGGTCTGCATATTCTTTGTTCTGCTTCCTCCATTCTACTTCTGAGGCTTTTCCTTGTTCTTTCTTTCTTGATTGGACTGAGTGTTCTAATTCCTTTTTTGTTTCCTCCTGTTTCTTGATACCTCCACCACTTTTCCTATTTTGAGCTTCTCAATCTCTTCTTGGCTCTCAATCTCTTTCTTGGTGCTCCTTACTCTTCTTGGTTGGCTTCCTTTTTCAGTGTTTCTACTCTCATTTGGGTTTGTTTTTTTCTCCCTCTAGTTCTTTTGGGTTTGTCATTCTGTTCCTTTAGTTCTTTCTGAAGTTTGTCATTATATCCCTCTAGGTCCTTCTTCTTAGTTTTCATTCTCTCTTCTTTAGTTCCATGACTCTCTCTATTTTCTTTATTTTCTTTTATTTCTCTGCGTATTCTGCAATTATTCGGTCTACAGCTCTGTTCCTGTGGGTCTCCTCCAAGGGGATCCCATTGTGCTGATCTCCTCCAGGTTTGGTAGGGCCTTGGTGTGGGAGTATCCTGTTGCCTTTCCCATGTTGTCCCTTTCCGTTGTCCCTCATTTGGCAATGGATTTCCCCTTTTGGGTTCAAGTCCAAACGACTTTTCACTATATTAGTGGATGGTTTTGCTTGCCTCTTCCGATTGCTTTTTTTTTTTTTTTTTTTTTTATTTATTTTTTTATTGTGTATTGACTTGGCAGGTTTCAGTTTCAGTTTTGTGTATTATTGGATGATTGGAAGCCTAACGTTAGTCTTCTCTTTCGTTCTGAAGGTTCTCCAAAAGGAAGACCACTTGTATTCTTGGCAATTCACTTGCGCTGCGCGGCGGGGGGGGGGGGGGGTATTGTGTGCCTGATTCTGCCCGCGCCCCGGTCCCTCTGGCCAGGGACCCTGTAGACGGGTTCACAGCGAGACCCTCTCCCAGCTGCCCCCCCCCAGACCCCGCCTAGAGTGTAGGAGCTGTTGTACCTGGCCTGGCGTCGTTATGGCATTCCCCTGCGGGGACCCCGGTTCCGCCCACACAGTCCGCCGGGGACCAGAGCAGAGGGAAACGCCCCTGCTCACCCGAGCGCGGTCCCTCTGGGCGCCGGGGACCCCGTAGACTGGGGTTCACAGTGAGACCCTCTCCCAGCGCTCCCGCCCAGACCCCCGCCTAGACTGAGGAGCTGTATGTACCTGGCCGGCGCGTTTATTGGCGTCTCCCCGCCGACCCCGGTTCCCGCCCACAAGTCCAGCGGGACCAGAGCAGGCAGGCAAACGCGACCCTGCTCACCCGAGCGCGGGTCCTCTCTGGGCCTCTGCCTCCCAAGTGCCTAGGATAAAGGCATGCGCCACCACCACCCAAGCTCTTATTGAGTGCATTTTATACAACATTGCTTAGTCAAATTTCAACTCATTCCCCCACCATGCCCACCCTTCATGTCCCCTGACCCTGCCAGAGCTCATGGGATTCCGCCAATACTGTTATCCTGTCTTGCATCTTATTCTCATCTTTTTATAAACTTTTTCATGAGAAGTTTACTATTTTGATTCAATCTTTGAATAGGTTTATCTTCTTTTTTGTTCCCTTTAATTTATTGTCTTCCAAAATATGCTTATATATAATATAATATATATATATTATATATATATATATATTATATATTCCACAACATAAATCAAAATTACAAAGTCTAAAAATAAGCTATAGGTTAATTCCAAAACATGTTTAGGGATTCACATGCAGGTAGAATGAAATATAGCTTTACACTCTTTTTTTATTTTTAGAATATCAATACATATCTTCCACCCATATACGGTAATTACAATGTGTGAAATAAGTGGTAGGCCAATTCTAGAGCCCATTAAGAGATTCACATTATAATAGCACAGTTGCTTTCAGATACAATAAAATATAATAATAAAGTTGCTCAGTTTGCCTGCCAAACCGTTCGCCTTTTTTTTTTTTTTCCTTCTGGGACTGTGTTACTTCACTTAGCATAATGGCTACACGTTCCATCCACTTACCTGCGAAGTTCATGATGTCATCTTTCTTTACTGCTGCATAGAACTCCATTTTTGTTATCGAGTCATCTGTTGAGGGGCATTTGGGTTGGTTCCAGCTCTTTGCTATTGTGAAAAGAGCTGCAATAAACATAGCTGTGCATGTATCTTTGCAGTAGGATGTGTCTTGTGGGTATATACCCAGGAGTGGTATGGCTGGGTCAGATAGTAGGCTCATTTTGAGTCTTTTAAGTGTTCTCCACACTGCTTTTCACAGTAGTTGTATGAGTTTACATTCCCACCAGTAGTGGATAAGTGTTCCCCTTTCCCCACAACCTCTCCAGCATTTGGTGTCTATTGTTTTCTTGATCTTGGCCAGTCATTTTTTTTTTAATTTTATTTATTTATTTATTTATTTATTTATTTATTTATTTATTTACTTATTTATTTATTTATTCATTTATTTATGTGTATGAATGTACTGTCTGCATGTAGGTTTGAGCACCCGTGTCGTGCAATGCCGCGGAGGTCAGAAGAGGGCATCGGATTCCTCTGGAACTGTAGTTCTCCTGGAATTGGAGTCAGAGATGGTTCTCAGCCGCCATGTGAGTGCTGGGGATCCAACCCGGGTCCTCTGCAAGAGCAATCGGTGCTCTTAACCACTAGACTATCTCTCCAGCCCCATCTTGGCCAGTCTTATTGGAGTGAGATGATACTTTAGTGTGGTTTTAATTTGCATTTCCTTAATCATTAATGATGTTGAACACTTTTTAAGATGTTTCTCAGTCATCTTTACTTTCTCACTGGTGAAGTCTCTGTTCAGCTCTTTACTCCATCTTTTGAGTATGTCATTTGTTTTCTTACTTCTTTGTTTTTTGAGTAGTTTATATATTCTGGATGTTAATGCTCTGTCAGATGTATCAGTGGTGAAGGTTTCCTCCTACCCTGTGGGTTTTCCCTTCACTTTCTTGATTGTTTCCTTTTTTTATTTGTTTATTTTTAAGAGATTCTACAATATAATAACACAGTTGTTTTCACATAACATTGATGTTGCTCAGTTTGCCGTACAATTAGGTAATTGGTGCATTTTGCAAGTATCTATGTCCAAATTTTGAACAACCCAAGTTTCCCATAATCCATTTGGAGAAGCTTGTATGCACTGGCATGTTGATCAATTAGGAGTCCACACTATATTGCTGTGGTCTCATGATTCACCCCTGTCTCTCCACAGCCCTTACATTCTATCACGCCTCCTCTTCGGCAATTGGTTCCCTGGGCTTTGGGAAAGGGGCACAAGTGGGTGAGAAGAAAACAGTCTTCTTTCTTTGGAGTTGTCATTTTGGACTCTAGTCTGTTCAGGTTGTTTCCCTTCATGGGTTGACAGCTTTTCCAGTGATACCTTTTTAGTCATACTAACAAAGCACAAGCAATTGGATGTACAGGCATTTAAGCAGTACTAATTATTATGGCAAGCTAAGCTGTGAGCACTAGACACAGATGCTTGGATGGTATGCTAATCCACAAACTGTGGTTTCTCTATAAAGGGTGACAAGTTCTTATTGTGGCTTATAATCTCCTAACCACTAGAACATAAGCTTGTGGCATCCCTGTGAGTTATTCCTCCAAAGGAGAGAGCTAATAGCCAATTAGATTAATATCTTAATATATATTATAGTGACTGCCACTGTTGCACAGTATCTCAGGCTTTTGAGGTGTAGTGCTGATATGATGGGGAATCTTGCTTGTCTCAGGAGAAAAATTTTGCTGTATTGCTTTAGTGGACTTTGGTAACACTCTCTGGCATTTCACGGGCCAGTTTTACGCTAGCAAGTGACATCTCATAACATTTTTTCATGCTCACCACCAGGTCTTCGACAACAGGGACTTACTGCCTTTCTCCTTGCATATATCCCACTTATAGGCAAAAGGCCTTTATAATTTGGGGGGGTTTGAATCCCCTAGCCAACATCTCCTAGGCAGAATAATTTCATTGCTGATGTCAGAGTTTCCTGTACTAATATATTTGCTTAATTACACAGCTTATAAAACTTTACTATTGAATTTGGCTCTAGATAATTATCCTTTCACAGTTCCTATGCCCTATCAGTCAATTAAAAAGGATAGTTATACCTGTTTTATAGGAAATTACCACTATAACAATTGGCTCTAATTTACAGTTAGGGAATGATTTCATTACCATCATGTTTTTTCTTTTTCCTATAAAGGGGAGAGGTAGGAAGGTTTCTCAGTATCTGGAAGGTAAACTTCATTAGGGCCCATTATAAACAGTTAACCCCAATAGTATTCAGAGAGATGCTCAGTGTCTGTGACCTCAGGCAGTCTGAGGTTCCCGTTTCTTTAATGTTCAGGTGGGTCAGCCTCTCTGCTGGCATTCCCCAGTCATCCTGCACAGCCAAAGTTTACGTTTTCAGACATTTAGATTGGTGATTTTTTACTGTGGGAACATAAAATTCTTCCTCCATTGTTATGTTTCAAGATCTCAAAAATTGAAAATTTATCAATAAGGATTGGAACACAGAGCTTTCCATTTGTATCCAGAAAGGATACTACCCCACCTCCCACCTCCCTCTTTTTTTTTTTTTTTTTTTTAGGTTTTTATGTTTTGACCTATAGATGCCTAGTTGTATTATACATACCCATAAACAGGAGCCAAGGCATAAGCTTTCATTAAATTTACCCAAACTGTTTTCTCATTGACTGTAATGCTACTTATTTGGGAAGGAAATTTAAGCTTAGTTCTTTAAATTGTCCTACGAGTAAAGAAAGTGTTATATGTGATTTTGTATAATTCAGAAAAATATAGAGACCATTTGTGTACCTTAACCCCAATGAAATTATAAATAAAACAATTAACATTTTATATTCCCAATTAGTTCAATTGTATTACCATTTTCACCAAAACCTACAACCAAATTTACTAATCTAAACATTTCACTAAGCCTTAAAATATCCTATACTTTGTGGATAAAGCTTGGGCAGAGTTGAGTACCTGCTAAATAAATTTTACCACAATATACACTTTGCTCTTTAAAGCTATATGACTGGACTATGACTTCTACTTATTTAGGAAGTAAACTTAAGCTTAGTTCCTTTAATTGTCCTACAAGTAAAAGAAAGTGTTACACTGTAATGTTGTATAATTCAGAAAAATATAGAGACCATTTGTGTACCTTAACCCAATACAAATTATAAATAAAATAATTAGCAAAGCCTAAATTTGGGTGTAGGTTTTGATTGTTTCTTTTTAAATTTTTAAAAAAAAATTTTTAATTTATTTTATTTATTTCTGTATGTGTATGAATGTACTGTCTGCATGCAAGTCTGTGCACCCGTGTCATGCAACGCCACGGAGGTCAGAAGAGGGTCTCAGATTTCCCTGGAACTGGAGTTCTCCTGGAATTGGAGCTTCATATGGTTCTCAGCCGCCATGTGGGTGCTGGGGATCGAATCCGGGTCCTCTGTAAGAGCGGTCGGTGCTCTTAACCGCTAGGCCATCTCTCCAGCCCATTTCTTTAGCTGTACAAAAGCTTTTGAGTTTGACGAGGTCCCATTTGTTGACTGTTGTCCTTATTTCCTGTGCAGCTGCTGTCTGATTTAGAAAGTCTTTTCCTATGCCTGTGTCTTGTAGGTTGCTGCCAACTTTTTCTTCTATCACCTTCAGGGTTTCAGGTTTGAGGTTGAGATCTTTGATCCACTTCGACTTTATTTTTGTACAAGGTGAGAGGTAGGGGTTAATTTTGTACTTCTACAAATGGTGATCCAGTTTTGCCAACACCATTTGCTGAAGATGCTATCTTTCTTCCATTGCGTTTTTTTTGGGCCCCTTTGTCAAATATGAGGTGGCTGAAGTTATGTGAGCTCAAGTTTGGATCTTCAATTTTGTTTCCTTGGTCAAATTGGTCTTGTTTTTTTTTTTTTTTTTTTGTTTGTGTTTTGTTTTTTTTGGGCCAGGTACAGGCTGTCTTTATGACTATAGCCCTGTAATATGGCTTGAAGTCTGGTAAAGTAATCCCCCCTGTATTGGACTTTTCACTCAGGGTTGCTTTAGCTATTCTTGGTCTTTTATTTTTCCATATGAATTTAAGGATTATTTTCCAAGTCTGTGAAAAAGCTAATGAAGATTTTGATTGGGATTGCATTGAATATGTATATTAATTTGGGTAGGATGGTCATTTTTACTATATTGATTTTTCTAGTCCATGAGCATGGGAGGTGTTTTCATCTTTTGATGGAAAGTCCAGTTGCCTCTAGGACTTTAAGCATGAAGGGATGCTGGATTTTGTTGAAAGCTTTTTCTGAATCAATTGAGATGTTCATGTGGTTTTCGTCTTTCAGTCAGTTTATTTGTTTTATTATATTTATTGATTTATTATATTTATTGATTTATTGAACCATCCCTGCATATCTGGTGTGAATCCAACTTGGTCATGATGGATGATCTTTTTGATCTGGTTCTGTATGTGATTTTCAAGTATTTTGTTGAGAATTTTTGCATCTGTGTTATTTTCAATCTCCTTCTTCAGGGGTTTAAAATTTTTGTTGTAGTGGTCTTTGGTGTCTTTGGTTAGGTTTATTCCCAGTTTTTTTTTTTTTTTTTGAGGCTGTCATGATTGGGAAGGTCTCCTTATAGTCCTTATCCAGTTGCTTATTGTTGGTGTAAAGAAAGGCTACTGATTTGTCTAGGTTTATTTTGTATCCTGTCACTTTACTGAAACTTTTAATCGTTTCTAGGAGTTTTCTGGTGGAGTTTTTAGCATCACTTAGGTAAACTATCATATCATCTGCAAAAAGGGATAGTTTTACTTCCTCTTTTCCAATTAGTACTCCTTTAATTTTGCTTTCTTGCTTTATTGCCCTAGTAAGCATTTCAAGCACTATATTGAAGAGGAGTGGCGATAGTAGACAGCCTTGCTGTATTCCTGCCTTTAAGGGGAATGCTTCCAACTTTTCTCCATTTAGGATGATGTTGGCTGTGGGTTTCTTGTATATGGCTTTGATTACATTGAGGAATGATCTCTCAAGTCCAGTTTCCTCTAGGACTTTAAGCATGAAGGGATGCTGGATTTTGTTGAAAGAGTTTTCTGCATCAATTGAGATGATTGTGAGATTTTTGTCTTTCAGTCAATTTATTTGTTTTATTATATTTATTGATTTATGTATGTTGAACCATCCCTGCATATCTGGTGTGAATACAACTTGGTCATGATGGATGATCTTTTTGTTGTGGGTCTTTATGTGATTTGCAGGTATTTTGTTGAGAATTTTTGCATCTGTGTTCATTAATGATATGGGTCTATAGTTTTCTTTCTTGTTTGTGTCTTTGCCTGATTTTGGTATTAGAGTGATGCTGGCTTCATAGAAGGAATTTGGGATATTTCCCTCTGTTTATTTCCTGCTGAAAAGTTTGAGTAGTAATGGTTGTATGACCTCTTAAAATGTTTTATAGAATTCTGCTGTGAAACTATCTGAGCCTGGGCTTTTTTTTAGTTGGTAGGCTTTTTATCACATCTTCAATTTCTTCAAGTATTATTGGTCTCTTTAAGTTGTCAATCTCTTCTTGGTTAAGCTTTGGTGAATCCCAGGATTTCAGATATTCATCCATTTCTCTTAGGTTATCAAATTTAGCAGAGTATAGGTTTTTAAAGTCTTCTCCTATGATTCTCTGGATCTTTCCTTTATCTGTTGTGATGTTTCCCCTTTCATCACAAATGGTATTGATTTGGAGTTGCTCTTCCTTTCTTTTGGTTAACTGGGCTAGAGGTCTGTCTATTTTGTTTATCTTTTCAAAGAACCAGCTTTTGGATTTATTGATTTTTTTGTATTGTTTTCTTTGTTTCTATTTCATTGATTTCTGCTCTGATTTGTGTTATTTCTTCCTGTCTGTTGCATTTGGCCTTTATTTGTTGTTGTCTGTGCTTCTTGTATTTGTATGGGTTTGTCTTTCTTCAGTTTGGGCGAACTTTCTTTCATAATTCTGTTGAAGATCTGATCAATACTGTTCTCTTGGGATTCTTCTCCTTCCTCTACCCCTATGATGGGGAGATTTGGTCTTTTCATATTGTCCCACATTTCCTGGTTGTTCAACTCTTGTGATTTTTTAAAAATTTTCACAATCTTTACTTGAGGTTTCTAGCTTCACTGTGTTATCCTGTAGGTCTGATATTCTTTTTTTCTGCTTCATCCATTCTGCTTCTGAGGCTTTATCCCATCCTTTCTTGGATTGGATGAATGTCCAATTTCCTTTTTCATTTCATCCTGTGATTTCTTTGGTATTTCCACTTCCTTTCGGAACTTTTCATTCTCTTTTTGTAGCTCCTTGCTTCTCTGGTCAGTTTCCTTTTTCCTTTCAGCCTGAGATTTTTCCACTTCCTTTTGGAGTTTGTTATTATCTCCCTCTAATTCTTTTCAGAGTTTGTATTTCTCTCCTTCTAGTTCTTTTCAGAGTTTGTATTTCTCTTCCTCTAGTTCTTTTTAGTGTTTGCCATTCTCTCACTTTAGTTCTTTCCAGAATTTATTAGTCTTTCCTTCTAGTTCCTTCATGAGTTTTTCATTCTCTCACTTTAGTTCTCTGATTTGTTCTTTACATTCTTTGATTTCTTTGAATATGTCTACAATTGTTCTTCTAAGGTTGGTGTCTTGGTTTCTTTCCAGGGAGATCTCATTATTCGGATCTTGAATGGGACTGGTTGAGTTCAGTGGGGATTTATTATGAGCTTTTCCCATATTGTTGTTCTTCCATTGTGTCTTTGGCATGTGGATTTTGTTGTTGTTGTGTTTGTTTGTTTTGCTTCTGTTGCTAATCTGAAATGTTAATATGGAGGACTGGTTGGTCACTCAGTTTATTTCCTTCCGATTTCTTCCTCAGCTTTGACTGTGCAGCCTAGAATCACTGACACTGCACCTGCTGGATTTTCCCAACCACAGCAAATCACAGCACCAGCAGCTTATCCTCTCCACCACAGTACCAGTAGCTTGAGCACAAGGAGGGGGGGTGTTACTCCTTTGTGGGGGACGGCAAAGTTTCTCATTTGGCCTGCAAGCACGCTGCTGTCTGTCCCTCTATACACACACACAGTTCTTCTCTATGGTTCTAGAGGTGGGCAGCAGAATCCCTGACTGGGCAGCAAGGCTACAGGCTGGACCCCACCTGATAGCAGAATGTGCAGAATGTGTGCGCTGTTGTCTGTCCCAAAGTATTAACAATTAAAAAATTATTTTTATTGTGTGTGTGCACGTGTGTGTGTGTGTGTGTGTGTGTGTGTGTGTGCCACATGTGTCCTGGTACCCTGGAGAACATAAGAAGTCACTGGATCCTCTGGAGCTATAGTTAGAAGCTTTGGTAGCACATATACTAATATTAGAAGAAGCAGATGTCACCAGCCTAACATGAGTGTAGGAACCTAAATTAGGTACTCTGAAAGACCTGAGAGCACTATTAGCTACCAAACCATCTCTCTAGCTCTGTATTAACATTTAAAAATAAAGTTATTTTATTATTTTTAAATAGATCCTGTGAAACAACTAATGATCTGTTTTAAGTATTTGTTTACTTGTTGAGAATTTCTCCGTGAGGTCACATTTTTTACTGTATTTCCATTGAAAATTTTCCTTAAGGATGCACTTTTATTTAAAATTTTTCTTAATCTAAAATGTATTTATAATTAACAAAGTTGAAGATGCACTATTATTCTGTGACTGAAGAGCACTAAAAGTTTCAGAGCATTTAGTCTTGCATATTATTGAAATGAATAAAAATTGATCCAAGTACCACGCTATAGCAAAATATAATAAATTAAAATTTTAAACAATGATTATTATAAGGTTCTATTTACATGTACAACTAAAGAAACACATGAGGATTTTACTTTCATAACATGGCTGCGTATTAAAGAATGTGAAATTTGCAGGAAAATGGATGGAGCTAGAAGATATTATATTAAGTGAAGTAACACAGTCCCATAAAAACAAATGACAAGTGGTATCCCTCATCTGTGGATGCTAGCGCCAATTACCTAGTTGTAAGGCAAAATAAGCAACGTTAATGCTATATCGTTCATCTTCTGAAAACAACTGTGATCTTATATTGTGAATCCCTTAACAGATTCTAGAATTAATCTACCATTTATTTCAGACTTTGAAATTTTGGTATATGGGTGGAGGTTATGTAGGCATACATTAGAGTAATGTAAAATCAACATGAATAAATGTGAATCCTGAAATATGATTTGGAAATAGCATACAGTTTGTTTTCAGAGAACATAATTTTAGTATAGGTGATATATGTTGAAGCAAAACAAGTTGGATGGAACAAAAACAACAAAAGAACTGGGAAAAAACCCAACCGAAACAGTGATGTTGTCCCCCAAACAATAATCCTCTGCTTTGAAAAAACTTTGGAAAGACTCAGAAAAAGATTCAAGATATGTATGGCAGAATGCATGAACTCAGGTGGGGTGGGGGGCATGGAAAAGGAAGTGAGTCTAAATTAGATTGAGAAATTATGTACAATATATGAAAAAGTTTAATAAAAATAAAAATATATTTAAAAAGAATTTAATGAGATAAGACAAATTATTTTCCATTTGTGTTAGTCAGTATAACACCATAGTGACAAAGGACATAAGAAAATCTACCTGAAAGAGGGTCTATTTATTTGGCCTCATTTACAAAGGTGTTCATTAGTCCTTGTTTGCTTGCTCCTTTGCTGTGGGTGCTTGGTGAATGTCCTGGTTTGCCTTCAATTGCTATGACAAAGCACTTTGGCCAAGACCAACTTGGGGAGGAGAGGGTTTATTTGGCTCATACCTCCCAGATCACAAGGCATTACCGAGGGAGTCCAAGGTGGGAACTCAGGGCAGGAACCTGGAGATAGAGGCTAAAGCACAGGCCATGGAACACTGTTTACTGGCTTGCTCCCCTGACCCTTGGTCAGCCTTTTTTATATTATAATACACAACAATTTTCCAAAGGGTGGCACTGTCCACAGTGGGTTGGGCCCTCCCACATCACTTGGCGATCAAGAAAATAACCATGGACTTGGTCACAGGTCAGTCCAATAGAGAACATACCCCAGTTGAGGCCCCCTCAACTAGGTGTGTCAAGTTGATACTAAAACTATCCAACACAGAAGCAGAGCCTCCTGGTAGCAGGAGGGCATGGAAGAGCCAAGCTGCTTCCTTCATGGTGGTCAGAAAGCAGAGAGAAGAAAGGGTTTGAAGATATGCATCAATGACTTAGTTCTTCTAATTAGACCAACCTCCTAGTAACCCATTCAGCTATGACTGGCTGAATCCATTGATGAACTAGTATTTTCAGGATCCTATCACCTCTCTGCAGTGCAGCAACTAAGGACTAATCTGTCAACATACGATCTGTTGGGGAGTACATTTCATATCCAAATCATTAATACGTGTGTGTGTGTGTGTGTGTGTGTGTGTGTGTTTTATATTTAAGAAATTGAGTCTTGGACTGTGCAGAGCTTAGATCAGGGACTTCTCAGGACCACCTGAAGCACAGACCCACATCAAAAAGATCATCCATCACGACCAAGTTGGATTCCTACCAGAGATGCAGGGATGGTTCAACATACGAAAATCAATAAATATCATAAAACACATAAATGGACTGAAAGACAAAAACCACATGATCATCTCAATTGATGCAGAAAAAGCTTTTGACAAAATTCAGCATCGCTTCATACTTAAAGTCCTAGAGGGAATTGGTTTGGAGGGATCATTCCTTAATGTAATCAAAGTCATATACAGGAATCCCACAGCCAACATCATCCTAAATGTAGAAGAGAGAGAAGCATTCCCCTTAAAGGTAGGAACTTGGCAAAGCTGCCCCCGTCACCACTCCTCTTCAATATAGTGCTTGAAACACTTGCTAGGGCAATAAGGCAAGAAAAGGAAATTAAAGGAGTACTCATTGGGAAAGAAGAAGTCAAGCTATCCCTTTTTGCTGATGATATGACTGTTTACCTAAGGGATTCTAAAACCTCTGCCAGAAAGCTCCTAGAAATGATTAAGAGTTTCAGTAAAGTGGCAGGATACAAAATTAACCTAGAAAAATTAGTAGCCTTTCTTTACACCAAAAACAAACAACTGAAGAAGGAATACAATGAGAACTTCCCACTCCCAATAGCCTCAAAAACAGTAAGATACCTAAGGAAAAAACTTAACCAAAGACACCAAGGATCTCTACAAAAAAACTTTAAAACCCTGAAGAAGGAAATTGAATTAAGATTAATTACAAGACTTCTCGGGCTGGAGAGAGGTTAAGAGCGCCGACTGCTCTTACAGAGGACCCGGTTTCAATCCCCAGCACCCACATGGTGGCCGAGAACCGTCTGAAACTCCAATTCCAGGAGAACTGCAGTTCTAGGGGAATCCGACACCCTTTTCTGACCTCCGCGGCATTTCATGACACGGGTGCACAAACTTGCATGCAGACAGTACATTCATACACATACAGAAATAAATAAAATTAAAAAAAATTAAAAAAAGAAAAACATATTTGGCAGAATGCATGAGCTCAGGTGGGGTGGGGGGGTAGGGAGGGGGACAGGGATCTAGATTTGATTAGTAACATAATCTTGTGGAATATATATATATATATATATGCACACACACATATATATTATATATATATATGTAAATTAAAACAACAGCAACAAAAGAAATTGAGTCTTGGAGAATTTCAAAAATAACAACAGACCTGAGATGCAAATCTGTCATAGGTTTGTTATGAAGCAGAAAACTCTTATAAAGATTAAATAAATTAATACTAATATTAATACTAATAATGGCTGAAAAAAAGAATATTAAAACTTTACATCATTTAAAAGCCTGTTTTCTTTTAGCTCTTTGTTTCACTCATTGGTTTCCTTTTTCATTTCCACATGGGATCTTTTCAGTGTTTCCACTTTATTCAGGAGTTTGTCATTGTCTCGCTCTAGGTGGTTACTGGACTTCATTTGCGGGACTATGGGAGGGAAAGACCCCAATGTGGAGCACAAGTGCAGGATTGATGGTTGGTTGTGCTTGCCAAGGATGAACCTTTGCGCGCTTCTTCCTTAAGGAAAAATATGACATCTTTTAGAAAAAGAAAGTCCTCCAATTCAAGTGATTATGTAGTATGTATGTATGTATATTTATGTACTATAAATACATATATATATATGATATAGATCTATATATATATTATATATATATATATCCAGTTCCAGGGGAATCTGACGCCCTCTTCTGACCTCCGAGGCATTGCGCGACATGGGTGCACAAACCTACATGCAGACAGTACATTCATACAGATAAATGAAAATAAATGAATAAACAAAATGAATAGAATTAAGAAAAACCTCTTTTATACATTTATAGATACAATCTCTAAGTAATCTTGCCCTCACAAACCACAGAAGGAGCATAGAGGAATTCGATAGAGTAACATCATTCTAATCTTTGAACTTCTTGCATAGGGTAATTAAAAATCCACACAGTGCTCCAGCACACATCTTTCTGTACCAGCTCATCACTCGATTTGGTTCTCTGTTATTGAAAGACAAAGAGAAAAGGTGAAATCATTTGCCTTATGAAAAAAATTGCTATTTTACATAAAAGAGTTTCTTAAGTCTTGTCAAGTGATGATCATATCTGTGAATTCTTCACTAAAGGACCTGCTTAACCAAATGTTCATGTAATGAGTTTGAAAAATGGATTTTTCATCCATATCTTTATGAATATTATTTTTAAAATTATTAGTTTCAAATTTCACTTTAATTTTATATTTATAAGTGTTCTTCCTGCGTGTATGTAAGCGCAGCCATGGGTGTAATGCCCAGGATACAAGAAAAAATTGTAGGATCCCCTAGGAACTAGGAACTGAACCAAGGTCCTCTGCAGAAGCAGCCAGTGTTCTTAACCACTGAACAAACTCTCCTGCCCCTTTGCAAACAATCTTTGCCAATATATTTTTCCCTCATTTGATAAAATCCCTTCCTTCTATGACTTTGAGGTGGATAGAGGAAACCACAGCTCCTTGAAGGTACTGCTGTTAGCATACCACCTCTGTCTGTAGCCCTGATAGGGTCTACTTTATTTGTCTTTGGATGCTCTGTCTACCCTAGGAAAGTCCACTTCTGGTCATTGAGCCAGGCAAAGGTTTCAGTACTAAAAGATCCAGATCCAGCTGCTTACCTCACAATAGGCAAATCAAGCAAAGAGATGGGCACTGAGATAAGATCAGTGACAGGTAAGAACAGTGTATTACATATGCTATTGATGAGTGTGCCCAAACTGGTAGGGGTTTTCCCCTAGTGAGCAATCCAGATAATATACCTCTGATTCCAATTGCCTGGTCACAAGGTGCTTTTCAGGTCTTCAATCTCAAGAATTAGCTATTATTTGTTGAAAACATATATGCATATTTTAGAGTAGTGTAAAATTAAAGGAGGAAAATGTGAATTCCTAAACATAAAAGACTGAGAGAAAGATGCAGGATAGGCAGAGTGCATGATCTGGGGTGGGGTGGGGGGGGGGAGGGAAAGGGGAATATGTCTAAACTGAACTGAGAAATGATGTCTGAAATACACAAAACATCAATAAAAGCATAAAAAGTTATTTGTTGGAGTTTTTCTTGTCACGTATTAGTTTGTTCATGGTGCAAATGCTAACTTTTTCCATAATTGGCAGGCAAGAGGGATTAGTTGCCACAAAGTCCCCTTATGATTCTCAAACTGGAGATGATGAAGAAACAAACCCTTACAGGTTGATGTGTGGGTAGAAAGGGTTTGATTTCAGGAAAGTTTTTCCTTAGGATGAGAAGTGCCATTCCAGGCTGTTTGTAGGCTGCAGATGAAGACTATGATCAGGGCAGATCAGTCCAACTCTAGAACTCAGAGAGCCAGGGGTGCCAATTCTCTAACCCTCAGTTTGAGGCCATAAGCTTATGAACCTGGAACCAAAGGGCAGCAAGCCTTGGGAGTCTGAGGCCCAAGGACAGAACATGCTCCTCCAAGACAGAGTGGTTTATCTCCTCTTGCTCCTGTTTTGTTCAGGTGACCTCTGATTGGACAGTGCCTGCCCCCAGGAAAGGAGACACTCTCCACACCTACCTCTGCAGGATCCCAGCTGTGGCTCCTTTAAACATAACCATGACAAAATGTTGGGCTTCAAATTCAGTTATATTGATGGAAATTATTCCTTTTAACCACATGGATAGCCAATGTACTCATCTATAAATGTCCACAATGGACAGCTTCCTTTTATATTAAAGGTAAATAATTTTAAGGAGTGTTTAATAAAGGTAAATAATTTATGAAATTAATAATATAAAATTCAATATTAAAAGTAATTAACACAAAATACTGAATTAATGAAAAGTATCCATTTTATAAACTGTAAGGGCAAACTGGTATGTCATTTATTAATATCTAAATGTTATCAATGCTAGAAAATGTGTAACTAAAGGAGATTATTTAAGAGACAAGTATGAAAAAAATATCATTATTTTGTTTACTGTTATATTTGCTCATATTTTCTGTTTAGCTTCTGGTAGTCAATAAATATAAAGGTAATACAAAACTAAAAATATTTTCAGAACTGTTTGAGCAATGTTTTAGTAAAAATTCAATGAATGCTAGAGATTAATTTTCCTGAAAGTTTCCATATAATTTTGCTTTTGTTACAATTGGTAAATATATTAAATATTTTATAAGCTACAATAAACTATTTAGCTCATTCTAATAAATATTTCATAGTATACTTGAACAGATTTTATTTATATAGTCTATATAATATGTAGTAAATATGAATACAATTCCAGTAATGATTTATAAATTTTTCTTATGTATAGGATGTACAGAGTATTTTTGAAGTACTTTTCAGTCTTATAAAACATTCTGGTTGCAATGTAGGTTTGGGCTTGTTAATTTCTACAGTTCTAGCTTTTGGAAAATGCTTTTCTTTTGAGCTACTTTCAAGTCACAATGATAAGGATTCTGAAGAGAATTTCTCCATTAGGGTAGATCTAGGTTTTATAGACTAGTTTTTACAAACTTTGACAGATAACTTTTGAAAGAGAAATAATACAATTATATTTTTAAAATTAGGTGTGAAAATGAATATTTAGAATGAGAAAAAAAATCAGAACAAATGGATAAAGCTGACAAAAGCAAAAACATAAAAGTACAGATCTTCCATGCTTTTCTTCTCAATTAAATGACTGCCTTTCATACCCGTAACTGACTTCTTTTTTCTTAATTCTTATCCATAAACTCTTTGATGTCTTCTTTATATAATGAAATTTTGCAGGATCACTTTTTCTATAGAGAGAACAGAGTTTTCAGTGTTTTTAACAGAGTGAAATTCAAACAGCTCATTCCATAGTTTTATTAAAAAAACATACCATTGGGGTTGGGAGAAGTCTCAATGGGTAAATAGCTTGCTATGCAATCAAAGGACTTGAATTCCAACCCCTAGAATCCATGTGCAGCTGGGTATGGGAGCACTTGTCTGAATCCCCTGTGTTTCTATGGTGGGATGGAAGATGGAGAGAGGAAAATTCCTGTCTTAAACCAGGTGGAAGATGAAGACTGACACCTGAGGTTGTGTCCAACCTCCACATGTGTGTTATGATATAAAAGCTCCTTCCTTTACACACATGGATGTACATACACACATGCACACATACAAAACCCAAAAACGAACATGTATAACTATGAGAATGGATTGTTAGTGCCCCACTTTCCATTATACAGAAGGATGAGTTCTTGATATTTAAGAAAAAACTGGATACACAAGCCAGAGCACAGATGGGCCCAGAAGAAAGTAGAAGCACCTGGCTCTAAGCTGGGTCAAAGGACTCTTTTCCTTCACTTTTGTCTTTCTTCTCTTCCTTCCCTTTCCTCCCTCCCTCCCTCCTTCCCTTCCTCCCTCCCTCCCTCCTTCCCTCCCTCCCTCCCTCTTTCTTCCCTTCCTTCTTTTGTGCCACCTGGCCTTCCTCGCTCTGTTCTCTCTTTCCTTTCTTTCCGAGTTGTCTCTTAGACCTAATTGTGACTGGAATTTTTCCAGATGGCCTTCAGAAAAGTTTATGAAGATTAAGAAACTGATCTTATTTAAGAGAATGACTCTATATAGACTGACTAGACTTTAAAGGATAAACTTGTACTAAGGGACACCTGGGTATAGTACCTTGACTTGGTAGCCCTTAACATATATGAAAGAATGATTGGAATGTGTTAGAGGGGCCTATGAGAGGGAGTGGGTGGGAAAAAGGGGTATATACGTGATTAAGATGTTCCGTGTGAAATACACAAAAATTTGATAAAAAATTAAAAATAAATCGTGTAATCATTTATCTTTAGCAAGTATTCAACCCTAAACTTCTGTGAACATGACTATGAACAGTGTACAAATGAATGAGAATGAGTGTGATTCATAAAATTTTTTAAGGAGACCAGTAGTTGAATGTGACCCCTGCAACTAGTTGCTGACCAAATGCAGCAGTGGGTTTCTAACAGGTAATGATAAGTGGCATCATAGACCATCATTTCTGGAGAATCACTGGAAGTTCCCCTGGCAAAAATCAGTGGTTACATCTGTTTTGTGCACAGCCTCCGTGTAGCCCATTAGTAAGTAATTCTCAACATAAGCATCTCCAATAATACAGGTCTGCAAAGTCCATTTGGAGAATAACGAAAGTGCCTTTTTAGATGGAAATTGCTGGGTATTCTGAACCTTTTCAAAAAGCTTTTGACTAGAATCTGAGATGAATTAGTAGACAAGTGCTTAAACGGGGCATGATAAAGTTTGTAAATGCTGCATAAAATTTCATGTCAGTTGGAATGTCTTATAAGTTGGTGGGACTTAGTCAACACCTTATTTCCAGGTAACACTCCTTGTCATCACCCACTTCAGCTCTGAGGATGATTCACTGCTGCCAGCTTCATCCTTGATATCAAGTAGCAGGCATAGGCCGTTTATAAGGAAGCCTTAGAGGAATTTTCATCCATCCATCAGAGCTGTGTTTATTATAACAAAGACTCACCAACTAGAATAGGATCGTGACTCCATATAAAAGCCTGCTGTGTATTGAAAGCTGAAATGGGTATTTGCAAAGAGAAGAAGAGAGAGATCTGGGTAAAAATAACTACCAGAACCATGATAAAAATGACTGTAATTGTGAAAGAGGATTTTTCAACACTGATTGAAATTGTGCCAGATGTCCCGGCACGACTGGGGTAGAAAAAGCCATCTGCATTCCATGGATCTGGCTGGCAGACTATTCAAATCAGAATTTAATCCAACTTCAAGGAATGTGAGTGGAAAACAGCCTCAATTACTTGAAATGATGGCCAGGGGTGCTCTGTATTCTTGGCAGAGGATAGATGTCAATGCAGCCTTAGCGTTTTTCTAAACCACGCATGTGAACAGGCAAATCATAATCACATTACAATATTTCCTGTCCTGTTTGAGGTCTTTTAGGCCCTGAAGAAGTGATTTATTTTTCCCAAGATACCTGCCCTCATGACAGTTTTCATTTTTGTCATCTGAAAATAGATCTCCATTTGTTGGGGTTAAGAAGAAATAAAAGGAGAGAATACACATTATGTTTACCTCTTATAAAATATAATCCAAGCAAGAGACTCTGGATAGGCTGATTAGACCCCAGTGGATGAACTTGCATTAAAGGCAGTCTGGGTACTTGACTGGTAACTTGACTTGATAGGCTGCAGCATGTAGCACAAAAATGCATGAAATCCAATGGGAGGGGGTCAGAGTGTGTGGATGTGAGAGGGCAGTTTAAGTGCCCAAAATTCAGTAAAATACAATTAAAAAACAATTAAGATTATCATATATTCCTAATCACCTTATTTTTGGTCTTTTTGAGATAGGGTCTCCCTGTAGCTCCAGCTGTCCTGGAACTCACTATGTAGACCAGGCTGGCCTTGAACTCACAAAGATCCACTTGCCTCTGCCTCCCAAGTGCTAGGATTAAAGGCGTGTGCCACCATGCACGGCCCTCCTAATCACTTTTAAAATGCCACAAAATACCTTTTATTATTTTTAAATTTTTTATTATTCCATTTTTCATGTCTGTGTATGTGCGTGTGTGTGCATGTGTCTGTGCATGCACACACATATACGCACACACACACTTATGTGGGTGAGCATAAATGTGCAGGCCCAAAGTTGATATCAGGACTCATTCTCTACTGCTATATTACACTTCTATTTTATTCATTGAGTCAGGGTCTCCCAGTAAATCCCAGAGCTCACTGATAGGGCTAGCACGTCTGATCAGCTTGCTTTGAAAAATCCAGACTCTGAGGCTTGAGTTACGTGAAGGTCACCATACCCACCAAGCATTAACCTGGAATTCTAGGGTTCTGAGCTCTGTGTAGCAAGTGCCTTAATTGCTGAGATGACCCCACAGACCCTGCGTCTGATTTTTGAAAAGTCAGTCTATTTGTTCAACTGGAAGCTATGTTTTCTCCCCCCCCTTTTTTCTGCTTTTATTAATGTTTTGTGTATTTCAGACATCATTTTTCAATTCAGTTTAGTCATATTCCCTTTTCCCTTCCCCCCACCCCACATGGCAAAACTCCTCACCTATTACCAGAGAGTGAAGGAAAAGTGAAGAATAGATTGTAGTCCCAACATGCAATCTAGGGAATGTCTCTAATGGACTGAAGACCTTCCTCTGTGTTCCATCACTTCTAAGTAACATTGTACTGGGAAGCAAGCCTTTCATAAACCTTCGCAGAACACTGTCCCAACTATAGCACATCAATAACTGACTCAGCCCTCATATCTTGTGTATACATGGATACCTTACTATTATTATTTTAAAGATAAAGTGGAAAGTTATATAACATATAAAAGATCACACAATTGGATGCCACAGAACCAAAATTTAAATCTAGGCAGGTTAGCTATGGAATCTGTTTTGGCTGGCATATTCACACTGTGTTGAATATTTTATTTTAGAACTGATACCATCTTGCCTTAGCATCTCTGGACAGCACCTTATTAAAATCCCCTTCTGGGGCCATGCAATTTCTCTCTTTATTCAGAAATCCTTCAAAGAGGCAGCTTTAAGCTTGCTTTTTTATGTCAAGATTAAAAATAACAACTTCTTGAGACTTCCTGTTGGAAAATCAGCCAAAAGAAATATGAAGGCTAGAGATAAGACAACCAACTGAAAGAGGGGCAGAGAGAAAATTGTGTAATTAGGTGGGAGGGATAGAGGGGGAAAGGGAGAAGAGAAGAGAAGAAAAGAGAAGGGGAGGGGAGGGGAAGGGAGGGGAGAAGAGAGGAGAGGAGAGGAGAGGAGAGAAGAGAGAAGAGAAGAGAAGAGAAGAGAAGAGAAGAGAAGAAAAGAGAAGAGGTGGGGAGGAGAGGAGAGGAGAGGAGGGGAGGGGAGGGGAGGGGAGGAGAGGAGGGGAGAGGAGAGGAGGGGTGGGAAAAGATGGGTAAGGAAGAGAGACTTGTTTGTGTATGTAGTAAGCATGAATCTTTGCTTTCTGGTGCTTGTCCTTATCCAATGAGTATTTTTCAGTGCTATAGTACTAACTCTGTCCACCCAGATCATTGTCCTTTCAATATTGTGTTTTATTTTTCCACATCAGAATGTTCCCAATACCAATTTCTATGTTACTTCTTGGAACAGTTGCTTCTTAAGAGTCTTGAATTACATAGGGAAGTTTACTTCACTATTTACTACAAATAGTTTTACATTTTTTTGTTGAGCATTTGTACATTTCATTTAATGGCTCCTACTCAAATTTAGCCCACCACCCCCAAACTCCCATTAGAATTTATACATTACATTATCCAAGTTAAGTTGTATCCAGTAAGCTTTTGAACCCAGATGTCCTTCTGTGAAAATTCATCCACTGGAGTCTGGTTATTACATCTAGAAATCTTAAGGCATACTCTTCCTCACCCAGGGTAATCAATATCCAGTAGTTCTCAGTCTATGGTCAGTCCATCACCCACTTCTCCTGCACCGCTCTGTGATCTTGTCTGAGTTGGCATGAGTCTCATGCCCGTTGCCAACATCGCCACAGTGTTCCAGTAGTCTGAAAATCTCTGCTTCCCTAAGTTCACGCACCAGCCCTGGTTCTTAAAATATTTCTGCCCCGGTCTTTGCAATGATCCCTGAGCCAGGGGTACATAAGGTTTAATATAGGAGTCCCATCCAGGGACATGTACTCTGAAGGCTCCCATTCTTTGAAACTCAGCCAGTTGTGGCCTTCTGCATGCATTGCACTCTATTGTGTAAGGAAACTTCGCTGTGAGAATTGAGGGATGCACTCACTTTCTCTCTGCACCTCATTCCATTCCACTCTATTTCATGAGTCTTGGGCATAGAGTTTCAACTGTATATGTGTCTCATAGGATTAGGCTTCTTTCAGATCTATATTTTCTGTGTCTGACAAGCTGTGGGATTCTGCAGTAGCCTCCAACTTTGGCAAAGAGAAACTTCTTTGATGAGTGGTGTACTGTATGCTTGTCTGTAAATATAAGATTCCATATTTTGCACAAGGTAACAATTTCATTTATCTAGAGATATGACAGAGATAGCATTTTCTTTAGGTTCTATAGTCTTTCTAGCCATGTGCATTTGGCTGAGTTTACAGTGGCACTCCTGAGTTTACTTCCGTTGAGAGGGTTTTAAGTCAAATCAGATAACTGTTGATTAGCCCGCAGATAACAGTGCCACTATTGCAGCAATAGAGGTAGTTTGCTTGTTAGATATTATGGGTGTTAGGCTTTAGGGCTGGGTTGTACCATTGATTGACTTTCTCCCTTAGTAGTGTGCATATTATCTAGCATTACGAGTGCTAAACTTTAGGTAGAAAGCTTCCAGGTCACCTGTAACTTCACAAGATAAGGCTTTTGTATCTTTCATCTTTATTCACATACCAAGAGGTTTCAGATGACCAGGTAAATCTTTGTAACTTGCTTCCCTGTTTTTCCTTCCTTTATTCAAGTGTGGAATGGGGACAGTAATAATGTTTGGACCAGACTCTTAAAAAGATGTGGGGCATACATGGCAGAGTACAGGGACTCTGATGGGGTGGGGGGCATGGGAAGGGAAGTAACTATAGATTCAAATGAGAAATGATGTAAGACTTATGGAAAAAGTTTAATAACACTAAAAATAATTTTGTGAAAAAACAATCCAAATTAGAACAGTAATCCTCAAAATGATAAATGCTGGCTGATTAATAAATCACCATGTCTGCTAAGATTGATAAATCACAATAGAGTTCTTGATCCTCAAGGATAGTAGGTAATTCAAAGGAATGATTATTTCTGCTCCAGAGAGTCATTCATTTTGGCATTTAGTTATGTTTTATATGTAATACATTTGACCAGTAAGTAAAACATCTTTGGAATGAACAGGATTTTTGCCAAGCCCATGTAAAATATCTCTGAATATCTAGAGAGATTTGGCCAATTAGAACCTACCCCAAGACTTGCAAGAACACTTCAAATTTATGCTTTATAGTGGTATATTCAAAATAACTGTTCCATATATATAATATATATATATATAATAATAATATATTGAATATACCATAAATTATAACTAGGGGCAGACCTCTCATGACATGTTATTTAGTCACACAGCATTAGCTAAAAACCTTTTGTGTAAGATTAAAATTGATGGCTACTTCCAGAATAAAAAAACATTAACATGCTTAAGCTAATCAGGGATACCAAATTGTTAATTTTCAGTCCACCCCTGACTTGTACTGGAGTTCCACTTAACTACTGTTAGATCAAATGGACACAAAGCTTCTCCGTGTTTCCCTGTATTATACAAGTGATAATTCTGACATTTCTTTTTTTCCACATAATAAGAAAATTTGGCTCAGGAAAAGCTGAGTTCTACCTCCTTGAACCAGAAATGTATGCAGTCTAGAGGGAGACAGTTTGAAAGGGCATGGTAAATCCTTTCAGTTTGGTTCCTGTTTATAGGTATGTGATACAACTTCTGCCTTCTGGAAAACTATAAATCATGATTTAAGGGTCTGGGAGAGATGAGAGGCAGCCCTGATTGTAATGACAAAAAAGCAGAGGGGGAAAGAATACTCCTCCCTCCTCCAGGATGCAATTTTGCCCTACATTTATTTAACTGTAGATAGATTGGTAGATAAACGCTTCAGGGCCAGCTCTGGGCTGCCCTACCAGGAGTTGTTGGCTGGAGAGGCTTTGAAATCCCCCTAAACAAAGGCCATTTGACTAACTCTGGGTGCATATAAGAAAGGGCAGTAAGAAGCTATTGCTGAAGATACAGCATGATATGAGAATGAAAAAAATTATGTTGAGATCCTGCTTTGCAAATCAACAACTAACCTTCATGTTGTTAGAAAGCACTTTGCGAACCACTGGAAACAAATGGTCTCTGAAGCTTTACTATAGACTTCTTATTCTACAGTCTACATCCCAAAGACATAGAGCAATAGTGGCAGCCTGATAAATGTATACATGGAAAGAAAAAAAAATCCCAATTTGATCTATGGCACACTTTCTGGTGGGGTATGACACACAGCTGACACTATAGCTTTGGTGCCTCTTAAAGGTATTGGCATCCCTTTGTCAAAGAGTTATAATGCCCCAACCAAGGTATCTCCAAGTATATATGATGTGTCCATGCCCATAGAATAACTTGTTATAATCTTTAATATTAGTTGCTTTTGTCTTTTATTACTAGAATTAAAAGGAGACTGCTAGATGTCCCACCAGTCCATTGGAAACAGAACATGGACAGTCTCAAGAGTGTGATGTGTCATCTCAGAGGAAAAAAAAAAAACCTGGATCTTCTATCCCTCACTCTCCCTCACCTTCCCCTCCAAAGTCCAGGGACTCTTATGGAAGAGGTTAGTGCAGCAGATTGCAAGAGCCAAGGAAATGGATGATTTGTGAGATCACAGAAAAACCAGACTGGATTATTTTTCCTTTGTATTTGATCAACTTGTTTGTATAAGCAAACCTCTTCAGTTGGACTTGGGGACCCTGGGTTGTACAAAAACTGGACTCAGATGTTAACTAATTGGGATTTATGTTTATTGCATATGTGTACTTACTGGTCAAATAAAATGCCAGAAAATGAAGAAAGTGTGTTTATATATGTATGCATCGAGAGAGAGAGAGAGAGAGAGAGAGAGAGAGAGAGAGAGAGAGAGATTTCTGCTGGTTTTTAGTTGTGTATGTTTTGAAGTTGTGTACTCATTCCCCAGGACTACTTAAAGTAATAATTGAAACTGGGTATCTTCAAGCAAAGCATCATTCTCTCAGGGATCTAAATGAAGAGAAATGTGAAAGTCTAAAACAAAAGGGGTCATGAGGCCACACTCTCTCTAAAAGGAAACCTCTTTTCTTGCCTCTTCCAGCTCTTGGGGGCTCCAGATGTTCTTGGCTTGTGGTTGAATCACTCTGGTCTCTGCCTTCTCTGCTGCTCTGTCTACACTTCATTTCCACTGTGTTTCTTCTGATGTTTCTTATAAGGGCCCAGTCACTGAATCGGGATAGTTCATTTTAATTTAGCATGATGTCATCTCGAGATGTCACTTAAAATATATCTTCTGGGCTGGAGAGATGGCCTAGCGGTTAAGAGGGTCGACCACTCTTGCAGAGGACCCAGGTTCAATCCCCAGCATCCACATGGTGGCCGAGAACCGTCTGAAACTCTAGTTTCAGGAGAACTCCAGTTCCAGGGGCATCCGACACCCTCTTCTGACCTCTGCGGCATTGCATGACATGGGTGCAAAAACTTGCATGCAGACAGTACATTCTTACACATACAGAAATAAATAAAATTAATTAAAAAAATTAAAAATATATCTTCTAATATTCTTATTCCATATAGTTTCCATTCTAATTGGGTCCTTAACATGTATTTCTGAAACTCAGGTGACTTCACTAAAAAAATGTTCTTGCTTTGCATTTACATTTTCAACAAAGTGATGTAATACATTACAGTTATGGTTAAAATTGTGCTTCTTCAGTGAAATGATGGTATGTGTTTATATGTGTGTGTGTCTGTCTATGTGTTCATATGTGCTATTGAGTATATATATATATATATAATATATGTTAGCTATATGAAGAGAGTAAGAGAGAGAGAGAGAGAGAGAGAGAGAGAGAAGAGAGAGAGAGAGTTCGGATCTGAAAATTTTCCCTTAAACTACTGAGCTAAAGGCTTGGTCCCAAACTCATGCACTATTGGGAAATAGTGGAATTTTCAAGTGGTAAAATCAGATGATAAGGGATTGTACCATCAGAATTGTGTTCTAGAAGGGTGCATTGCAACCCCAGTACCCTCCTTTCTCTTGCTACTTGAAGACCATAAGCAGTGCAGCTTTGTTTTGCCACACACTGCCCATCATGGACCATTAGGCCACAAAACAACTATAACCTCCGAAACTGTGAGTAGAAATGAACTGTTCTTTCTAAGGCAACTCATCTCAGCTGTTTTTCAGTGAGTGAGAGTTGACTAATACAGAATCAGTACTTCTGTGGTAACATTAAAGGCTGACAATCCTGCTAGGTGTAGTGGTTCATACTGTAGCCCAGCACTCAGGAGAGTGAGACAGGACTGCCATTCTTAGTTCAAGGACAGCCTAAACTGCATAGTGAATTCCAGGTCACCCTGAGCACAGTGTGAGACTCTGTGTAAAGAAAAGAAAAGGCAAGTTGTACTAATTCTTACACTATTTCTTAAAGGGTTCAGGAAATCCAAACCTGGAAATGATGGGAAAACTGACTGATTTATGTTACACAAGGTGATCTTTGATTTATAGTTATTTAGCTTTCAAATAATTTCCACTTCTGTACATAATACATGATATATGAGAACTTTCTAACTTCTTTTTTTTTTTTTTGGTCTTTTCGAGACAGGGTCTCTCTGTAGCCCCAGCTGTCCTGGAACTCAGTATGTAGACCAGGCTGTCCTTGAACTCACCAAGATCCGCTTGCCTCTGCCTCCCAAGTGCTAGGCTTAAAGGCATGCGCCACCATGCCCAACTGTCTAACTTATTTTCTAAAATTCAGATTATATTTTCATATTCTAGAAGGCCAATATTTAAAGCTGATCCAAAGTAACACCCTCTGTCATGCTTTTAATGGGAACAGTTCACCAGTTTTTCTTCAGTAAAGATCTTGGGCTAAATATTTGTTTAATCCCAGTTTCTGTGTTAAAGGTATTATCAATGAAATTATGGTACTTTGATGTGGGCCCCTGAGGAGGCAATTAATTATGAGGATGGAGTCCTTGTGATGGTGTTAGTGCCTTGTAAGGATTGGAAATCTCAAGACAGGTATGATGGCTCATGCTTGTAATCCCAACACTAGGCTAATGTCAGGTATATAGTGATTTCCAAGACAGCTTAACCTACAGGGTTAGATCCTGTCTCAAAAATCAAAACCAACTCTCCAAACTAAATAAACAACTACCCATCTACCCAACCAACCAACCAACCAACCAACCAATCAACCAATCAACCAACCAACCAACCAACCAACACAAAACAAAAGAGAACCAACCGTTTGTTCTCCATGTCTATATTTCTCTGCCCCTTTTTTCTTTCTTTATCTCACATGTATACACACAGAGAAGCCTATCTTTTATAAGGACACATTGAAAAGACAGTCCCCTGAATATCAGAAAGAGTCTTCAAAGGATACCTAATTTAGACAGTCAATATGGCTAGCTCATGTCTATAATCTCAGGATTTGGAAGTCTGAGGAAGGGAGGATTGCCATGAGTTTGGGCCAACCTGAGCTACATAGTGAGCTTCAGGTCATCGTGATTATCTAAAAGAAACACACAGGGGGGCTGGAGAGTTAGCCTAGCGGTTAAGAGCACCGACTGCTCTTGCAGAGGACCCGGGGTTTGATCTCCAGCACCCACATGGTGGCTGAGAACCGTCTGTAACTCCAATTCCAGGAGAACTCGTTTCAGGGGAACCCGACACCCTCTTCTGACCTCCGCGGCATTGCACGACACGGGTGCACAAACCTGCATGCAGACAGTACATTCATACACATAGAAAATAAATTAAAAGAATAAAAGAAACAAACAAAAATCTTCTGGTAACTCAGTTTTCAAATTTCCTGTGATTTAGCCTCACCTGCTAACTTGGCCCGAGAGAATCTGAGCTGGGAGATTGTCTTTACTAATGATTGATATGGCAGGGCCAAGCCCAGTGTGTATGGGGCCAACCCTGGGCAGGAGGGGTGGGCAATAAGCCAGAGATGGTACCAGTAACCAGTGTTCCCCCAGGGTTCCATCTTCAGTTTCTGCTCCAGCTCCTGGCCTGACTTCCCTTGGTGATGGATTGTAACCTGGAAGTATAAGCCAAGTTAACAATCCCCCGCCCCCAAGTTGCTTTTTAGTCAGAATGTTTTATCACAAAAATAGAAATTCCAGAATTTCAAAAAATAAATGCCTGCTGCTTATACCACCTGTCTCTGGTAATTACTAAAACATCCCAAAGCTGACAAAGGGTGAATGGTTTTTTTTTTTTTTTTTTTTTTGAGACTGCGTGAATAGGTTGTCATTTAACTATTTTATTTGAAATATGAAAATGGTGACACTAAAATAGAAATTGGTCTCAAACATAAAGTAACTATGAAATAAGTAAAACTAATAGGGGGAGGAAATGGAGATTCTTTATCCTTAATTCAACACTTACTCGATTTAAGGTATGTAGCTATGAGATTGAGTTGAAAGTGGCAAATTTTAAGACTGTGTAAGTGATGGATATCCACTGTAGGTGATTATACATTAAACCTGCTCTGGGGTGGTATGCTCCTTGAGTGCTTTGAGCAAGATCATTTCCTTCTTATAGACATCATGTCCATTTTCTGACATGTCTCTCAGCCAATATGAAAAGAGGGGAATTTTTGTATTCATAATGATAATCATTGTAAAAGGATTAGTATTAGTATTGACAGTTATATCATTTGAAGTATTAAAAGGCAATACAATAGTGGTAGAAATAAAATAATCTTATTATATGATATTAAATGTGATGGTCCACAAAGTGCTCTAGACAGTCTTAAATCATTAAATGCTCAGTCATACATTATTGAAGTGAAGAAGACTGATTGATTTGCTAAGTAACTTTATTCTTAACTTTTAAAATCATTTATCAATCAAGAAGTTAGGGCTGTTCAGAATCAGTCCCCATATGGAGGTGTGTGAGAGCCAATGCAACCCTAAATGTAGCTAATGACAGTTTCATGTTTGGATTTCCTAAATGTACCCTTGCTATGCAGCGAACTTTTCTACCATTCTTCTTATAATGGGTAGCCTCACATGTTTATATCATGTGGTCCTTGAAGTCATTGATGCTTGACACTCTGGGTGAGTGATTAGAAAGTGCTCAACAGCATGAAAGAATGGTAGTGAGTTTTACTCCTTTGATTTTATAAAATGTTTAGAGAAGGATGGCAAAGCCCTCTCTATCTTCAGTGTTGTACAGTGATGAGGCAGATAAAGGGCTACTCACAGATTAATGTGCTACGTTGGGAGAGGCCCGACCATGCCTGTGGGCGTCCTTTTCCTATTGTCACGCCTTCTTCTGCCCCTACACTGAGCCTTCTTCACATACTACTGTTTGTTTTATTCTCAACTCTATAAGTGAAAGTTTATATGAGAATTAAATGAACCTATTTATACACACACACACACACACACACACACACACACACACATATATATATATATATATATATATATATATATATATATATATATATATATATTATATAGATTAAATTGGGTTGGGGCAATAAGGGGAGGTATGGATGGGGGACTCTAAATACCACCAAACTATATTGTATAAAAATCACAAAAGCCCAATAAAGAAGAAATAAGAAAATAAAAAAACGAATAAATTAAAAAAAAATTCTGCTTCATATTGACTAAGTCCTGAAATCCTTCTCTTTGTCTGAGCCCCTGGCCTTGGGTATGCCTAAGTTAGTCCCTAAAAAATTAAGAGACCTCCTCAGGCTGCTCAGGGTGACACCGTGGAGCTGCGCTTCTGTCCCCTCACTGCTGACAACGCCAGCTGCATTNGGTGAATGGTTTTTTTTTTTTTTTGAGACTGCGTGAATAGGTTGTCATTTAACTATTTTATTTGAAATATGAAAATGGTGACACTAAAATAGAAATTGGTCTCAAACATAAAGTAACTATGAAATAAGTAAAACTAATAGGGGGAGGAAATGGAGATTCTTTATCCTTAATTCAACACTTACTCGATTTAAGGTATGTAGCTATGAGATTGAGTTGAAAGTGGCAAATTTTAAGACTGTGTAAGTGATGGATATCCACTGTAGGTGATTATACATTAAACCTGCTCTGGGGTGGTATGCTCCTTGAGTGCTTTGAGCAAGATCATTTCCTTCTTATAGACATCATGTCCATTTTCTGACATGTCTCTCAGCCAATATGAAAAGAGGGGAATTTTTGTATTCATAATGATAATCATTGTAAAAGGATTAGTATTAGTATTGACAGTTATATCATTTGAAGTATTAAAAGGCAATACAAAATAGTGGTAGAAATAGAAATAAAATAATCTTATTATATGATATTAAATGTGATGGTCCACAAGTGCTCTAGACAGTCTAAAATCATTAAATGCTCAGTCATACATTATTGAATGAAGAAGACTGATTGATTTGCTAAGTAACTTTATTCTTAACTTTTAAAATCATTTATCAATCAAGAAGTTAGGGCTGTTCAGAATCAGTCCCCATATGGAGGTGTGTGAGAGCCAATGCAACCCTAAATGTAGCTAATGACAGTTTCATGTTTGGATTTCCTAAATGTACCCTTGCTATGCAGCGAACTTTTCTACCATTCTTCTTATAATGGGTAGCCTCACATGTTTATATCATGTGGTCCTTGAAGTCATTGATGCTTGACACTCTGGGTGAGTGATTAGAAAGTGCTCAACAGCATGAAAGAATGGTAGTGAGTTTTACTCCTTTGATTTTATAAAATGTTTAGAGAAGGATGGCAAAGCCCTCTCTATCTTCAGTGTTGTACAGTGATGAGGCAGATAAAGGGCTACTCACAGATTAATGTGCTACGTTGGGAGAGGCCCGACCATGCCTGTGGGCGTCCTTTTCCTATTGTCACGCCTTCTTCTGCCCCTACACTGAGCCTTCTTCACATACTACTGTTTGTTTATTCTCAACTCTATAAGTGAAGTTTAATATGAGAATTAAATGAACCTATTTATACACACACACACACACAACACACACACACACACACACCACATATATATATATATATATATATATATATATATAATATTATAATTATTCATTAGAGACCAATCACTGATCTACAGCAAGTTAAGAAAAAAACAGTCAAATTAAACTTTTCTTGCTTATGTGTGGATACTTTAAAGACCATATGAAGTCAAATGATACAGTTTGGCCACTTTAACATGTGTGTGGCTCCTGAATGTTTAGCTGAGTGGTAGTGGAAAGGAGTGGACTTGTGCTTTTTCTGTGTTTGCTTGTTGTGGTGTCATTTGGCCATGCACGGAGGTGGATGCTTGTTACAATAAAATGCTTTATTTCAACCCTATTATGTGAACACATTCTCTTGATACAATATCAAATTGAATTCCTGTCATGAAAATTTATGAATGCAAAGAAGGGGAGGGAATCTCTATGTCAGCAATATCCTGAAGCTTAATGTAGGAGTTTACCGCAAGACGAGGGGTGTGAAAAGGGCGTAAGAGCCAGAGTTGGCGTGTGATGCATAAGGACAGTCCTGGAGGCCTTTGAAACTTATCCATATAAAACTTGCAAGCAATGTGACAGCCAGCACAAGTTCCATATAAACTCAATCAGGTAAAAACATTAGCATAGACCAGGAAATGTGGGCAGCAAACCCCAGCATTAGCTGGAAGAACTATTGGCAGCTGATTACTACGGGGTGAGGTAGTGTTGGTATTCTTGAAGGGAGTGGCTCTAGATAGGCTGACTAGACTCCAGTGAATGGACTCATGCCATGAGACCAGCTGGGTAACTAGACTGACTTGCTAGGCCTTGACATGTATGACAGAATGCAATAGAATCTGGGGGGGGTATGAAGATAGAGGGTCGGGATGGAGTAAATTTATGAAAAACATTGTAGAAAGCACAAAAAAAAAAATTGAGGAAAAAAAAAATGTAAAAATAAGTAATTTTTTAAATCATTTTGGGCATGTAATCCATTGCTGCCCCCCCCGGGTAAAAGAAAATTACATTTCATCTCTGGAAGAGTTTTGAACTAAATAGAAAACTTTCTCGGAGAAATCTTTGAGCTCTCTTATAACTTGCATTAGTAGCTCTCTCCTTATAATTATAGTGATGTATTGTCTAAGAATATGATTGTATCCCTCTCGTTCTTCCCATTCACTTTTTTTTTTTTTTTTTTTTTTGCGTCTGTTTTTTTGGTCTTTTTGAGACAGGTCTCCCTGTAGCTCCAGCTGTCCTGTAACTCAGTATGTAGGCCAGGCTGGCCTTGAACTCACAGTGATCCCCCCCTGCCTCTGCCTCTCAAGTGCAGGGATTAAAGGTGTGTGCCACCATGCCCTGCTTAGACTTTCCATCAAGTTGAATTGAAGGGCTCAAGATTTTTATTTAAAATTACCTTTCCCAGCACTCGGAGGCAGAGGCCAGCAGATCTCTGTGAGTTTGAGGCCAGCACACTGGGGCTACAGGGAGACCCTGTCTCAAAAACACCAAATAAATAAGTAAATAAATAAAGTTACCTTTTCAATTGTTTTTATGATTTTCAGATGAAATTCTGGTACTTGCTTTGTACCTCAGGCTGTCCTTGAACTTGTGATCCTCCTTCCTCAGCTTCCTGAGTGTTGGGCTTATAAGTGTGTATCACCAAGGCTGGATAAAAATCAATTTAAAGGATTAGTTTATAGGTGTGCTACTGTCTTTTAGAGAACTAGAACCAGGAGCTTTCTGAGTATCTTCAAGGAATGAGACATTCAGGTTAACTGTGAGAGATGGGTTTTACAATAGAAATTGACTAATAGGAGAGTACAGCTTCCAGAATCTCAGAGAGCACTGTTCCCATATGCATGGAGTGACTTTTGTGTGGACCAACTTTCCTGAATTTCATATACAATGAACATATATCAAACTTTACCTCAGTGGAATGGTAAGTCTGGAAAGCATTTGCGAAGCAGCTCTATGAAGTCACTCTGGGAAGGTATGCTGACACCTTTGCGCAAACAAATGGCTACAAAGTCTAAGCTACACAGAGGGAGATACTGTGTCAAACAGACATTCATTCTTGTCTAGTTCAAGTTTCTCAGGAGGCTGAATAATATGAAAGATAGAGAATGAACTTTTTACTGGAAAATTCATAAGAAATTTCAGTTTACAGCTTTAGTAGATGTATTATTGTTAAAGGATTAAAAAAAAACCCTGCCGGATCTTCTATTCCAAGGTTAACAACCCAAATGCAAAGTTGAGACATTCATATCCACACTATCTACACATTGCTCCCATGTCTCCTATAAAGGAGAGAATCATTTCCTCCCTCTAGTGCACCAAATATTATGAGGTTCAGCCTGTTTATAAAGGCTGAGACCTTGTGTGACAAAGAGCAGTCTGATTGTCCCAGTTTCCTTGGTAAGTTATGAGCATCAGACTGCATGAAATATGATCTATATTCCTTAATGATGTGTTTGTCATATCTAATTACAATGAGATTTATTTTCCAATATGTTACTGCAGGTGTATTCTTGATTGCAATTCAATTTTAACATGGCAAAAAGGAGAGCAAATTCTGGCAAGGAAAAGCAAATTTCTAAGAAAAGGGAACACAGAGGCACAACACACACACACACACACACACACACCACATGCTTCTGTATACTCTTACTAAATTATGCACACATCTAGAGATTATTCACCAGTAATTCCATTTTTACAGGTCGTGTGTGTGTGTGTGTGTGTGTGTGTGTGTGTGTGGAGAGACAGAGAGAGAGAGAGAGAGAGAGAGAGAGAGAGAGAGAGAGAGAGAGAATGCTTGTATATATTTAACATATGTGGATGTATGCACATGCATGTAGGTGTATATGTTAGTGGAGGTTAGAGGTCAACATGAGATGTCTTCCTCAATTGCTTTCACTTATATTTTGGGACAAGGCTGGTCACTGAACCTGGAGCTCGCTGACTGGACTAGACGGGTTGGAAAGCAAGTTCCAGGGATTTGTCTTTGTACTACCAGCACTGGGCTTACTGATATACCCGGCTGCACCTGGATTTTTATGTTTACTGGGCTCTGAACATAGTACTTCTGCTAATATTGCAGGCATTTTACCAAACAAACCATCTCCCCAGTCCCCAGTTTTGTTTTGCTTTTTTAACTTTGAGTTGGAGTCTTAGCCTCCAAGTCATATGCCTTCCTCAGCTAAGATACAGCTTAAAAAATAAATAATATGAATTTCAAATGCTTTTCAGAAGTATAATTTCATTAAACACATAATTCATCCTATTATTAGTCAAAAGAGACTATGAAGATATGATTAACTTGCTTGATGACTGAATAAAAATAAAAACTTCAAAATTTTCATGTTTATGATCTCCTTAAAGAAAACAGACCCAATTACAGTGCTATAAATTTTTTTAAAAAACTTATAAAACATGAATTGTATACTTGCATTGTGTGCCACATTTACAGCTGTTCTTTTTTCAACATTACAAACCAGCGCCCAAATTCAACTAGATTAAGTAGATTTAAAGTCTTGTGAAAATTGTTTCTGAGCTTGTATTTTGGTAATAAGATTTTTTTCCCCCAAATACCTGCCACCCTTAAGGTAATATAGATGCATTTTTTTTTATTTTTCTGGGACTCTGGGAATATTACATCCATGCAAATACTTAATCATAGAAAGCCCCCTTTATTTTGACAGAGTTTATCAATCATTAATGCACTTTAGAGTTAAGAAAATATTTCACGTTTGCACAAAGAGTGGTAGGGAATTGTCTCCATTACAGACACAGCAAACATGAAGCCCATGCTGCACAGTTTCAGCAGAAATTTAGACTCAGACCTCTAAGGCCAGTCTCCTATCCAGGGAGCTGGATGTAATTTCACATTTTTTTCTGTCAGTTTTGTCAGTTATCAGAGGGGCAAGCAGATAACAAATTCAAACATATTAATAGACCTTTCAAAGTATCATAGGACAAAAAAATCAAATAGAACAAAAGGAAGAAAAAAGGCAGAGGCAATACCAAGCTCAGTCAACTCATGTATAATACTAATGTCACATAAGATTAACTCCCCTATGCTATCCTAGGTTCAGAGAGTCTATATAGCATATTTCACAGAAAATAGACTTGAATTATACTCTCAGCTGAATCCACTTCATAAATTTGATGTAACTGCCAGCTCCCACAGTGTTCATGTATAAATTTCAAACATGTTAAAAACACGAATCTCACATAAATTTTTAATAAGTATATTCAGGTATTAATTAAACTTGTTGGGTTGACCCAATAGAATGGGAAACTTGATAATAAAGCTGGTGAGATAATAATCAGGGTCTGAATAGTATACTGGGAGCAGTGTACTAAACATGTTGACCGACTAAAGACAAACCTGAATAGTATACTGGGAGCAGTGTACTAAACATGTTGACCAACTGAAGACAAACCCGAATAGTATACTGGGAGCAGTGTTCTAAACATGTTGACCGACTGAAGACAAACCTGAATAGTATACTGGGAGCAGTGTTCTAAACATGTTGACCGACTGAAGACAAACCTGAATAGTATACTGGGAGCAGTGTTCTAAACATGTTGACCGACTGAAGACAAACCTGAATAGTATACTGGGAGCAGTGTTCTAAACATGTTGACTGACTGAAGACAAACCTGAATAATATACTGGGAGCAGTGTACTAAACATGTTGACCCACTGAAGACAAACCTGATTAATAATGTCCATCCTTTTGCCTATTTTCAGGTCTGACATAATTTTTCTTAATATAGATAATGAGCAGGAAATTTAGGAAGAGCCAAATTTTCCTAAAGAAAACCAATACCTTTTCATTGAAGAAAATAAAAATTTGGCATTACTGAGGATTTACTATTTCCTTATTCTAGGCAATTTATATCAAGAAAGTAGACAGTTATGTACTTGCTACCAAATTTGGATGAAAACTTTGGAATAGGAATGGTTTATCTTCAAACCATCTTGTCTTTTTATAGCAGAAACTCTGCAGAGTAACTGGACCGTGTCCATGGCAAATAGCCTTGGCTTAAGCCTCCTCTTTACCTCGGTAGCTGTTTTTAATTAAGCTCTCTGGAAATCTTGTGCCAACTTATATTCCATACACAAGGTGCTTATGAGGTGTGTAATTCATCACCTCTAAGTACGTCCAGTTCCAGAAAATGAAGCTATCACCATAAACACCACATTTCAGTATCAGTCATAATGGAATTGATTTGCTTCAAAACAATTCCAATGGATCTTATCAGAAACATTTAGCCTTAAATCATCTCATCTCCCCATACATATCCTAATACATGTGTATATTCACCCAGACAGACAACTCAAAAAATCACAGACTTTTGTTACTTTTGTTTTATATTGTATGTCCTCAATCCTATGGTTTCTAGTGAACATCTCCTATTTACTTGGCTAGAGTATTAGCCAAGTGCAAGGAAGTCACACTCCGATCTCCTTCAACTCCTGACCCAGTTTGGCATGCTGTATAGAAATGTCAATAATTCTCTCCTCAAGTCCCACAAACACCTGCAGACTCTTTGGGCTTGATTGCAGGCAGCTGATGTTGATTGCAAGAACACTGCGTTGGCTGTTTTTGCTTAGGCTCTTTAGCTGGGAGAAATTAGCATTGAGGAAGAGTAGTGGGGTCACTTTTCCATCCCCTCATTGTTCCAGTGAATACATTTCCAGGTAACTCTGTTCAAAGGATGCAACTTCAGCATTTTGGGCAGCAGTTTCTCTTGTATGTAAAGGCAATTAGAGGAAGTAGTCCTCAATTTAATCTTTCTGTTACTGAATTTATTACTTTCTCTCTTTTTTGGATTCCTCCCGATGTCAAGTAAGTCTTCTCTGATGATATTTTAGATCTTTCTACTCTTTTTAAGTAGGGGTTAAAACATCAGAACCTAGCATAGAACTGGGGAAATTGGCAGCAGGCCCCAATCTCAGTCAAAGAACTCTTGGGCAGCTGTTTATTGCTGGATGAGGAAGAGTTGATCTTTAAGGGAGTGACTAGATGGGATGACCAGACCCCAGTGGATGAACTTGCACTGAGGGACACCTAGGGCCACTAACTTGAGTTGATCAGCCTTAATATAAATGGCAGAATGACTGAAATTCAGTGGGGGTGCTATTAGATTATGCCCATGGGGAAAGGATATAAAGATGATTAAGATGTTGTGTATGAAATACATAAAAATTCAATAAAAATATATAAAAAGAAATAAAATATTTCTTTCTATTTGGTCTTTTCAAGACAGGGTCTCCCAGTAGCCCCAGCTGTCCTGGAACTCGCTCTGTAGACCAGGCTGGCCCCGAACTCACAAAGATCTGCCTGCCTCTGCCTTCCAAGTGCTAGGAATAAAGGCGGGCACTACCACGCCCAGCTTCTTTTATTTTTTATGTGTATGAATGTACTGACTGCATGTAGGTGTGTGAACCCGTGTTGTGAAATGCCACGGAGGTCAGAAGAGGGTATCGGATTCCCCCGGAACTGGAGTTCTCCTGGAATTGAAGTTTTAGATGGTTCGCAGCCTCCATGTGGGTGCTGGGGATCGAACCTGGGTCCTCTGTAAGAGCAGTCGGCGCTCTTAACCACTAGGCCATCTCTCCAGCCCCGAGAAATAAAATATTTCTTAAAAAATCCAAACTGCAAAATGCTTCAAAATTTTCTGCATGTTGGACATGAAATGTCAAGTGAAAATGCCACATCATGAAACTGCCTTACATTCACAGCCTTTTTAAAAATATAATATTCGATTACTTTCAGGCTATATATAAAAGGTTTATAGGAAACATAAATCTATTTAGTGTTTAGATATGTCTCTCTTTATCCCAGGAATATTTCATTGTGTATATACAAATATCTCAAATATTTTAATAATATTAAATCCAGACATTTCTGGTTCTAGTCATTTGTGGAGGCCAGGATGAGGGGGCATGGATAGAGGGCTTCGGGGAGCCAAGAAATTAAAGATTCATAGGTCTGCGGGCAAATGAGACACACTTTATATCTCCCAGATAAGGGCATGGAGGCTGTTGGGCAAGATAACGCTGTGCAAGAGTAGATGTGCCCTTGTCCCCCAGGACATTTTTTAAGTGTATGAGGGTACTGTCTGCATGTTTATAAATGCACCTGTGTCCTGCAATGCCTGCGGAGGTCAGAAGAGGGCTTCATATCCCCTGGAACTGCAGTGACAGAAAGAAGTTAGCCACCATGTGGATGCTGGGAACTGAACCCAGGTCCTCTGCCAAAGCAGCCAGTAGTTTTAAATGCGGAATCAACTCTCCAGATCACCTCCCTCCCCTCCAAGGACTTTTTATAGAAAATCATAGAAAAGTGGCTTCCTGCCAAAGCAGATTATATAACAGATGACATCACTGCTTACTTTGGCATCTCAGGATATCCAGTGTCAGTATTTTGTAGTGACTCATAGTTGTGTTCTCCTCCCTCCATGTCTAGCATTAGCTATCATGGCCCAATACAGAAATCCATTATCAGGGCACGATGTTGGTGAAACAGAAACAAACCCTCACAACCTTGATTCCCTTCATTATTTCAGATAAAACATGTTCAAGTTGTACCTCTACAGTTTTTTCAAACTATTCAGACAAAGATCCTGAGTCTAGAACTCACTTTGTGGTGACATGAGTGGATGATATTTACAAAGATGGTTCCTTTTCCATTATCCCTTGCCTTCAAAAAATTCATTCCAGCCTCTGGAATGAGTTTGTAACTCACGGAAAGTTTGCAATAAATGTGAGTTATGATAATTTAGAACTATTCTGAACCCCCTTTAAAATTTAGAGTGAAGACTTCTGGGTGAAGAGTTCTAAGCCCATATGGCTTTAATTTTTCATGGCCCTTCCTAGGAAGGAGCTTCTTCCTGTGGTTAGGTGCCATGGTTAGTATAGAATTCTATGATTCTTCTGAGGAGCCTTGCTCTGGTAATGTTAGTCTTTTCTCTCTTTGATTTTGTTATTGATTTTACTGTGATATTTTTCTCACTAATGAAAGCCCTGTTCTGCAGTGTGAGGCTTTCTGAGAATGGTTTCACACATCTGTGGATCATATCAGTGGCTTAATTTTTGTCTTATCTGAAGTGATCAGGGACTTTTTGGTTTCTCCACATCCTCTCAGTATGAAGTCTTTTAGAAAGCCCTGTGTAGAGGTGTTAAGCCACCCTGAAACAGACTTCTTAGAGGAAGAAACCAGAACAGAATGTTCACATAAAAGTGCTGGGGTGGATAATAATCATATTTAGTACATAGATAGCAGTTTTCACTCCCCAAATACTTTACAAATAGCAACTAAATAAACCTTTCAGTAGATAAATAAGCATTATTATCTTAGCATTCTGTTCCATGGGGAGCAAAAAAAAATCTTTACTGGTTTATAACTGCAATAAGAGATTATTTCAGAATAATGATTCCCACTTCTGCACCTGTCTATAAGCCAGACTCCAACTACCTGTTCCAATTTTCTTTTCAAGGGAATGGATTAATTGATGTTGACCATTATTAAAGTGCAGTCAGACTGGTTTTTCCAGGTGTTGTAAATTCAAACAGTTGCTAGGAGATGAGAGCCTGGGAGATGTTCTTCCTATGAGTGGCATGTTAAAGAAAAAAAAAATACTTGAAACCTATGAGGACGTGAACTGAAGGAGCTTGTCTCAGTGGGCAAGGTCTCCCTCAGTTGAGATCCATGATACTCTGTGGGCAGATAATTAAGCTGTCCCCAAGGCCTGGTGGAAGGTGGCATCCTGTTCATATATGGTAAGCTTCAGGGACTGTGACTTTTCAAAATTGAGAAGCAACGCCGGTCGTGGTGGCGCACGCCTTTAATCCTAGCACTTGGGAGGCAGAGGCAGGTGGATCTTTGTGATTTCAAGGCCAGCCTGGTCTACAGAGTGAGTTCCAGGGCAGCTGGGACTACAGGGAGACCCTGTCTCGAAAAGACCAAAAAAAAAATTGAGAAGCATAAGTATTTCCTTATTATTTTCTGAGGGTGTACAGTACAGAGTCACTACCTACAGGTTCCAGTCTCAGGGAAGATGTTAAACATGTTGTGGGATAAATGATTTCTTCTTTGAAATGCGCTTTACTAAGATTGCAGCCATTTGCCAGATACTGGCATTCCCATGGAAGGTGAAGGAGACTTGAGAATTCTGGGACTGTGGGGTAGGGGGAAATGTATAAAAGGCCCACCACATGAGTCTGGGCCCTCTCTCACCATATACCAACATGGACAGAGGGCAGGGGCTTCAAGCTGGAATGCCTGGCAGCCATGTTGATCTAGGGAGCTAGTCCCTGCTTGAGGGAGTGCACACTTCCCAGCCATTACTTTGTAGCCAATCCCAATAAATTCTGATCTAGTCTGATATTGGAGAGTTTTTCTATTGGCCTTGGCTTAGTTGCTGGAGAAATCGGAAATGCCAGAGGCGGGGAGGGGTCGTGGGGGGTTGCGAGTATGGCTACAAGGCGGTGGGCACCTGCTGCTTCAGAGGAAAATTCCTCTGCAGCACGTGTTCTCCACTTGCTCCATTTCTGCTGTGCATCTTGTCTTTCTGAACAGAAATTTAATAATGACTTCGAACTCAAAGAAGGGGTATGGACATACTTTTGCCATTGGAGTACAGCTTGTTTTTAAATGATGAGGTGGCACAAATTAGTCATTATATGCCATCTTTTGTTATGTGGTGATCTTCTTCTTGAAAACTTCAAAGTTAAAAATAAGTTCTCACATATAGTTCAGTTTAAGCTAAAAATATTCTGAAGATGGACAGAAACAAGGCTGAGGTTGAAGATTCTGATATCTGCTTCATCAAACCTTTTAAAGTTTTCAAAGTAAATTAGGACTGATGATAACATCTGGATAAATTTTATAGTATTACTAAAATGATGTGTTTGAAGTAGACATGAAGGAGGGGGCCTCTAAAAGGGCTCAGTTTTACTGACCCTCTTCAGTATCCTCATCATTATCAGACATTATTATCATCACCATAAGCTGCTTGCAACATCATTTGAAAATGTTATAGTTTAAGAACAGAAAAAGTGAGGCTTGTTCTTAGAAAGACTGCAATCATAAATCCAAGATGATATGAGTTCTGTAAATTTACCTTACTTTTGTTTTATTCCCCAAGAATTAGTTAAATCATACTTATAATAAAGTAATGGATTTTAGTCTCTGGAAGAATGATAATATGATTCTAAGACAGGTTTTATCTAGAATACCCTAAAAAAAAGAAGCCAGGATGATTTTACCTAAACTGCTGAGAATGAGAAAAGAATGGATTCATTCCTTTAGAGTTTGGAAAGTTCTAGATTCCAGAAGTAGGTAGGGAAATGTCACATTAGGAGAAGTTGAGGAAGTGGAGCCTTATCTCCTCATGGATTTCATAATGTTAAGTCAAGTACATTCTAGAAATTTAGAGGTGGACAGCAGAGTCAAGGGTACAGGTGTCCTGTGCGGAGTGCAGAGTTCAGTGGTGACAGTGTCTACCTCCAACAGGACAGCCTCCAGGGAGTGAGCTACAAGCATTGCAGAGGATACGTGAGGCTGAGCTTTCTTCACAGTAGCCCAGCATACTGAAAACACTGCAAAGAGATACCAGACTGATTGCTCTACAGAGCACAGGCACTCATAATAGCTCAGTGCTCTCAATGATGACCAACGCCTGTATCCAGTTTTTAAAAAAAATATTTGTATTGAAGTTTTGTGCATCTCATACAACATTTCTCAATCCAGTTTAGACTCATTCCTCCTTCCATGTCCCCTACCCCACCCGAGCTCATGGATTCTGCCATATATGTCTTGCATCTTTTTCTCAGTCTTTTTAAAGTTTTTCTTTGCAGAGGTTTACTGTTTTGGGCAGAATTTTATTGTTTCAGTCAGTTCTTTGACCCAGTCCTTTTGTTGTTGTTGTTCCTTCCAATTTGTATTGCTCTAAAATATGCATATATATCACATCTATACCAAAATTATGACATCTGAAAATAATGTATAAGTTAATTGCAAAATGTGTTTAGGAATTCACATTTTCACTTTAATTTTATATTACTCTAAAATATGCATACATGCCCTCCACCCATATACCAAAATTACAAAGTCTGAACATAGTGGTAGGTTAATGCTAGAGCCCATTAAGGGTTTCACATTTTAACCATACAGTTGTTTTCAGACAAAAAGAAATATAACATTGATCTTGGTCACTTTGCTTTACAACTAGGGATTTGGTACTAGCATCTACAAATGAGGGATACCATTAGTCCTTTGTTTTTCTGGGACCATGTTACTTCACTTAACATAATATCTTCTAGTTCCATCCATTTACCTGCAAAGTTCATGATTTCATCTTTCTTTATTGCTGCATAGAACTCCATTGTATAGATGAACCACATTTTCTTTATCCACTGGTCTGTTGAGGGGCACTTGGGTTGGTTCCAGATCTTTGCTAATGTGAAGAGAGCAGCAATAAACATGGTTTTTGCATGTTTCAAACACACATAGGAAAGTGATCCCATACAAGTAATGAAATTTATAAAAAATGAGTTGGGTGAAGGAGCCCAGGATTACCGTCAAAGATATTTTTCCTTAGAGAATATAAGGTATTTTGGAGTCTGAGTTTGTGGGTGAAACTTGTCAGATGTGGGAGTTCAGTAAGTTAGGGGACATGGGATAAATGATATTTGTGACTCATTCATTCTTTAATTTACTTATATCTTCATTTCAAGAAACTGTTTATTTTTATACTACCTGAAGTTAAGTGCGCATAATGCTAGACAATGTGCACACTGCTATGGGATAAAATCAATCAATGGTACAACTCAACTCTAAAGCCTAACAACCACGGTGAGATAGATGCTTGCCCAGAAAACTACCTCTATTGGTGCAGTAGAGGCACTGCTGTCTGGGGGATGATCAACAGCTATCTAATTGGACTTGGCACCCTCTCAATGGGAGTGAACCCATGAGAGTACAGGGCTGGAGAGGGCAGAGAGCCTAGAGAAAAACCTATCGGGGTCATATCTCTAAACAAATGAACGTTCTTATCATTTTCTAAATACGGAATCTTAAATTTATAGACAAGCATATCATAAGCCGCCACTCATTTTTGCAACACATGGAGGCCACTGTAGAATCCCATAAATGGTCATACACAGAACTGTACATCTGAAGAATCCCTATTTCTAAGAGACACATTTAAAATTGAACATCTACATGCAGAATGAGGGACAGAGAGAAAACTAGTGCATCCCTTAATTCTCTCAAGTAAAGCTTCCTTGCACAATAGAGTGTGATGCAAATGGAAGGCCACAACTTGTCAAGCTTCAAACAATGGGGGCCTCCAGAGTGTGTATCCCGGAATGGGGACCGTATATTAAACCTCACCCAGCCATGGCTCAGGAATCATCGGGGAAGAGGGGGCAGAAAGTTTGTAAGAGCCAGGGCTGGTACATAAATGGAGAGAAGCAGTGGCTTACAACTGACTGTAAGCTTTCACATCTCAAGCTGTGGCAGTGTAAACATCAGACATGGGACCCATGCCAACTGGGACAAGGTCTCAAAGTGGAGCAAGAGAAATGGGTGGCAGACTGGGCCTGGACTGAAAAGTATAAGAGATTATATACTGTTGGGTGAGGAAGAGTATGCCTTTACTTAGGATTCCCAGATATGCTGATTAGACTCCAGCAGATCTATTTGCACAGAAGGATGTCTGGGTTTGGAATCTTGACTGGATACGGCTTAGCTTGGATGTTGTAATGCATGAGTTCTGATCGGGGGTTAGGACATGGGGGGATTGCACTTGATTGGGATCCATTGCATGAGTTGTACAAATACTCAATAAAAATTGTTTAATTTATTTAGGCATATTCATGTGTCATCTATCTGAGTTTATGTGTATTGTGTGCATACAAGTGCAACAGAGAATGGAAGAGGGCATCAGATCATCTGGAACTGGAATTACAGGTCTTTATGAGGCACCTGCTATGGGTGCTGGAAACCAAACCCTGGTCTCTCAAGAGCAGAAAGCACTTTCTACTGCGGAACCATCTCTTCAGCCCCTCAACATGTTGTTGGAATGAAACAAATCTAATTAGGTCTGAAAAGGCTTGAATAATCTATAATCTCACTAGTAATGTTTGAGACCAGTAAGTAGGTAAATATTACTTTTAATAATGTTTAATTGCATTTTTGCCTAGTATTTATGAGGCCAGTTAGGGTTTTCATATTTATCAAGGAATTATTGGTGGGATCAATGTTCTAAAACCTCTTATAATAATTACTTCTACCTCTTTTATAATAAATTTTATTATTCTAATAAATATGATGAATATATTTTTCATTTTTTCACATTTTAAAAGAAAAGACACAGAAGTAGTAGTAGTTGAAAAGAACCCGAATTTTTATGGAAGTCATAAACAATCCCTCCAAATTACCAATGTCTGGCAACTCAGAACTATGTTTAATTTAAGAGTATGCTTTGCTCAGTTTCAGAAATCTATGCAATCCAAATTAAATAGGAAAACTGAGGCAATAAACATATGAGCTATGTTTGAAGGCAATGAAATTTAGCAAACAAGAAAACTTGAAAGTAGTATCACTAGCAGCATCCACAGTCCAGCAATAGTAATTGACCTAAGAACTTCTAGCTACATTATGATAGCTACATGATGTGGGTAGGGGGTGGAAGTGGCATATTCCATTTGATGAGAAAAATAATACCCAGAAGCAACTTCTAAGACAAGTTGTACCATTTATCTGCTGAAAGCATATGTACATCGATTTGGGCATTCTAATTCATTCCTGTATTCCTTCCGGTATTAACAACCCTGCTTTCTATACTAAAGCGAAGCTTTTGAATCAGCCAGTCTATCTAAATATACCCAACCCATAGCATGACCCCATTATTTCTTATAGAGTTGAATTTAGTAAAATGTGGGTCATCTTTGCACCTCATGTCAAGGGGTCTAGTTATTGAAGTTCAAAAAGGACCTTGTTCCAGAGAAGTGTGCCTTGAAGCTATCTAACAGCAGGGGTCACAGGGAGTTGGCCTCAGGAAGGACCCCACGAGAGACAGTGGTCCACATAGCTGAAAACCGAGAGTAGTTCTCCTCAAACCTCAGCTGGCCTGTACTGTCACATTCAATGAATTGTCTTATTGTGTATTTTACCCTTGAGGCTTTCCAAGATATTTCTTTTCTAGGCGCAATAGTATATCTGCTTTTCTTTTGGCAGAATAGGTGTTTTATGGACTTAATTTTGTTTTGCCCGAGATGTTTAAAATTTTTAATGCAGGATTTTAGAATTTCATGCTGTGTAAATACTGATCACTTACACTGTACCTTCTGAGATGGATGACTCCATATGTACAATCCCATTGGAAAGAGCAAGTGGTCTTTTGTTTATCTGAGGGACCATAGGGATATTGTTATGGTATCAACTTGTTATTGAATCTGAAAAAAGATAATTAGGACCCAATATTTCATACTTTTAATAAGGGCATTTAATACTTCTGATATGTGTTAAAACTCAGAACTGTTGGGGCTGGAGAGATAGCCTAGCGGTTAGGAGCACCGACGCTCTTGCAGAGGACCCGGGTTCGATCCCCAGCACCCACATGGCGGCTAAAACCGTCTGTAGCTCCAATTCCAGGAGAACTCCAGTTCCAGGGGAATCCGAGACCCTCTTCTGACCTCCGCGGCATTGCACGACATGGGTGCACAGACCTGCATGCAGACACTACATTCATACACATACAAAAAAAATAAATAAATAATAATAAAAAAAATTAAAAAAAAAAAAAACTCAGAACTGTTACTGGAGACCTTATGGCTGAACCAGAAGAATCCTTTGCGTCTTGTCTAAAGTTCTTTTCAACCCAGAGCTGCTTCTGTTTTACTCATTGAAACTATTGAACTATTGAAATGAGCACTACTGAAGTTGTCTTGTAAAATATCCTGCTGTTGAAATTTATCCAACCACTACTTTATGGTATCATTTTAAATGTTACTCTGGATTTTCTGTGTACTAGATATCAGTTTATAGAATTGCTTGAATTCAGGTTGAACCCTTTGTGCAAGAGCACATTAGCCTGCTATTGTATATAGATGTTCCCATCAGACATATTCTTGCTATTATGGAGTTGCTTTTGATGCCTCAGTTTTAATGATGATGCTCAGATCTATCCAGTTTAAAGTTGTATTTCCCCTGTCTTGACTAGGAAGTTATATTTTTCACCTAAACTGGGGTGTTGATGGTGAATCAGATACTTGAAGATAGTTTATAAAATTGTCTTATATGGGATTAGAGAGATCTTTAGCAGATAAAAGCACTTGCTGTTCTTGCAGAAGACCTGTGTCTGGTTCCCAGCACTCACAGGGCATCTAACAACCATCCATAACTCCAGTCCCAGGGGATCCAATTCCCTCTTCTGGCCTCTGCAACCATTTCATACATGAACACACTCACATGCTTTCACATAAAACATTCATACACATAAAATTGAAAACTATATATTTTTTACAAAATGGTCATGTTCTATCTCTCCTTCCTGCTGCTTTCTCTTTCTAAAGGAAGAATTCGTCTTGTGGGATGTGAGTTGGATTATGCCACTCTTCTGCTCACCCTTTCACTGGCCTCTAAAACGACTTCCCCAGTAACCCATGTCCTATAATCTCTCCCTTCTCCTCACTACACCAGGCTCCTTGTTGGAAGACAGTGGACCAGTCATAAAGTCTTACGTCTCCCTACATAGAATGCTTCCTTTCCTTTCCTTTGACTCTCACATTAGATTCCTCCATAAATACAGTTTTATCTATGAGTCCTTCTCTCAGTCCTATTCAAAACAACCATCCTCCCAACATATTCTTGCATTCCTCACTTGTTTCGTTCTGTAATATTTGTTATCAATTTACAAGGTATATATTTATTTCCTTATTTGTAGCCTCAATGAGGGGAATGGATGATGGAAGTGTGCAGAAGGTCAATGGTGTGACTGACATCACTCATCAAATTAATACCAGGAAAGGAAACCAGTCCTGACAGCTGTCAGCTGGAAACCGGGACCAACAGTAAGGTCGTTTTTTTTCCCCCGTTGGATATAAACAGTTACATAGGATGCAACATCACACAGGGACATTTTGACATCCTGATGGAGTGATACAAAGAGCAGACCCTTCCCTAGTCATGTCTGAGCAAAGGCAGAACATAAATTCTATGCAAGGCACCGAAGTGTCAAAAGGTCTTTTCTTCCAGCTGGTGTTGTAACTGCTTCTTTCTTAGCACTGACAGTTTTCTTTTGTTCTACTCCTTCTCTTCTCCCCTTAGAAATAAATTATCAAGATGCCTGTACTACTTTCCTCTGTCTATAATTCTTTCCCATTTTTTCCAGCTTCTGCCTGCTAATAGCATTCCTTTCTAATGGCTGAAAGCCTTTCCCTATGTACTCACATAACATTCTCCTTTACTACTGTAGTCCAGTCACCTTCTTCCTTTTGGTTTTGGTCTATGTATGTGTGCTTCTGTGCTACAGCCTGAGTGTGGAGGTCAGAGGACATCCTTGGATGTCAGTCCTCTTCTATCTTTGTTTGAGAACAGGTCTCTGGTTTTTGCCTCTGTCCTTGACAAGCTAGCTGGCCTGTGAGCTTCTGGAATTTCTCCCATCTTTGCCTCCCATCTCTGGTAGCAGTGCTTAAATGACAGATGTGTGCTACCACATCTGCTTTTACAAGGGTTCTAGGCAGCCAGGCTCAGGTCTTCACACATATGTAAAATGTTTAGCCAAGTGATCCCCAGCCTGCTCATTCTCCTTTTAAGGGCCATTTAGAATTCATTAAGAACCTCACTATGTAACTCAAAGTAATTATCCACCTCAAAATCCTCAACTTGAGGTGCTTCTTCTGATAGAAAGTAACATCCACAAGTTCCAGTGGTTAGTACCTTGCTATCTTGGAGAAAGGGTGTTCAGCCTACCCTTTCAGTATACTCCTTGATATGACTTAAGAATACAACACTTCTTCCTTGAACCACCATGAACTGGATCTCAAACTACCTCAAGTCAAATTTTTATGAAAATTTCTCCTGATTAGAAGATTAGAGAAATTGATAACTTTATTTACACAGATGATTTAGATTTTAATAGTTTTTCCATGGTTGCTTTTAACTTTCTCCATAGAGTATCTTTGATCCATTTGAAAGCAAATTGCAAACATGTTGAAATATAATACTCAAGTATTTCAGCATATATAATCTAAATTCCAGGACCATCTTCTTCAAAAAGGTCAATTCTGAAGATATTTCATCTCAGACTGGGCATCTCTCAGGCATACATTCCTTGTGTGTGACCAGTTATGGAATTCTGCAGTAGCCTCCATCTGTTGCAAAAAGAAGCTTCCTTGATGAGTTGTGTTTTTAAATATAAGGATCCATATTTAGCCTATGGTAAACATGTATGGCAGGATTACTGAGGTCCAGCATTGGGGATATATGTGAGGCATGGATGGGGGATGGGTCTAAATTTGATTAAGAACTGTTGTATAAAATATACAAAAGCTTAATTTAAAAAATCCAAATGCCCCTCAACTGTTGAATGGATAATAAAATGCAGTAGATTAGGGGGCTGGAGAGATGGCCTAGCGGTTAAGAGCTCCTACTGCTCTTGCAGAGGACCCGGGTTTGATCCCCAGTACCCACATGGTGGCTGAGAACCGTCTTGAACTCCAGTTCCAGGGGAATCCGACACCCTCTTCTGACCTCTGTGGCATTGCACGACAGGGGTGCACAGACCTGCATGCAGACAGTACATTCATACAAATACAAAATAAATAAAATTAAACAAAAAAAAAACTTAAAAAAATGTAGTACATTAAAAAAGGTCAATTCCAATATTATGAAAAGAACTTTAACATTGGTGTAACAATGTGAAGAAAATATCTGAAGCATGGTAGGTAATAGGCAAAAGACATTGCTAATATCTTTGGGTGTTACACTTAGGAATTTATTAAAAGGCAGAGGATAATGTAGCTTTCTTAAATATATCTTATCAAAGTTTTGTGCATTTCATACAATAAAATATATCTTATATTTAGACACCCCCTCCCCTATCTGCACCCTTGCATAATTCCACCACATTTCATACATTCTGTCATATGTTAAGACCTATAGAGTCAAGTTTGTGTCCCAAAATGTCCCTCAGTGTGAGTTCATTCATTGGAGCCTAGTCAGTCTATTTAGTCTCACTCCCTTAAACTCTCCTGCACCCAGCAGTGATCAACTTCCAGCAGTTCCTCAGCTAGGATTGGAGTATTTTATCCATTTCACCACTTTTATGCTGAGTTTTTGTCTGGTTTGAGTTTGCTCAGGTATTGTGCATGCTGTCACCATTCTTCTAAGTTCATATGAGCAAGTTCCCAGCCATCTGGAAAGTTCTGATTTCTTGTGGTCATCCATTACCCTAGCTCTTATAGTCTTTCACTTTCTCTTTTGCAGTGGTCCCTGAGCCCTGGGGGCAAAGGTTTCATATAAGAGTCCTATCCAGGGACATGTGCTCTTCAGTCTCTTATTCTCTACATTTTGGCTAGTTGTGGCATTCTGTGTTTGGCCAGTTGTGGAACTCTGTACTGAGTCTCTACCTGTTACATAAAGATGCTGTCTTGATGAGGATTCCAGAAATATAAAAATACATATTTGACATACAGTAAGAAATTAGTTTGTCTAAATATGTGACAGACATAGGGTTCAGACATAGGGTTTTCTCAGGATCTATGACATCTCCAGCCATGTGTATTTAGCTATTTACAGTGTCACATGACTTCCCTCCCATTTAGTGGGCATTTAGTCCAATTAGATATCTGTTGATTAACCCCAAGATGAAAGTGTCATTACTGCCCTGATATAGTTTGATGTTCAGGTCATTATTGAGGTTATTGGGCTTTACACCTGGGGTTGGACCATTGATTACCTTTCTCTCTTACCAATTTACATAGTATCCTCTAGGACTTTGAGAGCTAGTTTTCATGTAGGAGGCTTCCAGGTCAGTTTTAGTCCATTGCTTGAAGTCTTGTGTCTGAAGTATGATCTGTTTTCAGCAATAAGGTCTTAGCGTCAAGATCTAATAGGAAAACAAGGACTGTAGAATGGTCTGTATTATTTTGGGGGTCTCAGACTGTCCTGACCAACAACTGGAATGGAGGTTTCTCCCGTTTCTTGTTAGGTAGCCTTCAGCTATACATTATGAACTCATATGCAGATACTGTATGTATACTTTTCAGTAGGCTTTCAATTAATACATATCCCTGTTTTCTCACACCACCTTGGCATTATTTACCTCTTCGGTCTCACTCCCTTTCTAATCCTTCTTCCTCCTTCCCTAGTTAAAGTATCCCCATTTTCCTTATTTTCCTCTTGATAATACCTGTCTCCTACTATTCCACTTTCTTGGGCTCCTTCTTTCTCTTTACCTGTATAGTTTCCTTCCATTTTCCTGACTCCTGTGGTTACATCAGGATATATACTTACATTTCCAGATTGGAGCTAAGATTCACAGATGAGAGAGAACATTTGTTACTTGTTTTCCAGAATATGTGTTACTTCACTTAGTGTAATGGCTTATTTCACAAATCCTTTGGAACTGTGGTTGCCATTTGTGCAAGGGCAGCTTTGTTTCTGATGGGTGAGTGTGTGACTATGGTATCTTACTCTTATCTTCCTAACAGAAGACACCAAGATCTGAATGCCTTCTGTTTTCTTTTTCCTTAAAAATAGTATAATCAGTGAGAGATATGAGTGACACAAAATGCTACCTAAAATAATCATTTGCAATTGATCAGGAATTAGAACACAGTAACAATTTGTTACTTTAAAGATTGCAGAGTTTCATCTTGGATTTTTGGCGTTAGATGTAATTTAGGTGTTTCTATATGCTTTGATCAGAGGCCTTAAAGTATTAAGCTATTTTAAAAACTTATTCTGGAAGTTAACGCTTATCTTTTCAATGTATTGCCTTAGATAAAGGGCAGAGGCCATTATTCTAAATGACATTTCATAGTAAGTAATATATTATTTCTGGTACCTGTGATTTTTGCTTTGAAATTTTACCACCTGAAATGACCTCTCAGTAAAGACTTCTGAAAACTATAAATCTCTGATGTGTGTGTTAGATTCAATTATAGAAATATATTTTAAGAAAGATACTGGCACCAGTGTTTAAAGCATTGCATTCGTGTGGAGGTAGAGATAAAAATTGTAAAATAAAAAATAAAATAAATCCCAGCTTTGACAAAAATTATGTTCAACTGACTTGCACTTTTACAGTTTATGAAAGTTCTATGAAGCAATAGATTTTGAGCAGGACTTGATATAGAAGTACATGTTTTAGATGAATTACCTGTGTAGAATAAGCAATCAGAAGAGCATTTTCACTTGTCCTGTATGAAGGTGACAGTCTTTCTCACCTGCCTATTGCACTATTATATCTTCAACCATACACTTAAAAATATTTGAAGATAGACACTTTGGTGAATATACACACATGCATACTATAACATATGTTTCAAAGTAATTAATATTAGGCTAACCCTAAACAAATTTCATACTACAAAGATGAATTAAAACTTTTAAGTATTGTTATCTCATATAGCAATAAATATCTTGCTCAGTCTTAAAAAGTCCTCCCTGTAGCCTGAGGGAGCAGCTCGGTTTCCCTTTCTCCTGGCCTCAGCACAACCCCACTTTTACTCTTGCCACCCAGATTTCTGGACTAGCCTTATGGGCCAGACCTGCCCATTTTGTCCTTGTCTCTGGTACTGAGAAGAGCACAATTTTCCAATATGCATAGTTGGACTCTTCACTGTTTTTATCTACCCAGCAAGCTTCTCAAATTTAGCTGTGCCTGCTAATGAGTAGTGGTTCTGCCCTTAGGAGGAAGACTGAGAGTACCTAACTAGGACATGACTTGGGTGTCTACATGAACTCTCGAGTAGCTGGACTAGGGCCATCTGGCCCCTCCAATATAAAATTAGAAGAAAGTACCTGAAGCCTAGACCAACCAGTTTTTCATACCCAACGAGAAAATAACCAGGGCACATCAAGTACACAAACAATTAGATTTCACAAAAGAAAGTCTTGAGTTTCACACCTGAATCACAAACAACAAAAGAAATCCACATGTCGGGGCTGGAGAGATGGCCTAGTGGTTAAGAACGCCGACCACTCTTGCAGAGGACCCGTGTTTGATCCCCAGCACCCACATGGTGGCTGAGAACCATCTGTAACACAATTCCAGGAGAACTCCAGTTCCAGGGGAGTCCGACACCCTCTTCTGACCTCCACAGCATTGCATGACACGGGTGCACAGACCTGCCTGCAGACAGTACATTCATACACATACAAAAAAAAATAAAAAAAAAGAAATCCACATGCCAAAATCACAGTGAAAATTCATAATATGAAACTTTAAATAATATGTGCCCACCAAACGCCACCAGTCTTACAGAGGCATTTGACAATGAGAAGCCCCTAGTGATAATCAAGGATACAGAATTTAAAAGAACAACCATAAACATGATCAATTTATTCAAAAAATTTAAAGAACACACAAACAAACAAATCAAAGAACGAAAAGAAAATTAGGAAGAAAAACCATCTGACTGAATTCACAAAAGAGATAGAAATACTGAAGAAAACTCAGGCTAAAGTGAAGAAGGAAGTGGAACACTCAGTAAGCCAATTTGAAAAGACAGGAATAAGCCCCACTAATAGAATGAATGAAATGGAAAACTGAATATCAAGACTGGACAATAACGTTGAAGAATTGGATCACTCAAGCAGAGATTATGATTTTTTAAAAAAAGGAATAGAATATGCAGGAAATGGAGGACACCATAAAAATACCAAATTTATTCAACATAAGCATAGAGGAAGGAGAAGAATATTAGGATAATGGTATTGATCAGATTTTCAACAAGAAATTTCCCAAATTTAAGGAGGAAAACTTCCCAAAATTAAGGAAAAGCCTGTCCATACAAATAAAAAGAAGCACACAGAACACCGAATTGACAGGACCAGAAAAAATCTCATCAAGGAATATCATAGTAAAACACTGAACGTACAGAACAAGGAGAAAATACTGAAAGCTGTGAAAGTAAAACAACTCAAATATAAAGGAAAACCCATAAGAATTACAGCTGATTTATCAATGCAAACTGTGAAAGCCAGAAAGCCAGAAGAGCCTGGACCAAAGTATCTCTAGTCCTAGATCACAGATGTTGACTCACAATACTTAACTCAGCAAAAATGACTATTATAGTGGAAAGTGAAAGAAAAGTCTTCCTGGATGTAAATAGGCTGAAAAATTCATGTACAGAAAACCAGCCCTTCAGAGAAGACTGGAAGCAATACAAAGAGAAGAAGAAAGGAATTACTATACCCAAACAGCAACATAAATGAACTAAATGAAGGCATAGCTGTGGTAACACAAAGATAGACTAAGAAGGCAAACAGAGATTAAATGATGGGAACCAAGACACATCTTTTAATAATAATGTTAACTATTAATGGACTGAACTCACCAATATAAAGACACAGGCTAGTTGAATGAATTAAGAAACAAATTCCATCTTTTTGTTGTCTGCAAGATAACCATCTCACCTTCAAGGACAGGCACTACCTGAAGGTGAATGAGAACCAAGCAGGAGTTGCAATTCTAATATCTGATGAAATAGACTTCAAACTGTAAATAATCAGGAGAGATAAAGTGTGTCACTTCATTGGTATCAAAGAAACAATCCACCAAGAATATATTACAATAATGAACATATATGAACCAAACCCTGGTGTACCCAACTTCATAAATACAATACTACAGGACATTAAGAAACAGATTAATCCCAACTCACTAGTAGTAGGATTACTTCAATACCCCACAGTCTATTAGATCAAGTGGATAAAGAATAAACAGAGAGACATCTGAATTGAACCATGCCATACAGAAAATGTATCTAACAAACATCTATCAAATATTCTATGGAAGTAGCAAAGAATATACTTACTACTCAGCACCCCATGGAATTTTCTCAAAAATCAACCATATACTGGGGCACAAAACCAACCTTAAATTACCAAAAATTAAAATTATTCCATGGATTCTATCAGACCCCAATGGTGTAAAGCTTAAAATCAATGCTGGAAGAGACCCTAGTAACTACACATTCTCATGGAGATTAAATAGCATACTCCTGAATGATAAATGGGTCAAAGGTGAAATTAAGAAAAATAAAATTTTTCTGAGAAGTAAATGAAAAGGACAAAACAGCACAAGAAAAACCTCTGAGACACTTTAAAAGCAGTCCTGAGAGGGAAATTTATAGTTCTAACTGCTTAGATTAAAAATATCAGAAAAAGCACAAATAAATGACTTAACATTGTAACTCAACACACTTGAAAAGCAACAACAAATGAAACCCAAACCCAGAACACAAGAAATGAAAAAACAGAGCAGAAATTAATGAAATAAAACCAAAGAATACAAAACAAAGGATCAATGCATCCAAGAGTTGGTTCTTGGAAAAGAGAAACAAGATAGACAGACCCTTAACTCATTTAAACAAAAGAAAGAAAGAACTCCAAATCAACAAAATTAGAGATGAAAGGAGAAACATCACAACAGACAACAAAATCAATCAAAAATTATAAAGACATACTTTAAAAAGTTATATGTTATTGATTGAAAACCTAAAAGAAATGTATGAATATCTGAAATCATGGGAACCACCAAAGCCAAACCGAGTAGAGATCAGCAGCTGAAACAGAATCATAACATCTAATGAAATGGAAGCAGTAATACAAAACCTCCCAACTAAAACCAGCCTATGCTCAGATGGATTTACAGCAGAATTATACCAGACATTTAAAAAAGACCTATAACCAATATCATTTAAATTATTCAAAAAGGTAGAAATAGATGGAGAACCTCCAAACTCTTTCTATGAAGCAAGTATTACTCTAATACCCAAATCAGGCAAGGATAAAACCAAAAGAGAAAACAATAGACCCATATCCTTAAGGAATATAGATGCCAAAATTGACAACAAAATACTTGAAAACTACATAAAGGCACACATCAAAAAGCTCATCCTCCATGATCAAGTTAGCTTTCTTACAGAAATTCAGGGATGGTTGAATTTACATAAATCAATAAATGTCATAAATTATACATAGAAACTTAAGAACAAATATCACATTGTCATCTGAACAGATTCAGAAAATCCCTTTGGAAAAATTCAACATGCATTTTTATAAGTACTATAGGAAACTGGCTTGGAGGGAACATAACTCAATATAATTAAATTAATATTCAACAAACCCACAGCCAACATCATTCTAAATAGAGAAAAATTGGAAGGATTCCTCTTAAAATCAGTAGCCAAACAAGACTGCCCACTATCTCCAGTCCTTTACATAGCGTTTGAAATTCTTGCTAGAGAAATTAGATAAGAGAAGCAAATTAAAGGAACACAAATTGGAAAAGAAGATACCAAATTATTACTTTTTTGCAGATGATCTTTTATTTTACCTAAAATATGCTAAAAAAAAGGATGAGAAAACTCTCAGAGATTAACACTTTCAGTAAAGTGGTAGGTTATAAAATTAATCTACAAAAATCAGTAACTTTTAAATATAACAATAATAAGCATGTGGAGAAAGAGTACAGAGAAACCTTCCCATTCCCAAAGTGCACGCACACACACACACACACACACACACACACACATATATATATATGTATATGTATATATATACGTATATATATATTTAAATATATATATATATATATTTAAAATTTTACTTGTAGAAATCTTTAGTCAGCATATATATATATGTATATATATATACGTATATATATGTATATATATATACGTATATATATATGTATATATATATACATATATATATATGCTGACTAAAGATTTCTACAAGTAAAATTTTAAATCTTTAAAGAAAGAGATTGAGGAAGATACCAGAAGATGGAAGTATCTCCCATGGCCATGGATTGGAAGACTTTATATCAGGAAAATGACCATCCTACCAAAACCAAAATACAGATTCAATGTAGATTCAATATAGATTCAATGAAATGTCATCAAAATTCTCCTTACATTCTTTACAGAATTAGAATAAACCATTGTGAATATCATACAGAAGCACAAAAGACTCCAGATAGATAAAGCAACACTGACCACAATGAGCGATGTGGCAAGGGGGAGGGGTGTTTACTATACCATATTCCAAACTATATTATAGAGCTACAGTCATATGAACAGCATTGCATTGGCACAAAAGCAGACCCACTGATCAATGGAACATAATTGAAAACCCAAAAAATGAGTACATGCAATTATAGTCACCTGATGTTTGACAAAGGAGCCAAGAACACTCAATGGAGGAAAGATACCATCTTCATCATATGGTGCTGGGAAAACTGGATTTCCATTTGTAGAAGAATGAATCTGGACACTTATTCCAAAAGAAGACATAAAAAATGGCTAAGGAACCTCTTAAAATATTCAACATCTTTAATAACTACAGAAATGTAAATTAAAACCACTTTAAGATTCCACTTTACCAGTGTCATATTGGATAACTTTAAATGAACAAATGACAGCAAATACTGGAGAGGATGTGGGGAAAGAGGAACACTCACTATTAGTGGGATTGTAAGCTCCTGCAACCCCTATGAAAATTAGTATGGAGATATTTTATAAAACTGAAAATGAACCTACAATTTGACTTGATTATACCACTCCTTGTCATATACCCAAAGGACTCATCCTACTGCAGAGATTGTTGTATATCCATATTTGTTGCTGCTCTTTTCACAGTAGCTAAGAGATGGAAGCAACCTATGTGCTCCTCAACTGACAAATGGAAAATAAAAAATGTTGGACATTTGCACCATGGAGTTCTATTCAGCTGTAAAGAGATGAAGTCATGAAATTTACAGATAAATGAATGTAAGTAGAAACTGTTAATGCTGAGTAAAGAAACACAGGTTCAGAAAAACAAACAAAATATGTTCTCCCTCTTTTTTGGATCCTAGCAACAACTTATATGTGAGTATATATCCTGATATAACTGCAAGAACTAGGAAAATGGAAAGAAACCAGGAAGGTAACCCAAGAGAGAAGAGTAGAAGACAGTTGTTAACAATGGGAAAAGTCGATAAAATGGGGGTACATAAATGAGATGGGAAAGGGATGGTTATACAAGGAAATTTGGGGATAAAGGGGAAGAAGGTGCTCAAGAGAGGTGAGACCATAGGAGACTGGTATTATCAAGGGAGAAATGTGTAATATGGCGACACTTTAAATGGAGGAAACATGGAGGGAGAGTTAGCAGGGAAAGGAGAGATGAGCAAAAAATAATGCCTAGCTATTGTGAAAAACCGGAGGGAATCATATTAGTCTAAAAACCTAATGATAAATTACACATACAATGTCACTGCATGAGTCAATGTGTATAGCTGAAAGCTACATAACAAGAAACAGTGCCAGACAGTAGAAACCTGCCTTTGAGTTGTTGGCCAGGGCAGTCCAAGAGACTCCCAAAATTATGCAGACTATTACCACAGCCCTTGATTTCCTCCCAGAACTTGAGAGTAAGACTCTATTGCTGAAGACAGGACTTATGTGAGAGACCATATTTGGATAAATGGAGCTGGAACTGAACTGGAAGGAAGCCACTTTCCCTAAAGGCTAGCTCTCATAGTTTTGGAGGGTACTACACAAACTAAGGAAGAGCAGCCATCAATGGTCCAACACCAGCTTTAAGACCAAACAACCACATCAATGACTGGGACAGCACACAGCATCAGTCCAGTAGTCTTGTCTTTGGGGAAAATCAGTGGCTACCTGTAGGAGTTTATAGTCTTCTGACAGTCCTTTGTTCACACGTGTGGCTGCTATCCACACAATCTTCTTCCCTCTCTTGAACCAGATTTGGCAGTTCCACAGGACTGTGAGCTTCAAGGCTTAGCTCTGGCAAGGAGCAGCGAGGGGACCGGGAGAAAAAGTTACCGTACAGAATAGAAAGACAATAAAAAACGGACTCAGAGGGCGAGGTCTGGGAGAATAGACTTTCCCCTTATTCATGCCAGCAGTGTGCTTATATACCAAAAATTACTGTGCTGTGGGCAAGGAAGTGGGGGGCAGGCAAAAGGGAGGGCAAGCCACCTTGTCTGTAATCGAGGGGGCTGCAGAGCTCCTGTTTGTGCAACAGGTAAACTAGAGGTGCGACATTTTGTTCAATGCCTCAAGAGAAGGGGCCATCTGGTACTGGAACTTTGCAGAGATAGGGCGAGGCAAGAAAACACTGTAATATCCTGGCTTTCCGGAGCTACAGATAATTCACAGAGATATCAGATAACTCTCAGAGGTTTTATGGGACAAGTCTTACAGGTCATGCCTCGATCCAGGCAAAGTTTCATTCCTACAGCTACCTTTAATTGGTCTTAAAGCCTACTAAATGGGTAAAAACTGGTGTGTGACACTGTAATTATAGCCAGATCACAAGGATGGAGAGATCATAGATCTTGGAGAAAACCCCAGGGCTGTTACATCCCAAGACTAATATAATATCTTACTAAGTGCAAAAAACGTATCTTTATGTTTAAAGTCAACTATCCCAGTCACTACTCATAAAAAAATATTTTACACCAGACAGAGATTACAATGTACCACAAGGGTCACACACAGACATTGTCTTTGAATTGGCCAAGCCTAATTAGCACATTTACAATGCCACCTTTACCTAAGCCTCACCCAACAATGAACAAAAAATAAAGAGGAAAGTATTGAGTCTCTCAGCTCTTACTATTGAAGCTCCCTCATGCTGTAGAGGGCCAGGAATACAAAAGGGCACAAATGGCCAAAGTATAGGGATTAAGTCTGCAGAGTAGGAATTCTTGGACAGGACTCCTGTAATAAATCCACCCACGACTGGCTCACGGACCACTTCAGAGGGGAAGATTGGGCAAAAATATTGTAAGAACCAGGGAGGATGTGCATGACTACATGGAAATAGAGTCTTACAAGCTCCAGGGCCCTGTTATATGATCCTACAGCACTGATGTCATCATGCAAAGACACATGCAAACTCAAGTAGACAAAGCCCAGCATAGAACTGTGGAACTGAGCACCCGGTCCCTATCTTAGCAGAAGAAGTATTGGCAGCTGATTACTGCTCGGTGAAAAAGAGTTGATCTTAAATCAAGGGATCTAGATGGGTTGACTAGTCCTCATTGGATGAAGTTGCACTGAGAAAGATCTAGGGATACTAAATTGACACAATGGGACTTCACACAAATGAGAGAGTGTGTGAATTCCAGTTGGGAGGCTGTGGAAGGGTACTGGTAGGAAGGGGTTATAAATGGGATTAAGAATTATTGATATGTTCTGTATGAAATACACAAAATTTCAATACAAAATGGAAAAAAAAAACCCTCCTTTTGAACATTGGGAATACAAATTAGATTCTATAACACATACATACATATAGGCAAATATTATGCATGTATATATATATATATATATATATATATATATATATATATATATATATAACTGTATACATATATACATCTCTCTCCATATATACATATATGTATATGGAGAAAGAGAGAGAGAGAGAGAGAGAGAGAGAGAGAGAGAGAGAGAAAACATTAAATTTGCCAGTGGAAAATAAGGGGAGGTAGGAATATGGGAGGGGATCTAAATACATCAAATTATACTTCATGAAAATCTCAAAAATTCAACAAAATGAAAGCAAACCTCCTTCCCTGGTCATGTCTGAGCACAGGCAGACACAGACAGGAGTGTGTTTGCTGGTATTTGGGTAACTACACTGTGCTACTCATGGCAGAGATTGGCCATCATGGTCATAGAATCACAACTCACTGGGTGAAGTAAAGTTCTTTGTCCAGAATTCTGCTTTAGGTCTCCCTGGGTTTTTACAAAATCTCATTTTTTACTAGGAATTATATCTTTTGCATTGCTGTGACACAATTATCAGGGCAGAAACAACGAAAGGAAGAGAAGGCTTATTTTGATTCATAGTTTCAGAGAGATTTCAGTGCACTGTAGTGTGGGAGGCATGGTGAAGTCCATATCTGTGGATATGTGGAGGAGAGTCTATCCAAATCACAGTGGAGTAGGAGGCAAAGCAAGCAGGGTGGGAACAAAGGGTTATAGGTTTCAAAGACCTGCAATAAGGGACTTACTTCAGCCTTCCCTCCACCCCCAACTTCCTGAAAACTCTGTAACCTTCTAAACAGTACCACGGACTACAGAGCAAGGGCCCCAAGCAGGAGGTTCTGTGAAGACACGCCAGATTCAAGCTATAATAAAATTCTACAGACTAGTTAAACCGTGAGCCTCTAGAAATTTCTGACATTGAGGTAGTAGCACTGTGGTCTTGTCAGCATGTCTTTGCTTAAATTCATGTGTTGTAGAAGGAAAACATGTATTGTTTAAAACTAGGTCCATATTTCATTGTATACAAGTTAAAAGAAATGTGGTAATTAGTAAGTTGGTTTGACATTGAAGAAACAATGGTTACCTTGACTGCTGAAGTAACTCTTTGTTTAAAATAAAAGTAAAAGGGGTAGAAAAAATTCTGATAGGTTTTCATATATAGAAAAGGGAAAAAATAGAGAAGAAAATAGCTCTCTTAAAACCTAGGTGATAAGTGGCTAGAAGGGTGATATCTTTTAAATCCCTGACCTGCTGATCCATTGAGCACAGATTTTTAACAATGTCAACCTTCCCAAAGAGCACTGTGTAGAGAGAATACATAAATTAGTTAGGAGGGGCCACATGATACAGCAAAGGGAAATGCAGAAAGCAGAAGAAAAATTAGTCTCATGCCAGACTAGACGATTAGGAAAGAAGTAAGAACAGAAATGCAGAGTTCTTCTCTCAGTATATACACAAAAATGAAGAAGAAGAAGAAGAAGAAGAAGAAGAAGAAGAAGAAGAAGAAGAAGAAGAAGAAGAAGAAGAAGAAAGCATACACTATCAAATAGTCTCTTCAAGGCAGCAACTTAACAGCTTGCTGAAAAAAGGAATGCACTCGAGCAGGCAAACCAAAAGGCCTGATGCCCACCTAAGACCAGTACTTTGTGGCAATGGGATGGGAAAAATATTACAAAAGTCAAATGTTAAAGGAGGGAGCCATGATTTGAGAGGGTCATCAAGAAACAGAAGCTCTTTTTAAAACTTGACCATTGTGACAATCTCTGGGTAAAGTACTTCAACTGGGAAAAAGTCACATTGCTTCTGAAGCATCTCATATGGAATAAATGAGGCTTCACGTATTATGAGATGCAAATAGAACACACAGGAAAACAAAAGTTATGTGAATACAGTTATTGGGATTAGATCAGCCTTCACCATCCAACTAAGGAAATAGGATGATCTAGGGATTCAGCCCTAAATGGGGTATCTGCAACACAATCCATAAACCAAGGCGCAGGGAAGATCTTGGAAAGAGGCATGAAAAATTGTAAAGCTAGAGGAACAGGAAGATTGCTACAAAATAACATCTTCCACAGGTTATAGGAACACTATAACCATGAACTCAGTAGCTCTTGTTGCCTCAACAAAACCTGTACAAGATCAATCGAACCAGTCCACATTCCATCATGGATGGATGGGTGCTTGGATTTTATTCCTCAATTGATAGGTAAGCTTTCATATAAACCCATCAAGAGTCAGCATTCTAACCAAGACAGAGAGACAGAGAGCAATCCAATACTGTGTGATATACACCAAGTAACAGTGGAAGCTTTTGGAATCTGGTGATTTGCTGAGCTTCATTTAGAGAAAACAAAACAAAACAACAATAAAAAACCTCTCTCTATTCATCATGACATCACCTTCCCTCCAAATTGCTTTACAAAACTTTAAATATCCACTGAAATTGAAAATGTGAAGTCATATACATTATAAAGTGATAATCATACCAGTGGGATGATTTCTGGGAAACTTAGTTACACTGACAGATGACTGCTGTAAGGACCATTCTCTGACCAAATCTGGCAGTAGTCATTATTAAGAATAAGTATGCATAACAGCAACAAAATTTTAAAATAGCAGGAGGAATAGCTGGGACTGAAAGGGGATCAGTAAGACTGCAAGAAGGAGAGAAGGTCACTGTAGGGTAAACATAAGGAACTACATTAAGTTTACATGCATGACGATTGGGTATAACTGATATATGTGAAATAGAAATGAAAATATAATGAAATCTGTCACTTTCAATACTAATATAAAAATAAATTTCACATGGAGTTGATTTTTGTACAGGGTGAGAGGTAGGGGTTTAATTTTGTTCTTCTACAGATGGTGATCCAGTTTTGCCAACATCATTTGCTGAAGATGCTGTCTTTCCTCCATTGAGCTTTTTTGGCTCCTTTGTCGAATATAAGGTGGCTGAAGTTATATGAGCTCAAGTTTGGATCTTCAGTTTTATTCTGTTGGCCAATGGGTCTGTTTTTGAAACAATGCTAGGCTGTCTTCATGACTATAGCCCTCTATAGTACAGCTTGAAGTCTGGTAAAGTAATACCCCCTGAATTGCCCTTTTCTCGCAGGGTTGGTTTGGCTATTTGGAGTCTTTTGTTTTTCTATATGAACTTAAGGATTTTTTTTCCAATTCTTTGAAGAAGCTCATTGGAATTTTGATTGAGATTTCATTGAATCTGTATATTAAATTGGGTAGAATGGATATTTTTACTATATTAATTTTTTCAATCCATGAGCATGGGTGATCTTTCGATCTTTTGACTTCATCTTCAAACTCCTTCAGGGTTTTAAAATTTTTGTTGTGGAGATCTTTGGTGTCTTTGGTTAGGTTTTTTTCCCAGGTTTTTTTTCTTTTTGAGGCTATTGTAATTGGGAAGATCTCCTTATAGTCCTTCTCCAGTTACTTACTGTTGGTATAGAGAAAGGCTATTGATTTTTCTAGGTTAATTTTGTATCCCACCACTTTACAGAAACTTTTAATCATTTCTAGGATTTTTCTGGTGGAGTATTTAACATCCCTGAGGTAAAATATCATATCATCTGCAAAAGGGATCTTTTTACTTCCTCTTTTCCAATTAGTACTCCTTTAATTTCCCTTTCTTGCTTTATTGTCCTAGCAAGTGTTTCAAACACTATATTGAAGAGGAGTGGTGATAGGGGGCAGCCTTGATGGGTTTCTGCCTCTAAGGGGAATGCTTCTAATTTTTCTCCATTTAAGACGATGTTGGCTGTGGGTTTATTGTATATGGGTTTGATTATGTTGAGGAGTGTTCCCTCCAGTCCAATTCCCTCTAGGACTTTAAGCATGAAGGAATGCTGGATTTTGTCACAGGCTTTTTCTGCATCAATTGAGAACATCCTGTGCCTTTTGTCTTTCAATCCATTTATATGCTTTATGATATTTACTGATTTACATATGTTGAACCATCTCTGCATATTAGGTATGAATCCGACTTGATCATGATGGATGATCTTTTTGATGTGGGTCTGTATGCTGTTTGTAAGTATTTTGTTGAGAATTTTTAGCCTATGTTCATTAATGAAATGGGGCTATAGTTTTCTTTTTTAGTTGTATCTTTGCCTGGTTTTGGTATTAGAGTTATGATGGCTTCATAGAAGGAATTTGGGAGATTTCCCTCCACTTGTAGTTTGTATCCTTCTGAGCAGTTTGAGTAGTAATGGTTGTAAGACCTCTTTAAATGTTTTATAGAATTCTGTTGTGAAACCATCTGGGTCTGGGTTTTTCTTTTTCAGTTGGGAGGTATCTTATTACATCTTTAATTTCCTCAAATACCATGGGTCTCTTTAAACTGTCACTCTGTTCTTCGTTAAGCTTTGTTGGTTCCCAGGATTTTAGATAGTCATCCATTTCTCTTAAGTTTTCAAATTTAGTAGAGTATAAGTTTTTGAAGTATTCTCGTATGATTGTCTGGATCTTTTCTTTGTTGGTTGTGATGTTTCCCCCTTTCATCACAAATGTTGTTGATTTGGAGTTGCTCTTTCTTTCTTTTGGTTAATTGGGCTAGAGGTCTGTCTATTTTGTTTATCTTTTCAAAGAAGCAGACTTTGGATTCATTGATTCTTTGTATTATTTTCCTTTTTATCTATTTCATTGGTTTCTGCTATGATTGTTGTTATTTATTCCTGTCTGTTGGGTTTAGGGTTCATTTGTTATTTGTTGCTCTCTCAAGTATTTTTAGCTGCATTGTTAGATCATTTATTTGTTCCCTTTCTGGTTGTTGTTGTTGTTGTGTGTGTGTGTGTGTGTGTGTGTGTGTGTGTGTGGGCTCTTAGGACTATAAATTTCCCTCTTAGGACTGCAATGTGAAACCCCAAAACCTGAAGTTGATAGAAGAAAAACTTGGCAGCAACTTAGAAGACATAGGTGTAGGAAAAGACTTTCTAGATCAAACAGCAGCTGAGCAGGAAATAAGGTCAACAGTTGACAAATTGGGACCTCTTCAATCTCAAAAGCTTCTGTACAGTGAAAGAAACAATCAAGGAAATGAAGAGAGAACCCACAAAGTGGGGAGGAAACCTTCACCTGTGATACATCTGACAGAGTATTAACATCCAGAATATACAAACTACTCAAAAAACAAAAAAGTAAGAAAACAAATGACCTACTCTAAAGATGGAGTAAAGAGCTGAACAGAGGCTTCACCAGTAAAGAAGTAAAGATGGCTTAGAAACATCGTAAAAAGTGTTCAACATTGTTAACAATTAAGGAAATGCAAATTAAAACCACTCTAAGATATCATCTCACTCCAATAAGACTGGCCAAGATCAAGAAAACAAAAGTCATCAAATGCTGGAGAGGTTGTGGGGAAAGGGGAACACTCATCCACTGCTGGTGAGAATATAAATTCATACAACCACTTTGGAAAGCAGTGTGGAGAACCCTTAAAAGACTCAAAATGAGCCTACCACCTAACCCAGCCATACCACTCCTGAGTATATACAAGACACATCCTACTGCAAAGATACATGCACAGCTATGTTTATTGCAGCTCTCTTCACAATAGTAAAGAGCTAGAACCAACCCAAATGGGCCTCATCTGACAAGTGAATAACAAAACTGTGGTACTTCTGCACACTGGAGTTCTATGTAGCAGTAAAGAAAGATGACATCATGAAATTTGCAGGTAAATGGATGGAAATCCAAGACATTATGCTAAGTTAAGTAGCACAGTCTTCGAAAAAAAAAAAAAAAAAGGCTAATCGTTTCCCTCATTTGTGGATGCTAACACCAAATCCCCGCTTGAAAAGCAAGGGGGATATGTTGTTATATTTCTTTTTATTTGAAAGCAACTGTGTTGTTATAATATGAATCTCTTAACAGGCTCTAAAATTGACCTACCACTTATTTTCAGACATTGTAATTACTGTACATGGGTGGAAGGTGTGTATTCATATTTTAGAGTAGAATAAAACTAAAGGGAAAAAGTGAATGCCAAAACATATTTTGGAATTAGCATACAGTTTATTCTCAAAGGTCATAATTTTGATACATGTGATGTTTATATAGGCATATGTTGGAGCAATACAAAAGGGAGGGAACAACAATAACATAAGGACTAGGTCAAAAAACAGTTAAATTCTGCCCCAAAGAACAAGCCTCTGCAGATAAAAAATCCTTGGAAATACTGAGAGAAAGATGCAAGACATCTATGGCAGAAGGCATGAACTGGGGTGGAGTAAGGGGCAGGGAGAGGGTAATGTATTCAAATTGGACTAAAACATGATGTATGGACTACACAAAATATCAATAAAAAACTTGACTCTTAAAAAAATAAAAAAAACAAAAAAAACTTGACCCTTCTAAGTCTAGAGTTAGAACTCATTGTGACTTATTCATAAAAAGAAAACAAATTTCCACAAAAAAATACTAAAAATTGAGATCTCCATTCAAGATGTTCATACATGAAGCATCAAGGTCAAGGTATAAAATCTTTAATTCTGTAAGTGTTACCTATTCTTTTCTAATTTTATGTGATTATTATAATTTTATTAAAATATCTAATATCTATATAACTTTTTTTTTTTTTTTTGGCGTTTTCGAGACAGGGTCTCCCTGTAGTCCTAGCTGTCCTGGAACTCGCTCTGTAGACCAGGCTGGCCTTGAACTCACAAAGATCTGCCTGCCTCTGCCTCCCAAGTGCTAGGATTAAAGGCGTGTGCCACCACGCCTGGCTCATAACTTTAAGTCTGTCAATATGCTTTGGTTATTTGTGCTCTTAGTCCTATTTTGTATAACAGTACAGAAGTCAGCTGTCATTCTAATCGGTTTTTCTTTATATGTTACTTGTAGTTTTTCTCTTGTAGCTTTCAATTCCTTTGCTTTGCTCTGTATATTTAGTGTTTTTTTTTTAAATTTTTATTGAACTTTTGTGCATTTCATACAGCATTTCTTAATCTACTTTAGACCCATTCCCCCTTGCATGCCACCCACCCAGACAGAGTTTATTATAATATGACATATGAAGTTTCTTTTCTGGTCCTATGTATTTAGAACCCTATGTTCTTCTGGCTTCTCTATAGGTATGTTTTCCTTAATTTGGAAAAGTTTTTTCAATGATTTTATTGAAGGTCTGGCCTATGCCATTGTCCTAGGGTTTTTCTCATTCTATGCCTATTATTTCTAGATTTAGTCTAGATCTAAATCATTTGAGGGTGTTCCAAAGATCCTGAATATTCAGTATGTGTGTGTGTGTGTGTGTGTGTGTGTGCATCATTTTTCTTTCATTGATTGATTCAATTCATCTGCTTTATCTTTAAGTACTGATGTTCTGTTTTCTATCTGATCCATTCTTCTGGTAAAGTTTTCTCCTAAATTTTTATTATTGTCTTTAATTTTTGAGATTCTATCTTCCTTTCAGGTTGAGTTTTCATCAATGATTCTCATTATTGAATTCAGTTTTGAAATACTATATTGCCTTCTTAATTTCACTCAGTTTGAGTTTTCTGGGAACCAGCTGCCCTCCAGTGCCAGCTGGCTTGGTTTTGTGCAGGTAGCCAAAGCTGTTTTGAGCTTCTGAAGGCAAATGCCATATCATATCCAGAAGAGAGCAATTCTCATCATCTCTCCCCATTTCTGGCTCTTACATTCATTCTGCTTCCTCTTCCAGAATGTTCCGTGTGTGTGTGTGTGTGTGTGTGTGTGTGTGTGTGTGTGTGTGTGTATGTAAAGAAGTGCTTTCATCAAGGTGGAGAGCATTCCAGGCTTATAGGTATATATTTTTATTGACTGACAGATTGATTGAGTTTAAGTTCACATATGTGCCAAGACAAATGTGTGTAAATCAGGTGACAACTTGAGGGAGTCAGTTCTCTCTTTCCTCCATGTGTATTCCAAGGATTGAACTCAGATCGTTAAGCTTGACAACAAGCATATTTACCCACTGAGTCATCTTTCTGACCCTGAAGATCTGTGGGTAGAAATATAAGCATTTAGAAAACAGTTTGATAACATCATCAGTTAGCAAAATAACAAATAGTAGGTTAGAGTCTAGAGCATTACAACTCCCACCCTTGAGCTTTTGACCAATATTTACATTGCTATACAGAAATTCTCTCTTCTGCAGAAGGTCTTACATCTAACAGAAAGTGGTTGGTTACTCTGAAATCCTATTGTACCAGTGGGCTTACCCTGCCTGGCAAGACGTGATTGCAGCATGCCAGGTCCAGCACTGATCAAGACCGCTGATACTTTAAATATACAAATGTTATCTGCAAATGGAGATGATTTGATTTCTTTCTTATTTATAACCCTTTTAGATCCTATTTTTATCTTTCTTATCTAGTTAAGGCTCAAGTGGTGTAGTCACTGATATTGGATAACTTGGCTCATTATTCATTGTAGAAAATATTCCCTGTTTTTCTCCATTTGATGAATCTTGCTATCTTGGAGAAAGGGTTTTCAGCCTATATTGCACTCATAGATATGACTTGAGAATACAGCACTTCTTCCTTGAACCACCATGAACCCAATCCTCTGAAAGGTTCATGTGCTAAAGGCTTGGTTCCCAAGACAGTGGTGATGGAGACTCTGTGGACCGTAATAGACATCCACACATCATTGACGATGTGTCCACACAGTGGTTTCTGTGACCTTGGTTAACAACTCTCTTAGCTATGGTGTAAATAGCTTTTCCTTCTACAAATCCTGTGAAATTGTCACCTGGGGTCCACATGTAAGATCCAATCTGCGGAGTCACCCAGCGCTGCACTGAAATCTCCAGAACCATGGAGTAAATAGCTTTCTTTTTGTAATTTGATTTAAGCATTTCATTGTCAAAACATGAAGCTGGCTCTTAGAGTAGGATTTTTTTTTTGTGGTCTATGGTTAAAATGAGATCCTTCTCTTTGGGGTCAATCATCTGATATTTCCATACAGCTGTCCAGGATCTTGTGAACATAAACATAAAAAACAGTTCACCCTGGGTCTTTAAGTCTTTATTCCGAGATCTCCTATGTGATGTAGCATGATCAGGTAAATTGTTAGCTTGTCTCTAGGAGTGTTGGTCATGACCCTTCATAATGAGCAAAAAAAGGATAACCTCCTTCCTATCATTAATATAGCTTTATTACAATCATAATGAAGTTAATTGTGAGGTCCTACACTGGAAAATCTAGGATGATCAACACAATATCCTGAGTTCCAGGCAATCTCCATAGCAATATCATGCAGAGGTATGAAATGTCTCAGAAGTTCACACTTTTCCAAATTTTAGACTTTAGATGATGGCTAATTAATTGCCCATATGGCTAGGTAATTGGAAATATCTTATAATCGGTAGAAAAACAGTTTTGGAGAAAGAACATAAAGAGGTACTGAGTGACTCAATATTACAGGGTTGGGTCTTTCATCTCTGAAATCAGGAAACAAGAGACTTTCAAAACACTGAATGTACAAGAGGCATTTTCTGAGAGCACAAAGCCCCTTCAGAGTTTCCATTTCAAATGACTGTAGTGTAATCATAGGATCCCCCTCACAGACTTATAGAAAAGAGGACAAGACTATAGCTGGTATTTCCTCTCTCTCATTATATATGTAGTGTGTGTGTGGTGTGTATGTGTGTGTGTGCGTGTGTGTGTGTGGTGTGCGTGTGTGTGTAGTGTGTGTGTGTGTGGTGTGTGTATGTGGTGTGTGTGTGGTGTGGTGTGGTGTGTGTGTGTGTGTGTGTGTGTGTATGTGTGTGTGTGCGCATTTATGGAAGCCAGAGGACACTCTTGGTGCCCTTTCTCAGGAGTTATCCATCTTCTTTTACTAGACAGGGTCTCTCAGATTCTCATTGGCCTGGAGATAACCCATTAGACTAGGATGGTTGCACAACGAGCTCCAGGAATCAACTTGTCTCTCTCTCCCTACTGCTGGGATCGCAGGCACACACCACCACAATTACATTCCATATGTGGATTCTAGGGACCAAACTCCAGTTCTCATATTTTCACCACAAACACATTACTAACTTTGCTATCATCTCAGTCCCTCGACCACCATTATTTTAAGTGAGTAGAGGCCAATAAAAAGGTTTACACATAGAAATGTGAAAAAAAAATCTATAATTCAGTTGTGAGAAGTGAAGAGTCCAGTATAATTGATGCACATTTTGTAATAGATTTGAAGTTTCCAAATGACAGATTCCCACATGACAGTGTTGGAGAGATCACAGAAGACTTGGGACAAAATCAGTAAAATCTGTTTTCTAACTGCCCCTGGCTCAAAGTGAGACTGGGAAACACCATAAGTTATTCAATTGTGAGCAACTAGAATCAAATAAAAATTGTTGGAAAAACTGTGCAAGAAATGGAACCCTGGGGCTGGAGAGATGGTCTAGTGGATAAGAGTGCAGACTGCTCTTGCAGAGGACCCAGGTTTGATCCCCAGCACCCACATGGCGGCTGAGAACCCTCTTTAACTCCAGTTCCAGGGGAAACCGACACCTTCTTCTAACCTCCGTGGCATTGCAGGAGACGGGTGCACCAACCTACATGCAGACAGTAAATTCATACACATAAAAATAAATAAATATAGGCTGGGGTATAGCACAGCGGTTAAACGCTGAGGATAAGAACCCTGCAAAAAAATAAATAAATAAATAAATAAATAAATAAATAAATAAATAAATAAAATTTAAAAAAAGAAATGGAACCCTGGACTTTGGAGTTCATACACATGAGCTTACTGTAGCATGAAAATTATGATGAAGTGGGTAAATCACATGGTTAATAAGTGGATTTTTCAAATCCTATGTGAAATGTCTCTGTTGGCTGAATTGACCTTTTAAAAGACCTGAAAGTAGGCAAAAATTTTCAATCCTAACTTAGGAATTAAAAAAAAATGCATAAAAATGATATCACTATGGTTCCAAAATTAATAATGTCCATGGACGTGGTCAAAATAATTCTAATTGAACGTGTTTTAGAAAGAAAAATTCTCCAATGGCCAACAAAACTAAAAAAACGTGAAAGGTGATTTTTGTCTAGTGAATAAAACTGAATGGAATTTTTCCCAACAAAAGTTGAAGTAGGCTGGGGGATTAGTCATCTGAAATTAAAATTCATTGGAACTCAACAAAATTGGATGACTATTGAGAGTCTTAAAATAGATCTAGCAGAGAAAATCAACTGGAAAAATTCAACTTTTAACCTGTATGAAGCTCATAATGTAAGTAAATAAGCAAAATATGCTGGAGGAATTGAAAGTGGAATTACAGACAAACCAGAAATCGGGGCCCTGGACCTGCATGCAACTATACTATCTATATATATATCTTATACTATATATATATATATATTATATATAAAACATTATATGTATTTCATAACATCCTTAAATAACCCAGGAAGTCCCTTTAATGGTGCTTTCTTACTGGAGAATTATATAACAGGTATCTATCCTATTATTTCTTTTTTATTGCCCTCAGAACCCAACCCCATATCATCACATAAATAACACAAATTCTTGACAGCATTACAGTTACTCTCTGGTGTTGGTGGTATTTCCAAAATGAACAGGTTTGAGAAAGGACAAGCACCCAGGTGTCCAGGAAGATTTCAAGATCACCCTACAACTTAGTTCCTTAATAAAAAATAGGTTCCGGGCTGGAGAGATAGCTAGCGGTTAAGAGCACCACGCCTTGGCGAGGACCCGGGTCGATTCCCCGCACCCACATGGCGGCTAAGAACCGTCTGTAACTCCAATTCCAGGAGAACTCCAGTTCCAGGGGAATCCGAGACCCTCTTCTGACCTCCGCGGCATTGCACGACACGGGTGCACAGACCTGCATGCAGACAGTACATTCATACACATACAAAAATAAATAAATAAATAAAAAAAAAAATAGGTTCCATCTCATGAGTCAATGCAGTAATTCAGTATTTTTTCAGTTAGAGAATAAAATATTACTTTTATTCTGATGTTCATTTGGCATGCAAATTTCATAGATTCTGTCTTAAAAGGAGTTCTATGCAGCAGTAAAGAAAGATGACATCATGAACTTTGCAGGTAAATGGATGTAACTAGATAAAGTAACACAGTCCCAGAAAAACAAATGACAAATGGTATCTCTCATTTGCAGATGCTAGCACCAAATAAATAGTTGTAAGACAAACTAAGCAATGTTAATGTTATATTTCTTTTCATCTGAAAGCAACTATTCTCTTACAATGTGAATCCCTTTATGGGCTCTAGAATTAATCTAACACTTATATTCAGACATTGTAATTTTAGTATATGGATAGGGGGTATCTATGCATATTTTAAAGTAATATAAAATTAAAAGAGAAAATGTGAATTCTGAAACATGATTTAGAAATAACATACAGTGTGTTTTCAGACTACATAATTTTAGTATATGGTGACACACAGACACACAGACACACACACATATGCCTATTTTCAAGCAATATAAGTTGGAGGGAACCACAATGACAAAAAACTGGGGACAAAGAACTGACTGAAACAGTAAAGTTCTCCCCAACACAATAATCCTCTGCATAGAAAAACTTTTAAAAGATCCAGAAAAAGATACAAGACATGTATAGCAGAATGTATAGACTCAGGTAGGGTGGGGGGCATGGAAAAGAAAATGAGTCTAAACTGGACAGAGAAATGATGTGCAAAACTTAAAAAAAAAAAAAAGGTTTATTCTTTTTGAGACACTAGTCCGGCAAGTAGAAGAATGATCAAAGAGGAGCTTGATATGTGCTTGTCCCATGATCAAAGTGTCCAGTGTCTTCAGCAATGGTGTTCCCCACCAGTTTCTGGTGGGTCACAAGAAGAATGGCAATAGCCTGCATTTAGGATGGCTCTCTAGGTTCTCCATGACCAACAACTTAAAGGGAAATATGCTATATTTGTTACTAGGATTTTGAATAATGACCTATTATTTGGGGGAGGACCACCATTCTTCTGCATGGAATCCCTCTATTCAAACTCTTTTTTATTATATTTATTAGTAAGCTTATAATATAGCACATTTCATATAGCTTTTCAGACACTCTTCATGTTAGTTTTTCTTCCCCTAATTTCTTTGCACAAAGATCTTAAGATTCAGAGTCTGAGTAAGACTCCTGTGACACAGTGTCTTCTGAACATGACATGGCACATGCCTATAAACTCACTGGAGCTGTGTTTATCTGCACAAGGTCTGCACAAGATTGGCCCATCCACATTTCATCACAGGAGCGATAACAAGGTTAGGTCCCTCCTTGGAGAATATGGACAGATAAAATTGGCTTGATGGAAGGGCTATCACTTTCTTCAATGGTGTAACCACTGAAGATAAGCTGCTCATGTCCAGTAAACAACTTCATAGTCATGCTCATGAATACAACCATTTAAACTCAGTGGATCACAGACACATTCAACAAGAAATAGAAGTAAAAAAGGGACTTGATGGGAGGTAGAGTTTCATCAGGAGAATTATGGGTAGTGATACAGCTTAATAAGGGGTGAGAAAGATTAAAATTCATTATATATAATGCTACATAAAAATTCAATAATACTCATATAATTTTGAAACTGCATTTATTTTATACACTAGCATGAAACAAAAACTCCTCACTGTAGGCAGCAGGGGACTTCATAAGCAGAATTGTTAACCTTGCACCTCGTTTTGATTAAATCATGAAATTATTTACATGTGTTTGCTTTCTTAGTCTTTATCAATCTTATAGCATGTTTGACTATATGAAAAACATTTTGGGGGCATTGGGATCAAGATGGAAAAGAAAGAGAAGGAAATCCCTGCTCCCATGGAGGCTGTAGTCTATCTAGTAAGTAGGAGAGACAGCCAATGCATTCAAGGCCATGTGAAATATGAGGTCCTGGGGCTGGAGAGATAGCCTAGTGGTTAAGAGCACCCACTGCTCGTGCAGAGGACCCGAGTTTGATCCCCAGCACCCACATGGTGGCTAAGAACTGTCTGTAACTCCAGTTCCAGGAGAACTCCAGTTCCAGGGGAATCTGACACCCTCTTCTGACCTCCGTGGCATTGCACAACACGGGTGCCCAAACCTACATGCAGACAGTACATTCATACACATACAGAAATAAATTTAAAAAAAATTTAAAAAATATATGGGGTCCTGGTGCTGCTGTTGACAGAGCATGACTGGATGACACAAAGTTGAGATACAGTGATCTTGAAATGCCTCCTAAACAATGAGCAGGGGTATCTAAAAAGGAAAGAACTTTTGCTTTTAGTCTTAAATAACAGAATTATATGCATGAATGTTTCATGTGATGCTTCTAGTGAGTAACCCAGTCATGGAAACTTGATGCGAACACATGCAAGAAAATAAAATGGAAATTTCTTTCTGTTAAATATGGTCCCCACAATGACTGCTTAGCTACCTAGCAGTTCGCAAATAGAATCATTAAAAGACCACAGTTCTGTATCTGATGTTTTCTGCTTTGATAATGCCACTTGGAATGAGAAAATAAAAATGAAGACCAATTAAAAAAAAAGCCAACATTTTGGTGGCATTCAGCATGAATATGAATGCCACTGTGAAAATCTCCTGGCATGGGCATGGATGTTCTCATGCAAGCCTCTCACAAAATTTTGCTGTAGCATATCAGAACTAGGTGACCTTTAGGACTGACTAGACTTAAAGGCCTTTATTTTACATTAAAATCTGCACATAGATGCTGCCTTTACAGTTAAGATTCATAGAGTTATATAATTTTAGTGCAGGTACAAGAGTTCAACATTTTTATTTCATTTCCAAGTCTTTCCAAGTTTCCTACCAATCAAAAACTTAATCAGACATCAAACCTATATTTTTCAGGTGACATTTAACAGTAGCTGTAGCATGGAGTCCAGTAGACTGAGACCTTGAGGTGTTCAAACACCCTTGGAATCTTAGCCTCCTGTCAGGATCCAGCCGACTGCCCTGTCACTTATTGATAAAGTGCCACCAACCTGGGGAGAATCTGTAATAATTGTCTTGTACACAGATCCTGCTCTCATAGTACCATGAAGCAAGTGTTTGGTATGTCAAGAGAGGAGGGTACTGCATATTAACTGGCATTTCAGTAAATCATCAAAAAGCCAAAATGTTAAAAGTTTCTGATAGCAAACTTAGAAATAGACAACTTCAAATTAATTTTATGGCAGAGCATTTTATGTGGATGATCTCTTGGCAGGCATCTCCTATTTCTGATATTCTTTAATGAGTATTCCTTGTCTAAATTATTTCTGAGGCCATTGAGAAGAGCATGGGATGGCCAGTCCAGATGTACAAGGATGGCACCAAGGGTATTAGAGCAACTTTAACTGGATGTTAGGATTTGAGTATTATAAACTTGTGGGAACCGATCCAGGATCTAATAAATGCTTTAATTGAAATGTTTAAGACTTAGCTTGGGAATATAATGGCAGAGAGTGGTTTTAGTACCTTCTAATATTGAATAAGCTCATGCTTCGGTAACAAAAGTGACTGGGGAATACAGTATTAAGAGGGATTTCAATTACAACCCAAAACAAATAAAGGATTGGACAAACATCGTTATTTTTCCCAAGGAGCAATCGTCAAATAAATCCAGTGAGAATTTAAGTGGGATAGCCTTGATTAGATGTAGAGTTAGGTCAGACATCAATAAGCTAAGAGTACTGAAAGCTAAGTTTTGAAATAATTAAATATGGTGAATATAATAGCTTCCAGGTGTTTCTAGTAGGTGTGTTTTGACTGTGTTACTGCCAAGAGAGAAAATTTCACTTTATAGGTGTGATGGTATATGCTTATAATCTTAGTAGTTGGGAAGTGGAGGCGGGAGAATCAGAAGCTCAAATAATTTTTGTCTATATATCATGTTCTAGGTCAGGCTGGTATAACTAAGACCTTGTCATGAAACAGAGAAAATAATATAGGAGACTAGAAACTGGTATAGATTGAAGCAATGGTAAAATTACAATATACAAATGTGTTTTACAGTCAATGACAATGTTGACAATACTATTATGAGAGGAGACAATTGTGTGATACTAAAACAGTACCCACCAATCACGTTATGGCCAAAAGATAGAAACACACTTAGGCTGCCATTATCTTCATTTGAAACTAGCATTACTAATACTTGGATGGCTGTATATTTAATCATGATGATGTTCAATGTAAATACAAAACATCATGTTTTGTATGCTTCTATTAACAATTTACTAATTTAATTACATTTCTGGCTTTAAGTTTCATTATATAAGGATTACAGTGATACATACACAGCTCTCAATGTTCTGAAAACTTTTATGCATATGATGTGTGTGTGTGTGTGTGTGTGTGTGTGTGTGTGTGTGTTCATGTGTGTGAGGGTTCCCAGTGTGCTGGAGTATACTTTTGAAAGCCAGAGAACAACTTTGAAAGTCATTGCCTTCCAGGTTGTTTGAGACAAGATCTGTTTATCGTTCTCTGCTGTGTACACCAAATGAGATGGACTACAAGCCTTCAGACTCTCCTGTGTCTGCCTCCCATCTCACTGTAGAACACTGGGCTTACAGATGTGCATTACTATCACTGGCTTTATTTGGGTTCTGGGAATTTGAACTCTGGACTTTGCCTAGCTAGCTGTGTCTAGATTCTTAGCCTGAGGCATCTGAGTTAACCAATGTTGTTTTAAGGTGCAATTTTTTTTGAGAGAATTTGTTATACGGCAGTAGCTAAAATAATCTATGGCATACCACAGGGAAGCATACAAGAAAATGTACAAGATGAAAACTCTTGCAAAGCAATTGTCCTGCATTCTTCATTAAGGCAGAGCACCATAAGCAAAGGACGGTCAAACTCTGAGAGAAATATAAGAAACAGCATTGAGATTTAATGGCACAGAATACAAGCAAAAGGCATTCTTAAGAGAGTTGGAAAATTAGATATTACTTCACTATTGAGAAATATTAAGGATTATTAATGTGGTGCCATTTCCAGTGCCCCTGCCCAACACTGTCCTTCCTGCTGATGCTCTCCACCTACTATTTTGGCTGCCTCCTCCCATGCTTCCGCATGATGGACTCCTATCCCTCTAGAATCATAAGCCAAATAAACTCTTCCTTCTATAAATTGCCTTGGTTATAGGGTTTTATCATAGGAACAGATTGTAAGTAATACACATAATGTTATTTTGATAGCAACAGATTGTAAGTAATACACATAATGTCATCTTGACCTTATGGAAAATATTTTTGTTAAATATATATGTTTTAAGCTGAAATAATACTTTTCCAATAAAGTCATTTATACTTCAGTATTGTTAAAAATAAAAGGCTTGAGCCAGCATGGTGGTGCACGCCTTTGATCCCAGCACTACAGAGGCAGAGGCATTTGGACCTCTGTGAATTTCAGGCCAGCCTGGTCTACATAGGGAGTTCCAGGTTAGCTGCGGCTTCAGGAAGACCCTGCCTCAAAAAGACAAAAATAAATAAATAAATGTCTATGTTTCAGTTTACTTGACTCTATTTCTTGGAGGAAGTCAGTATTTGAAAATCTTCATTCTTGGCAGTGCCTACAAATGATGCTTCACAAGTCTATATGATGTGGCTTATTTTTAGTTAAGTCGATAGTTAGAAATCATTTCTATTGGAGTGCAAAACATGATACAAACACATACGCTTGACTACGATGAGTCATTGTGGCTTACCAGAATTGCATAAAAATTAAAAGGTGGCTGGTGATGTGAATCGGAGTCTGAGCCAAAATTTAAAAATTAAAAGCTGGGTATTCAAGTGCACCATGGGAAAATGCCTTCAGTGAAGCGCTTGTATAAACTCCACGGTTCCCTTGGTCTCCCTTCACAGCTCGGCCTAAAAATAGAACCAATCACTTGTCTAGTAGGCATATTATAGAACCTGTTTTGGTTTGAAAGTTTCATTCTAGGCATTTAAGAAAGAGAATTTCCAAAGTTTATGAGAAAAAAGTCCTTTGACAATTTGTGAACCTCCTTGCTAATAAATATTAGATTATAGAATGTGGTTGAAAAATTGCTTTTTTTGTAGTAAGGCACCTGGCTGCCTTGTTGGAGGCTAAAAAAGAGATATATGTTTCCTTTATCTACTTTTAAAATTTTGTATTTATAAATCTATCAATATCTGTCTATATTTGTGTGCACATGTTCTCTCTCTCTCTCTCTCTCTCTCTCTCTCTCTCTCTCTCTCTCTGTCTCTCGTGTGTGTGTGTGTGTGTGTGAATGTCTGCTCATGTTTGTGCAGGCCAGTGGTTGACATCTAGTGTCTTCTATCATGCCCCACCATGGTTTTTGAGACAGGGTCTCTCATTGATCTCAGGCCCAGCCAATTGTCTGGACTGGCTGAAGAGTGAGTTCTGGGGATCTGCTGTCACAGTGCTAGGGTTCTAGGCATGGGCCAGCATGCTCTGCTTTTCTGTAGGTGCTGCAGATCTGGATTCATACACTCACATGTGCATGTCATGCCTTTTAGTGACTCATCCATTGAGATTTTGAAATCGCTTCAGAGCTTAGCCTGTTTAACATGCTTGGAAAGCACTTGGGGGCTGAAAGAAAAGCTTGTCAAACCAGCTGACAAGGAGTTGACAATGAAACTTGAAAATGGACAAAGTAAAAGTCATAGAAAGAACCAGGAACATAGGAGATAAAATAAGTTACCAAGAATTTCCATTATAAGAATCGCTTCATTCAAATGTTTTGGACATTATCATTCCTTTGGCTTTCCTTGCAGTAAAATAAGGAAATCTGAAGTGATAAAGCAAGCAAGCCCAGTCTTTACTACCCTGATCTGCCTTCCAGCCTCTACTCAGAGTTTACCTTTCCTCTTACCATTACAGGGAAGCAGTCATCCACTTTTCTTTGATGTTCAATCACCTTCTTGGGCCTCAAGAACAGCAACTTTCCTGCCCTCCTCCTTTCAGGTTTCCTCCCCTCCTCCCACTTCAAGCTCATCAGCACTTCACAAGGTTTGTGCATCCTGCCCTCCTCCTGTTAACAGCCAGTCCCTTGGGACTACTTGCTGCTGCCTAAGCATACCAGCAGTGTCACAGTACTGTGCTGTCTGTGCAGTTAGTCTTCTACTTAGAATATTAACAACCATCCCAGCTACACGAATACAGTTTGTCTCCTGTAAGACTCAACCATAAAGAATATGTCAAAAATATCCCTAGTGGAGGCTGCTTTGTTTTCTCCCACACAAAATTGCTTACTTTCACTTTTGCTTCTTGTTACCCCCTTTCATTCAGTCATTCACCATCTATTGAATATCTACTACATGCAAATCCGTAAACAGAATGTTGTTAAGCAAATGTGGGTAGATTTAGAGAGAAATAGTCTTATGCATAGAGTACACAAAGCAATTATCCTAATTGTAGTTTGGATTGAGTTCTAACTGAAGCTTTTATTGGGAAGCATGAAGAAGCAGTATCTGAACAATTTAAATATTTATTTTCATTACTTTTGTTAATTTTTCATTGTGGACTATCAGTTGGTTTGTATAAATATTTTCATTGGTCAGTGGAGGTTAACAGACTATTGATCAATCCTCAGGCTTAGATTCAAGCTAGTATGACTCCAAGTCATATTCTTTTGGCTAATATCTATTTGCCTCATTAATGCCTGTATGCCTTAGATGTACAGAGGATTACAATAGTTTTAAAGATCAAATGTATAATTCACACAACATTTTAACAAACTACCTTGCAAAGAATGGGACCTGCATATGCATTGGCTGTACAAATGTTGTTATATTGATCCATTGTTATCATTGTCTTCATTTTCCCAACAGAAACATAGTATACCAGACATGTAGTTGATGGCCAGTTAACATGATAAGAAAAAAATGGAGGAACGAATGCATGAACTTATGTGACTATTTTCCCAGCAGCAAACTTTGCTTTAGACAGGTCTATTGAAGAAGATGATAAATAGTAAAAATATGAAAAAAAATGGCACATTCAAGGAAGGAAACAAAGCTTAGAGAACCTTAATAATCACTTCTAGTATTATCTAGAAAGAACAACTGAAGAATACTTGTAAACAGTCCAACATGACTTGTGAGTTGGTTGTAAATGATAAGAAACGTCACTGGTTTCTCCTATAGAACCTGGAAAATGGTCTCTGTAAGAGATAACGTTAATTTGTAGCCACCTTGGCATTTCTGTTCACTGCCTGTTCATTGGTTTGTAGACCATTCTTTGAGTCCATGCCATTATTATGAGCTTCATGAAAGCCACAGCTCTCTGGAACAAACTCAGCTGTTAAGTGGCCACCTGTGATGCAGTGTCCTGCCACCATCAGCTGGAGGACAGCAACCCCATTCACTCACATTCAGCACAAATAGCAGAATTTGTCTCTGCAGAAAACACCATTCTGAGTCTACCCTGAAAGTCCTGGACACATTCTACTGTTTTTGTTTTTAGTTTGTAACAAATGAGAGCAAGTTGATTGCATAAGCCTTTGAATCTTATTTTTCCCATATATTCCCGAATCATTACTAGCCTATAGCAGGAAAAGATAATTATTCAGCAATGTATAATGCTTTCTCCTGTAAGTTTACAAATAGTTGCTCAAATAGACACTGAATTTACTAAGCTCTCTTTAGTCAAAGTGGAGCCACAGTAGTGGATCATGCCACACGGATGAAAAAGAAGTGATGTGTACTACTTCTAGGTTTAGAATAAGAAGAAAGCACAAGCTGAAATATCATAGGTGACCTTGGAAGCCATGTGCTTGATATGACAACATAAACAAAGCCTACTCTCCCCATCAGCCCCAAGATGGGACTCACATTTGCCTGTCAGGAGAAATAAACTGTAAGGTTAACTGACTGGGATTGGGATTTTATCTGTTCTGGGAACACTTTGCTTAACTTTAATGCATCCTACTACTTATGTGTTTGCATAAAATGTTCTCAAGGAGTCCCTTAGTACTCAGCAATTCATTTGCTCATAAAACCATCTCCAGCTGCCTAGTGGATTAAACATTTTTGGGGACTGTATTAGTCACTTTTCTGTTGCTGTGATAAAACACCATGATCAAGGAATTTATAAAAGGAAGAGTTTATTTGAGTTTATGATTGACGGTTCCAGGGAATTAGAGTCTATTGTGGCGGGAGGCATGGCGGCTGGATCTGGAGCAGCAAACTGAGGGTCATATCTCGCAAAGAGCACAGGAAGCAGAGAGAGAGAGAGCAACTGGAGACCACATGGCTTGTTAAACTCACTAAGCCTGCCCCCAGTGACACACTTCCTCCAGCATGGCCACACACCCCAAGACCTCCAAAAACAGTGCCACCAATTGGAGACAAACATCTGAATACCTAGAGCCTATGGGGGACACTCATTCAAACCACCACAGGGACTATTTGGGGCCAATATTTAAATATGACTTACACTAATTCTTTACTCAGAAACTATAAAAGTTAAAGCAGAAACACTAAGTATAGAAACAAAGAACTGCAGATCTCAGTAGCTTCTGGACACAAAAAAGAGAAGCAGAATTTAATCAGGAGAGAAGGCTGTTTAACCTAACACCATTGATCATACTTCCCCCAATTTCTAAAAATTGGTAATAATAAATATTAAGAGCTATTAAAATTGTAATACTATTAATTGAAGCTAAACAATGGCATCCTACAAGACTTGTGGTCTCACTTTTGTTTCGCCGAGCCTTTTTGTAACATTTTTCTGCCATTCATCCCAGAAGAGATGTTTTGTACTCCCCATCCCACTTGAATAATGGCACTAAGAGGAAAGTAGACTTTTTACCCAGAAGTCATGAAAGACCATTTACTGCCACAGTTGACATAAACACAGATGGACGTAGAAGCTAAATATCATGTACCTTACCAGAATAGAACAAATATAAAAGAAAGTATCTAGGGGCTGGAGAGATGGTCTAGTGGTTAAGAGTGCTGACTGCTCTTGCAGAAGACCCAGGTTCGAACCCCAGCACCCACATGGTGGCCGAGAACTGTCTTTGACTCCAATTCCAGGGGAATCTGACACCCTCTTCTGACCTCTGAGGCATTGCATGACATGGGTGCACAAACCTACATGCAGACAGTACATTCATATACATACAAGATTAAATAAAAATTAAAAAAAAATTTAAAAAGAAAGCATTTATAAAATTTCCTATGTCTATAAGCATTTTATTGTCACAGGACCTCACTGTAAATTAGTTATTGCTATTTTATGTATTTCCTTTCACAATTAAATAATATGACTTGAATATTCTGATGTGTACTGAGAAGGAAACAATTTAGGTTGTTTTTTTTTTTCCAAGATCATATCATGAAGAAGTAATAATGGTCAGCATTATCTCCTCTATTTTCCTCCAAAGTCTGTTCGCCTACTATTGATGAAAATTAGCTTATCTGGAAAAGAAAAGTTTAGGACAGTTAATTAGGAACTGTATCTTTCATCTTGCAATACACAGGCACATTCTCACATTCTTGGTGGCAAGCCTTAGCTAAACCAAGATTAGGAACTTGGCTGTCTCAAACATTTCTTAACACTCGTTCAACAATCGCTAGTAAGAAATGAGTTATGCCGGGCGTGGTGGCGCACGCCTTTAATCCTAGCACTTGGGAGGCAGAAGCAAGGTGGATCTTTGAGTTCAAGGCCAGCCTGGTCTACAGAGTGAGTTCCAGGACTGCTGGGGTTATAGGGAGACCCTGTCTTGCAAAGACCAAAAAAAAAAAAAAAAGAAAGAAAGAAAGAAAGAAAGAAAGAAAGAAAGAAAGAAATGAGTTATAATTCCTGTTTAATGGCAGAATCTCTGCTTTCAAAAGGAGTAGCAGGGGCTGGAGAGATGGCCCAGCGGTTAAGTAAGAGTACTGATTGCTCTTGCAGAGACCCAGGTTCAATTCCCAGCACCCACATGGCAGGTAAGAACTGTCTTTAACTCTAGTTCCAGGGAAAATCGACATCCTCTTCTGACCTCTGCAGCATTGTATGACATGGGTGCACCAACCTACATGCAGATTCATACACTCATACACATTAAAAAAAAAAAAAGGAATAGCATAGGAATGAATGAAGGTACTCATACTTGAGATTTGGATATTGTTCTAGATTACAGTAGTCTGTGTAAAGCATTATAGGCTTTTTCTGTCATGTACCTCAAAAGTCTTCCCAGCTCTATCTTATTTATTAGCTAAATCCAAAGATAATCTGACATTTCAAAATGCTTTTACAACAGCACCTTGACTGAATAGTTTACAAACAGCAGGAATTTATTTCTTCTGGTTGTTCTAAAGACTAAGAAGTTCAAGAAAAGGCAGTGGGCAGATTTGGTGTCTGATGAAGGTCTATTTCCTGGATAATAGAATGGTAATTTCTTGTTATGCCTTCACTTGTGGAGAGGCATGCATTAGTTCTCTGATAAAAAGGCAAACTCTGCTGGGCATGGTAGCACATGCCTTTAATCCTTAGCACTCAGGAGGTAGAGGCAGGCTGATCTTTGTGAGTTCAAGGCCAGCCTGGTCTACAGAGTGAGTTCCAGGGCAGCTGGGACTACAGGGAGGCCCTACCTTGAAAAGACAAAAAACAAACAACAAAAAAAGGCAAACTCCAATGCTGAGCCCTCTGCCCTGTTGACATAACTAACAAGTCATAGCTATTTGTACCCTCATCTGGAGATTAGATTCCAACTTACAAATTTGAGAGAGACAAAAATATTTAAGCTACAAGTAGAAGCAAACAACTTTTCAGACTATAAAATCATACTATTCATTATTATTTATTTTTGAAAGATTTCCTAGGTTCCTAGCCTAAAATGTGTTGCCAGTTCTCATATGTTTTTCAGTCATACAAGAAGGTTTTTGGCACTTTCTTGGTCTACATAATTATAGTGACCAAGATAACCTGGGAAAAGAATTAAAAGTTAGAACCATTGAAATTCTGGTTTTTATTTAATTTTTATTTTTTTGGTGTTTTTGAGACAAGGTCTCTTTGTAGCCCCAGCTGTCCTGGAACTCGCTCTGTAGACCAGGCTGGACTCGAACGCACAAAGATCCACCTGCCTCTGCCTCCCGAGTGCTAGGATTAAAGGCGTGAAACACCACACCCCGCTGAAATTCTGTTTTTTTTTTTTTTTTTTTTTAATTTTATTTATTTCTGTATGAATGCACTGTCTGCATGCAAGTCTGTGCACTCGTGTCGTGCAACGCCGCGGAGTTCAGAAGAGGGTCTCGGATTCCCCTGGAACTGGAGTTCTCCTGGAATTGGAGTTTCAGACGGTTCTCAGCCGCCATGTGGGTGCTGGGGATCGAACCCGGGTCCTCTGTAAGAGCGGTCGGCGCTCTTAACCGCTAGGCCATCTCTCCAGCCCCGAAATTCTGGTTTTTAAAGGCCAGTGTAATGCTCTGTTTCTAAAGAAAGCTAGTAAAAAGTAAAATGTAATTTGAGAGAGTGGTGAACAGATTTTTTTGTGACTCTGAAAGGGATAAACAGTCTATTTTTGAACAATAAATTAACATATGCATATACATTAAAATTAGACTCTAAGTATAATTTTATAACAAGAGTATGCAACAAAATTTCATGTGTTTTCCTTTGATTTTTGTTTTGTTTTTGCAAAAGTGGCCAAATAATAATAAATACAATTTTTGTATTTATTATTTTGTATTATTAATACAATTTTTCTATGTTAACTTTAGAGTGGCTATGGTTTTTATTATGATAACAACAAAATCTTAAAGTATCAAAGGCCACTATGGGGTTGAAGAGAGGGCTGAGCCCTTAGGAGTGCACACTAGAACCTACCCAAGTTTGGTTCCCCAGCACCATTATCAGGTAGCTCACAACTGTATATAACTCCAGCTTCAGAGAGTCTAATTCCCTTTTCTGGCCTCTGAAGTTCCCTGCAATCCCATGCACATACCCACACACAGGAAAACACATACATATACATGTGTGCATATGTGTCAAGAATAAAATTTTAAATTACAAAAACCACCATCAGGCTGGAAATATTGCACAGCAGTTAAGAGCACTAGCTGTTCTTGCAGAGGACTGGGGTTCAGTTCCCAGCACCCACTGTCCATAACTCCAGTTACAGGTGACCTGATGCCCTCTTCTGATGTCCACAGGCATCACACTACACCAGTATACTTACATACATTCAGGTAATACACTCACACACATAAAACAATTTTTTTATTTTTTTATTTATTCTTGTATGTGTATGAATGTACTGTCTGCATGTAGGTTTGGGCACCCATGTGATGCAATGCCACGAGATCAAAAGAGGGCATCAGATTCCCCTGGAACTGGAGTTAAAGACAGTTCTCAGCTGCCATGTGGGTGCTGGGGATCGAACCTGGGTCCCCTGCAAGAGCAGTCGGTGCTCTTAACCACTAGGCCATTTCTCCAGCCCCAAACCCGCCATTCTTTCAAGATGGGTTTATTTCTGGGGAGTCTAGAACCTCATTTGTATCATTAGATAATATCTGGAGCAATATCCAAATCTTCTCAAGTATAAATGCATTTACTTGTTTCTATGCTTATTCTTTTCAAAAGCAGGGCTTTTGCTGTTAAATAGAAATTATCCTTGTTGACATGAATTTCTTGTCTTTAAGTTAATGGCAATAATTTATAAAGACTAGGTGCTGACTGTTAGTGACAAAGACCTAATCTAGGCTAACAGAATAACCATGACTTCTTGGGTTTGAGTATCAAAGGATTTTACTGTACATGTCTGCCTTCCAGTAAAGTTGGCTTACTGGCATCCTTGGGAAGGATTCTGTTCCATTTTCTTGTTCTGAAGGTTTTGTATAATCTTTGAATTTGAAGGCTTTCTGTATAATCTTCCCAAGTAGCCTCTGGAAAGTCATGACTTAATGGCCTTTGATGACCACAACCCAAGTAAGAGAGACACATTTTACTGATGGTTCAAACAATAGACCTAGGGAAAAGATGGGCTAGCCCTATTATAATCTTCCATTCCTGCAAGCTGGGAGGTGAATTCATAGCTGATCTATAGGATTACTGATGAAGTCAAGAAGCCCAGAAGAAAGAGAAGCTAACCAGTGAATGACTCCTAAGTCAGTATAACGTCACATCTACTCTGTGAGGTGGCATACCACTTCATCCATGGCTGAAATTTTTATTACTACCACTATTGGCCATATTTTAAAATTATAATCCTGTTACTAGTACAGTTAGGAAAACAACCCACGTTTCTCATACTTAGCAGATCTGGAATATGACTTTATATCTCCATTGCTCTTGAGCCCAGATTGTGAAGCATTGTTCTATATAGAATAGCTTACTATTTCAAGTTTTACTTTCTTCTATGTGATGGGTTTTCCTGATTGCTTTTCAACTTGTTATTTGTGCATTTCCACCCCTTCCAAAAATAGTCTTTGAAGAGAACTGGAGACCACGATGATAATTTGCATTTAATTATGAAGTCCTCTTGGTTTATTCATTCTGATTTCTGAAGTGTTATGGTATTGAAACCATTTTTATTTTTCTTGGGTACACGGAAAACTAAGCTGGCTGCTACTAGTCTATATTGACCCAAAGTTTATAGCAGACTTAACACTCTATCATGATTTTCCTCCCTTATCTGAGAAGAAGGTGTGTGTACTTGAAACCCACACATATATCCTCTTTTGCATGTTCATGAGTGTCTTCATGCTTGCATGATATTGCACGACCCATAACAGAAAAATAGCTATACGGGACACGAAAAAAAAGTTTTCAAAGTTCACCAACATTATTTCTTAGGATATAAAATTATAATTATAAATAAATGAAATGAAACATTAAAATGCATTTCCTCTGAGCTGATCTGACCAATAAGAATTTTGCATATTAGTAGATTCTTTTAGAAAATTTGAATTGCTAGAATGACTCTGCTTCCCCACTCCAAATATAAAATGAAAATGGATATATTGAAATTTCTCTATTACTCTGGCCATTGACCTGTTAAAAATATTATAGGATGGTTTACCGCAGAAATTGCCATTAATAAGAAAATGACAAAAAAATTGCTGCCCAAATGCTATGATTTCCAGAATGGTAAAAGTTACATAGGCGTTTATTTCAATTTCTCATTTAGAGTGGCAGGCAAGAGTGAACCAAAATCAAATGTGTCCTCTGATTATTAAATAGAAATGCACTCAGGCTCGCGGGTTCCAGGAGAAATGTGAATGGAAAAGCATCTATGCTAAGCCCACAAGATCTTCCTCTCCTTGTTCTTGCTTTTCCTGTGGATCTGACTAGAGATATGCACTTAGGAAGAAATTGTGGGGCAGTTCCTAGACCTTAAATAATCATCAGTATAAAGCTTATGACACAATTATTGCACTCCCTCAATTGTCTGGCCCTTTAGCAGCCACTTAATGAGGACAGGCTAATGAAAGGCAAGCAAGCATTTCCTAGGTAGCATTTTGCTGGACTAAATAATAAGAGAGACAGAGAAGGATCGATTTTTAGTTTATTAAAGAAAGAATTTTCTAATATATAAACAACCTTTGTGCTGTGTGTAATTTGTAGCATTTCTTTTTTATTAATCTTCTGTGTTTTCAGCAGGTCAAGGATAACACTACCTATTCTGTAGAAATTTCTTTCTTTTCAAGTAGCATGTTATATATTTAAATGTCTTTTAATTAGCACAGTAATATGCAAACTTTTCAAAAGAGAAACCAGATCTTCGGGAAGCAATGGTATGTGAGCAAGGAGCAGTAAAGGCCCTGCTGAAGCTGGGCTCTGTTCTCCTGTCTTTTGGGGAAAGGGACTGCTTTCGTTGTCACATCTTGTATCACTGGACTGAAAGTGGTCTGGTTTTTTTCTATTTGCCCTTAATACCAACTTGGTGATTTTAACATTCAGAGTATTTCTTCAAATTATATACTTTAGTTCTTGGTTCTAAATTCAATGGAGCTTCAGTCTACACTACACAGGTTTACACATTATTTGCCTTGGGATTTCTTCCTGTCTACCTGGCTCAGGCTCATTTTGTGTGATTTTGTCCAACAACCTCATATGTGTCAGCATGCTCACTCGTATTTCTGTTTATCTTATTCTGTACTCTTCCAAGGTACAAGGAAAAGATTATCAATATAGTATGTAGAAAACAATATGTATTTATGCTATCCTGGAAATACACATTTTAATGTTGTTGAAATATACTTATCATGACCTCAGAATATAGCTTTAATGTATTTTTAAGAAAGAAAAATTTTAAACATTTTACTTCTTGTTGCAAATTTACTGCTTGTATACACATCACTAAATTCCAATTATTTTAAATGCAACAAATAAAAATATCTATTATAGGGAAGAAAATATAAGCTAATAAAAATGCAACGTAAGGCCTTACAGAAATGCAGACTGCTCTCAAATGTAAAGATTTTGCTTCCAGTAAAATTTAACCAGAATAGAAATTGTGTCAATGTTTTAAACAGTGATAAAAGTTGAATTTTATTGCATTTTTATTGTATCTTTTAGTGGTCCAGATCCACATCTAGTTTAAGCCTGTGCTGGATATCTTTAGTGTCAACTTGACACACCTGGTTTAAGGGAACTTCAATTTTCCAACTGTCTCCATTGGACTTGCCTGTGGCCATATCTGTGGGGTATTTTTTTGATTGTAGACTGATATGGGAGGGCCCAGTCCACTATGGGAAGTTCCACCCCAGGGCAGGTTGTTGTATATTATATAAGAAAGCAGGCTGATTGGGCCAAGGGAGCAAGCCAGTAAACAACATTCCCCCATGGCCTGTGCTTCAGCTCCTGCTTGAAGGTTCCTGCCCTGAGTTCCTGCCTTAGGCTAAGTGATGAACTGTGACCTGGGAGATGCAAGATGGATAAATCCTTTCCTTCACAAGTTGATTTTGGTTAGAGTGTTTTGTCACACCAATTGAAGGCAAACAAAAGTATGTGGATAGAGCTCTCTCCAAATGGGCAAAAGATGTGAAGACACTTGCCTCTCATGTAAATGCTCATCAAAAGATGATTTCATCATGGGATGACTTCAATAATCAATTAAATCTGCTGACCCATTCTGTGGATAGTCAGCCTCTCTCTCCAGCTAGCCCTGTCATTGCTCAATGGGCCCATGAACAAAGTGGCTATGGTGGCAGAGATGGAGGTTATGCATGGGCTCGACAGCATGGACTTCCAGTCACCAAGGGTGATCTGGCTACAGCTGCTGCTGAGTGCCAGATCTGCCAACAGCAGAGACCATCACTGAACCACCAATGTAGGGTTCCCATTTGGCAAAAGCACTTAGGGAATCAGCAAACAATCTGCAGCCTGGACTCCTGCTGGTCTCTTGCTTGCCTGGAAAAATCTGCCTAGAGCCAATTGTCTTTTGATGCTTTGGGCAAAGCATTGTCACACTCTTATAGTGATCTGGAGTATATGGCCTGAAATCCTGCTTGTCTCAACCCCCAATTCTGTATACCCCAACCCCCAATTCTGTATATCTCAACCCCCACAAGGTCCTGTATAAAAAGCCCAGATTACAGCAATAAACTGAATTATTTCCCTCCAGGAATTGCTCCTTGTTCCATCTCTGGGTCCATTTCTCTCTCTCTCTCTCTCTCTCTCTCTCTCTCTCTCTCTCTCTCTCTCTCTCCCCCTCTCTCTCCCTCCTATTCTACTGGGCCTCACTTTCAAATCCTCCCCATCCCTACCAGGGCTTAGATCTGGGTTCTATGAGCCCTGGTCCAGGGGGAAAGAACACCTCATGGAAGGCTGCATATGCATGATAAATTCCCTGCTACACACCCGGTATGGCATTATTCCCTGGGGTGATGAGCTGGCAAACTTGCAGGGTGACTAGCTTGGACCTCTTCTATCAGTGCTTTGTACTTACAGGAATAGACACTTATTCTTGTTATGGATTTGCCTTTTCTGCACAACATAATTATCTAATAAATACACACATATTCTACTGATTCTGATTCTTTTTTAAGAGTTTCGGTGAAATTTTGTGCATTTCATACATAATTTCTCATTCCAATTTAGATTCATTTCCCTTTCCATGTCCCCCACTCTACTGGAGTTTATGCATTGTGCCATACATGTCTTGTATCTTTTCCTGAGGCTTTTAAAAGATTTTCAAAGGAGAGTATCATTGTTTTGGAGAGAACTTTACTGTTTCAATTGGTTCCTTGTCCCATTTCTTTTGTTGTTGTTCCCTCCAGTTTGTTCTAAGAGTTTACATTCCCACCAGCAGTGGACGAGTGTTTCCCTTTCCCCACAACCTCTTCAGCATGTGGTATCATTTCTTTTCTTGATCCTATCCAGTCTTATCTAAGTATGATGATATCTTAAAGTGGTTTTAATTTGCATTTCTTTAATTATTAATGACATTGAACACTCTTTTAGGTATTTCTCAGGCATCTTTATTTCCTCGCTTGTGAAGTGTCTGTTCAGCTCTTTACTCCATCTTTTGAGTGAGTCATTTGTTTTCTTAGTTCTTTGTTTTTTGAATAGTTTATATATTCTGGAATTTAATATTCTGCCAGATGTATCAGCCATGAAGGTTTCTTCCCTCTCTGTGGGTTTTCTCTTCACTTCCCTGATAGTTTCTTTCACTGTACAGAAACTTTTGAGTTTAATGAGGTCTCACTTGTCAATTGTTGACATTATTTCCTGCACAGCTGCTGTCTGATTTAGAAAGTCTTCTCCTATGCCCATGTCTTATATATTGATGCCAACCTTCAGAGTTTTGGGCTTCATGTTGAGGTCTTTGATCCATTTAAAGTTGATTTTTGTACAGTGCGAGAGGTAGAGGTTTAATTTTATTCTTCTACAAAGTGGTGATCCATTTTCGCCAACACCATTTGCTGATTCTTTAGAGAACCCTGACTAATACAAAGCCTACGCCCATTTACTTATTTACCATTCATTTTCCTTAATTTATAATGTGCCTTCTATGGGTTTCTTTAGACCATTCTGTTCATCTTCTCAAACCAACCACCTTTGCAATCTCTGTGGGCAATCTGCCTCCATCTCCACCTCCATCCTGGAAACTTCTTTCTAAGCCTCTTTCCTGATACAGTCCAATGTAACCTAAACCACTCAGTGTAGAAACAGACATTTAACTCTCATAGCACTAGAGGCTCCAGGCAGCTTACTTCAGATTTCATACTCACTCATAGCTATTTCATGGCATATTGAGAGGCAAAGTTTGTATACATTTTTATAAGCTATGGAATTTCAAGGAGTAAAATATAATATGATTTATATTCTCTTAGATCTCTCTTTGTGTTAATATTCAATGTAAATGTGTCTCCAATTTAAATCAGGGTAAGATATATATGACACATGTGTGTATGTGTGTGTGCATGTGTGCATGTAATGGTAACTATAAATTTATAGGATCAACATCAGTGATATAAAAATAAATTTCTGGGGCTGGAGAGATGGTCTAGTGGTTAAGAGTGCCAACCACTCTTACAGAGGACCCAGGTTCGATCCCCAGCACCCACATGGCAGCTGAGAACCATCTGAAACTCCAATTGCAGGGGAACTCCAGTTCTAGGGGACGACACCCTCTTCTGACCTCCGCAGCATTGCACAACACGGGTGCACAAACCTACATGCAGACAGTACATTCATACACATACAGAAATAAAAATAAAATAAAATAATATAAAAATAAATTTCTGCCCTATTCTAATTTGGAAAAGTTTCTATGTCACAACCTGATGGTACCAATCACCTTGCAGAACACACAGATGAGCAATTGGGGTAAAGAACAAGAAACAAAATCAATGCATGTACTCACACCTGAGATATTTACTGATGTAACATTTGTGCAGATTAAGACTATATAAACCAAGACTAATAGCAAAACTATTACTTGGACTGAAGAAAAATTCCTTAAATAAATAAAAAGTTTTCATTTTCAGAAGAAAAATTCCACTCATTTTCTCTGAAAAAAAGGCATTCTAATGCAGAGAGGGACAGGAGAGCTAGGGTTAGAAGAGGACAACACATTTCGTAGTGGGGAGTGGTAGATTATTTCTAAACTAAAGTCAGAACCATTCACATGAAACCTTGTGTGTGTGTGTGTGTGTGTGTGTGTGTGTGTGTGCAATCTTTACCAGATATCATATTTGTTTGGCAGATAGGGAAACCAGGCCTGGAGTCTGCTTTTGTTTTTTGTTTTTTTTTTCCTCTGATCTCCTGACTCTAGTACTCTTCAATTTACTTGCTTACCTATTGCTGGGCTTCACTTTTACTGATACAATCTCACTGAGGTAATTTCATTTGTAATAACTAGCCGTTCTCCACCACATTTTAATACTGATTTAAGGGAGAGATGGGGATTAGATCTTCTTTAAGGGAGCGACTCTGGATAAGATGAATAAACTCCAGTGGATGAACTGACTAGAAATGCTTGACTGGTTCAGACTTAACATATATGACTCAATATCTGAAGTCTGGTGCGTGTGTGTTGGGGGGAGGGCAAAGTGGACTGGGGAGCAAGGAGGGTATCTGAATTTGGTTAATATGTATTATATGAAATGCACAAAAATAAATTATTGAAAACGGAAATAAGTAAATAAAATTTTAGAAAATTATAATGTGACAAATATATAAATCAGTATAAAAGTTGTCTCAATGAACTCTTTGGATTATTTCTTAGACAGAAGTGAGTAAAAAAATGAATCAGTTGACATTTTCTCTCAACTTTGTGTTTCTTTTTTTTTAAATTTTTTTTAAATTTAATTTTATTTATTTCTGTATGTGTATGAATGTACTGTCTGCATGCAGGTCTGTGCACCCATGTCGTGCAATGCCGCGGAGGTCAGAAGAGGGTCTCGGATTCCCCTGGAACTGGAGTTCTCCTGGAATTGGAGTTTCAGACGGTTNGTGTATGAATGTACTGTCTGCATGCAGGTCTGTGCACCCATGTCGTGCAATGCCGCGGAGGTCAGAAGAGGGTCTCGGATTCCCCTGGAACTGGAGTTCTCCTGGAATTGGAGTTTCAGACGGTTTTCAGCCGCCATGTGGATGCTGGGGATCGAACCCGGGTCCTCTGTAAGAGCAGTCGGTGCTCTTAACCGCTAGGTCATCTCTCCAGCCCAACTTTGTGTTTCTTATATGAAGAAATACATCAAAAATGCTATTGATAAAGGCTGGTTCATCAGTTAAGAGCACTGGCTGCTCTTGCAGAGGATCCAGGTTCAAATCCCAGGACCTACAGAGTAGCTAACAGCCATCTATAACTCCACTTCCAGGGGATCCAACTTTCTCTTCTGACCTCCGTGAGCACTTCAGGACATGGATGCATTTACATATATGCAGACATAACACTTAGACATGTAAAATGACTAAACACATTTTTTATTGAAAGAGTGCATCCCTAGGAAGCCTGCTCTTGTCTGTGGGCATGAGAGGCTGTGGTTTGTTTTGTCCTCTGTGTGATTGAATTTGGAGAAGAGGTGATGCATCCATTAGGAAGTGAAGTCTAGTTAGTGGGAGTTGGTGGGCTCACTTGGCCTATCCCCTCAGAATTCTCTTTGGGCACTGATTTATTTTTGAGAATAAATTGTTACAACAGTGAACCTGACCTCCCCCCACTCGCTTTGTGGCCTCTTGTCTAGCAAAATTACCTCATTCTCCTGAATGTGGTCCTGACATGGTCATCCCATCCTGCCTGAATGTGGTCCTGACATGGTCATCCCATCCTGCCTGAGGTTTCGCCCCAGCCAATCCAATGCTGGCTCCACAACCTTGACCCTTCAGAATTTGGAGCGATATGAACAGTGTTTTCTTTATATAGTTATCCAGCCACATTGAAAATCATTAAAAAATTAAGGAATATAGTGACCCAGATGTATTCATTCTTTGTTTACTTGAAGTTTGGATTTACCAGTAGTAGAGATTCATTAAGAATGTCTTCATCTGACAGATGTCCCAGTCCTCAAATACAGACTTGGGAAAATTTCCAGCCTTTATGCTCATTCAAAAAAATCTGTTGACATGGTTACAAAAGCCCCTTATTGAAGTTATGCATGGTTACCTCATTTTACAGAGGAGGAACTGGGGACAGGATTAGGGAAGAATAATAGAATAATAGGTTCATTTGAAAGCAGCTTTCTCTGTGTCAAACTTCAGTGACTAGCAAGTACTCCCAAGGTCACGGAGTCTCCTGGGGAGCTTTGAAAGATGCAGATTTCTTATAAATAACTCCCAGGGAGAGTAGACTAGGGAGTCTGAGGTTGAGTCTCAGAAACTCTTTTGGATTCAGACAATCTAATAAATCCTAAACAATCCTCCAGGTGGTTTTAATTTTGTTCTGGGTAGTAAACCACTTGTTCACGGTGACATGGCTAATTAATTTCAAAATTGTGGCTAAATCTAGCATTTTCTACCTGATATTTCTCCTTTGCAAAGCTTAGGCTGGGATCTTCTCTAAGAGAGACAGTTTAAGTAGCAAGAGACACTGCAGGATTAATAGTAGGAGCCCAGATTCATGGAGTGTAGGGTATCACTACTGAGTGTACAATTTTAGTGTTATGTTTAAACGTAACAAGTGCAGCTTCTTAGCCAACAATAGAGAGAGGTTAGTAATAGAGCCTGATCCAAATATTGCTACGATTTTAGACCTATTACTTTTTAGTGTCCACTTACATCACTTACCACTAGATAGGAGTTTCTATAGAAATATTGGTTCAGTCCTGACATTTTCTTTTGAGCCTCAGTCATCATAATGATTTTATTTTATTTTTTTAATTATTTATTTATTTTTATTTTTAAGGGATTCTACAATATAACAACACAGTTGTTTTCAGATAACATTGATGTTACTCAGTTTGCTGTACAATTAGGTAATTGGTGCATTTTGCAAGTATCTATGTCCAAATTTTGAACAACCCGAGGTTCCCATAGTCCACTTGGAGAAGCTTGTATGCACAGGCATGTTGATCAATTAGGAGTCCAGACTATATTGCTGTAGTCTCATGATTCACCCCTATCTCTCCTCAGCCCTTACATTCTACCACACCTCCTCTTCTGCAATTTGTTCCCTGCACTTTGGGAAAGGGGCACAAGTGGGTGAGAAGAAAACAGTCTAGTTTCTTTGGAGTTGTCATTTTGGACTCTAGTCTATTCAGGTTGTTTCCCTTCATGGATTGACAGCTTATCCAGTGATACCTTTTTAGTCATACTAACAAAGCACAAGCAATTGGATGTACAGGCTTTTAAGCAGTACTAAATATTATGTCAAGCTAAGCTGTGAGCATAGACACAGATGCTTGGATGGTATGCTAATCCACAAACTTTGGTTTCTCTATAAAGAGTGATAAGTTCTTATTGTGGCTTATAACATGTTCTAACCACTAGAGGACATAAGCTTGTGGCATCCTCTGAGAGTTATTCCTCAAGGAGAGAGCTAATAGCCAATTAGATTTGGGATATATATAGACACTTGGCTGCCACTGTTGCACAGTATCTCCAGGCAGTTGAGGTGTAGCTGATATTGACAGAGGAGTCTTGCTTGTGTCAGGGAGACCAATATTTTGCTGTATTGCTTTAGTGGCCTTTGGTAACGCTCTCTGGCATTTCAGAGGCCAGTTGTACATTAGCAAGTGATGTCTCATAACATTTTTTCATGCTCACACCAGGTCTTCGACAACAGGGACTTACTGCCTTTCTCCTTGCATATATCCCACTTATAGGCAAAAGGCCTTTATAATTTGGGGGGGGGGGTTGAGTCCCCTAGTCAACATCTCCTAGGCAGAATAAGTCATTGCTGATGTCAGAGCTTTCCTGTACTAATATATTTTAATTACACAGCTTATAAAGACTTTACTATTGAATTTGGCTCTAGATGGAGAATTATCCTTTTACAGTTCCTATGCCTATCAGTCAATTAATAAAGGGTAGTTATACCTGTTTTATAAGAAATTACCACTATAATAATTGGCTCTAATTTACAGTTAGGGAATGATTTCATTATCATCATGTTTTTCTTTTTCCTATAAAGGGGAGAGGTAGGAAGGTTTCTCAGTATCTGGAAGGTAAACTTCGTTAGGGCCCATTATAAACAGTTAACCCCAATAGTATTCAGAGAGATGCTCAGTGTCTGTGACTCAGGCAGTCTGAGGTTCCACTTTCTTTAATGTTCAGATGGGTCAGCCTCTCTGCTGGCATTTCCCAGTCCATCCTGCACAGCCATAAGTTGTACATTTTCAGGCATTTATATTGGTGATTTTTACCTGTGGGAACATAAAATTCTCCTCCCATTGTTAGTTTCAAGATCTCAAAAATTGAAAATTTATCAATAGGATTGGAACACAGAGTTTTCCATTTGTATCCAAGAAAGGATACTACCCCATCTCCCACCTTCCTCTTTTTTTTTTTTTTTAGGTTTTTATGTTTTGACCTATAGATGCCTAAGTTGTATTACACATACCCATGAACAGGAGCCAAGGCATAAGCTTTGATTAAATTTACCCAAACTGTTTCTCATTGACTGTATGCTACTTATTTGGGAAGTAAATTTAAGCTTAGTTCCTTTAAATTGTCCTACGAGCAAAAGAAAGTGTTACAATGTGATGTTGTATAATTCAGAAAAATATAGAGACCATTTGTGTACCTTAACCCAATGCAAATTATAAATAAAACAATTAACATTTTATATTCCCAATTAGTTCAATTGTATTACCATTTTCATCAAAACCTACACCTAAATTTCACTAATCTAAACATTTCACTAAGCCTTAAAATATCCTATACTAATGACTTTCATTTTAACCATTTTGATGTGTGTATGCATGCATAGTGTGCTCACGTATGTTCATGCATAAGTACTTGTGTGGGGGCACATGAGTGTGTGCATGTGAATGGACACATGGAAGGCTGGGATTGATCTCAGATGCCTTCTGCTCACTTTACATCTTATTCACTGAAGCAGGGTGTCTTGAGTGAACGTGAACTTGCCAGCACTGCTATTAGAACTGGCACACTTGTTCCTCACATTCCATGTTTCTATCTCAGACTTCTGAGCACTGGAACGACAGGTGAGCCACCATGCCCATATGGCATTTACATGGGTCCTGAAAATTTGAATTCTAGTTTTATCACTTACATGGCAAAATCCCCCCCCACCGCCATCTCCCTAGTGTATTCCACTTTAAACCATTTTTTTATTTATTTTTATTTTATGTATATGAGTGTTTTATCTGCATGTATGTATGTACACCCACATGGCTGTGGGGGCCAAAAAAGGGCATAAGATCCTTAGAACTGGAGTTACAGACAGTTGTTAACTGCCAAGTGGATTCTGGGAAGCAAATCCAGGTATAGAGAAGCCAGTGCTCTTAACTCCTGAGCTAACACTCCAGCCCAAAGATGCTGCTTCTCCTCCCCTAGTGCGGATCCCATTCTCATGAATGTGGGTTTGTTGGAGTTTTTTCTTTTCTTTTAATTTTTAACCTTATCTCTTATTCAATTTTTCTTTGCAAAATGTTAATATAGAGACTTATAGTTCAACTGTTTTTAAACATTTTATTGAGTTTTGTGCACTTCATACAATAGATCTTAATACAAATTAGGCCATGTCCCCCCTTAGCCACTACCACCAGAAGCCATGTACTCTGTCATACATGTTAAGTCCTTTCCAGTCAACCATTTGTACCCACATGTCTCATGATACAAGTTCATCCACTGGAGTCTATTTAGCTAATCCAGAGTCTTTTCCCTAAAGAAGATCTACTTTCCCTCACCCAGCACTAATCAGTTGCCAAAAGTTCCTAGGTGAGATTTGAGGTCCGGTGCCAATTTCTCTCATTCTGAGAGTTTATCTGATTGAGTCAGCATGGGTATTGAAATGCTGTTACCAATGCTACAAGTTCACATGAACAAGTTCCAATGGCCTGAAATACTGTTACGGAGTTCACATGAACAAGTTCCAAGTGGCCTGAAAGCATGTTTCCTTATGTTGATGCACCAATCCTGGCTCTTACGTCTTATTCTTCTGCAATGATCTGAGCTGTGAGTGGGTGAGGTTTAATAAAGGACTTGTATTCAGGAGCATTTATTCTGCAGTCTCTTACTCTCTAAAACTTAGCCAGTTGTAGCCTTTTGTGTGTGTCACATTCTGTTGTATGAGGAAGCTTTACTGGTGAGAGTTGAGGGATGAGTTAGTGTTCTCTCTACCCTGATCCCCTATGTTCCATGAGCCTTAGGTGTAGAGGTTCCACTACTGATGTGTAAGTTAGGGTGTTCATCTCTCAGATATATATTCTCTGTGTGTGACCAGTTGTAGAATTTTGTAATAGTCTCTAGTCAGAGATTCCAGAGAAAACCCTACTTCTGTCATATTTCTAGGCAAATGAAATTTCTTACTGTATGCAAAATATGGATCCTTATAGTTTCAGACAATTATACAGTACACTCTTCATCAGAGAAGCTTCATTTTGGGTTTCATGAGACAGCATCTTCCTGTAGTCCCAGCTGACCTGGAACTCTGGAACTCGCTAAGTAGCCAGGTTGGCTTCAATCTTACAGAGATCCTCCTGTTTCCAATTTGTAAGTGTCAAGATTAAAGGCCTGCACCACCCCCGGTGGTTCCATTCCACTTTGAAAAACATTGCTTTGTGTCTGATATCCAGAATTTATAGTAAGTAAGAGCTTTAAATTTTCTTAATAGTTTAGGAGCTTTTTCTTCCAACTTATCAAAGTGTATATTTGTATGTGTGTGTGTGTATGTGTGTGTGTGTGTATCTGTATATATGTGTATCCATGTTTACATCTTTCTGTGTACATGAGTGAACATGTGCACATGTACATACATGTGAGTGTGTGTGTGTGTGTGTGGTCAGAGGAAAAGCTCAGGTGCCATCTACACATTTTTACTTTTTTGAGTCAGGGTCTCTCTGGCCTTTTGGCCTAGATTGTCTGACCAGCGAGCCCCAGGCATCTGGTCTTCTCTGTTTCTTGAGTGTTGGGATTACAAGTGTACACCACCATGTGTGGCATTTTTGAATAGAATTTCATGATCGCACTGCAAGCACTTTATCAACTGAGCTATCTCTGCTCTACATGAATACTGATCCAGATAGGTTGGCATGTTCATTGCTTTCTTGTTCCTATGACAAAGCACCTGATGGGAGGCAATTTTAAGGCATTGATTCTGACTTACACATTGGGGGAATGCATCCCGTCATGGAATGGAAGAGTGGCAACAGGAGCTGGAGGTCAGGAGGCCATACTGTATCCTCAGTCAGGAAGCAGAGAGGAACAAACACCTGTTCTCAGCTTTTTATGAAGTTCAGGAGCCCAGTCCAGGGAAAATGACATCCACATTTATGGTGGATCCTTCACCCTTCCATTAATCCGATCTATGTAATCTTTATAGACAGGCTTAGAGATTTGTCACCAAGGTGATTCTAGGTCATGTAAAATTGATAATCAATATAAGCCATTGCAGTGGTAGTCTGGATTTCAACCTCTCCAGTAAACAGAGGGGACCCTGTGGCCCATCAAATAGCCATCCCATTCTAGAGCCTTGCAGTTTGCATCGCTGAAGCCCAGACTCATGTTAGCACCCACAGTTTCCTACTCACCAGCTGTTGCCTTCCTGCTGTCTTACAATGTCATCCCCCATGGTATTCTAGGAAGTAGAATCAAGCAAAAGCAACCACATCAGAAATTTTATTGGGAAAATAGTTCTTGAACACAGGAGGCCTGTAATTCCTTTGTCACAATTTAATAAGGCACTAATGCTTAGGGAGGATTAGGCTGCTTGTTTAAAAAGCCCCATATGGTTTATCATTCTCCACCCATGGCACACACAAATCCTCTTAAATGTGTGCAGGTAGGCTGAGCCCACTCCGTGGGTGCACTGGTGTACTGCGCTGTGCTGCACCACACTGTGAAAGCTGTTCAAATGCAATCCACTCATTTAGATTCAATGAGAAGAAATTAAAACTCAAAAACAAAATCAATACTTATCTCTTTGTGCCTACTCAGTGACTGTAGACGTTGGCTTTCATGGGTAATAGATTCAAGCACTACTGAGACCTGAATGCTGAAATTTATGGACTTCTCCATAGTCATTAATTAGTAGTGTGCACACACGGAAAAATAACCAGGCGGAACACTTAGAAATGAAATTATGGCTGAAACACTGACTACATAGTTTTTAAGTGGTCAGTCAGGTGAATGAAATGAATAATTGAATATGTGGCGTGGGCAGGCAGCATGGACAAGCATTCCAACAGGTTTTTAATTCTTTCTGAAGAACATACATCTTACACAGAGATCTGAATTGATTTTATTCTTATCTATTTCCCAAGGTCTTTTTGTAGTTGCGTTTTCTCTGTGAGAGTTTAGAAGAGCCCTGTATCATAGTGTGTGATCAAATAAAGGATGCTTCAGGGAGTCCTTGCAGTAAGTGGCTGAGGACTTAATTTCAAGCTGAGAACCTACAGAGAAGCGAAAGAGAATATGGTGTTAGCTATAAGGAAGACTACGCATTCCCTCAGCCATTGCTTCAGTCCTTTTTATACTTGCTGCAATGTATTTTCCTGTGGGAACTTTTCTTAGCAAATGCATCATCCTGTTCAGAATTTCTCTGCCTTAAAAATTGGAAAAATAATTGACGCTGACCAGTGGAATGAGAGCTGAAATGATATGGCCTTTTGGAATCAGGTGTGCTTTAATTTCCTTTTTCTCTTGCCATTTTTTGTTGTTGTTTTACAGATTGCCTTGGAACATTTGACTTTTCTTTTCTCAACATATATTTTACTGGGTTTTGTGTATTTCATATAATACATCTTAGTTAGACTCTCTCCCTTATCTGCAACCCGTAGCCCCCTCCCACCAGATTTTATTCATTATGACATATATGTTAAGGCCTAGCAAGTCAAGTTTGTGTCCCCAGATGTCCCTCCATTAGAGTTCTTTTTAAAGATATATTTACTTTGTTACTTTATTTTTATTGAGTTTTTGTGATGTTCATACGATATACTTTGATGGCATTTAGTTCCACTCCTCTTTTCTGCATCTTTCCCACTGTCCCAGCACACACACACACACACACACACACACACACACACACACATTATACTATATATATAATATAGTATATATATATATATATATATTGCATATAGAGTCTGCTTTGTGTCCTTGAGTATGAGTCCATCCCCTGGGCCACCAAGAGTCCTATCCACTGGGAGCACTAAGAGTCTCTCCTTTTCTTAGTAGCCACTAAGCATTAAAAATTCCTTAGGTTGGGCTGAGATTTCTTTTTATAATGGAGTTTTTGTGTATTTCATGCAAGATTTAATCAAATTAAAGTCTACTCCCCATTACTTGTTCCCCATCCCACCAGAGCTCATGCTTTCTGCCATACTTGTTTTTCATCTTTTTCTCAGTCTTTTTTGAATTTTTGGGTGCAGAAGTTCACTGTTTGGGGCATAAATGTACTGTTTCAGTCAGTTCCTTGACCCATTCCTTTTGTTGTTGTTGTTGTTGTTGTTGTTCCTTCCAATGTGTGTGTATCACTCCAAAATATGCCTACATGCCCGGTACACATATACCAAAGTTATGAAATCTGAAAATAAACTAAAGGTCAATTCCAAAACATGTTTGGGTGTTCACATTTTGACAGTAGAGTTGCATTCAGGTAAAGAAAAAAAAATATTTTTTTTTTCTTTAAAAAACTTTTTTCTTTAAAAAAAATTCCTACCTTACACAGCAAGTTGATGAGTAACATCAGGTGTTTTACTTACTTTTATAAAAGGAATTATTCCATTTGCCTTATAAAGAGATTTGGTGCTAGCATCCACAAGTGAGGGACCGTACTACTTCACTGAGCACTGTGCTGGGGTTTTATCTGGTTTGAGCTTGCACAGGACTTGTGCATGCTGTCACCATTGCTGCAAGCTCATGTTAGTAAATGGCAAGCTGTCAGAAAGGATTGTTCCTTGTCATCATACACCATCCTCTGGCTCTTACAATCTTACATGCATGTGCACATGTGTGAGTGTAGATGTGTATCTGTATGTAAACCCAACGTCCACAGATGCCTGCAGTAGTGCATGTCGGATGTCCGGAAATTAGAGTTGCAGGCAGTTGGGAGCCACATAACATGGGTGCTGGGAACAGAAACTGGGTCCTCTGCAATAGCAGCAAGTGCTCTGAATCACAGAGCCATCACTTTTGCCAGATGCACTTTCCGTTCTTTTTACCTAATTAAATTTGTTCTTTAACAACCTCACGTATGTGGCATACTCTGATGACACTCGTCTCCCTACCCTCTCTTATCTTTTTCCTACCACTGAAATTTATCCTCCTCCTCTTTAAAAATCCCTTTTCCATGTTCTTTTTAGTATAATAATTATAATTATTCTTTGAGAATTCCATGTACCCACATGATGTATTTTGATCATGTTTATTCCTTCATACTCCATCCCCTAATTCCTTGCAGATACATCCCTATACCTCATTCCCCACCTCTCCTCCTGAATTCTTGTCCTTCTTTGATATACTCCACCAAGTCCAATTAGCTCTGCCCATATATAGCTGGTGTGGGACCATTTACTGGACTGTGATTCACCTCCAGGACCATCTACTGGAGTGTGATTCATCTACCAGGGACCACACTCCTGAAGAAATCTGCTCTTGCCCCTAGCAGTTAGCCCTGTGAGTAGCCTTTCAGCTGGGAGTGGGGGTCTCTGAGCCTCTCCTCCATCCATGTTGACTGGCTTGATCTTTGCAAGTTTTCTGCAGGTAACTAGAGCTGCTGTGAGTTCATCAGTCCTGTTATGTCTAGGAGACAATGTTTCTCCCAGGTCCTCTCTGACCTCTGGGTATTACACTCTTTCCATTCCTTCTTCTGAAATGTTCCCTGGGGAGGGTGTGTGATAGTTGAACACTTTTCCTGTTAAAATCCAATGGTAAATATTATTTAATCTTTGTAGACAATACAGTCTTTCCCAACTGCTCAGTGCTGTGGTTTCTATATGAAAAGAGCACAGATAATAGCTAACAAATACAACTCCAACCTCACCAAGAAGTGTTAGGTTGAACATGGCCAATGAGCTATAGTTTCCTGGCCTCTGAACTACCTGCTTCCTAGTGCCAGTGAAATTAGCAGAATCTTGGAATAGCTGGTGTCTCTGGAGAAAAGAAGTGGAGGTGCAGTTGGGAGAAACGGGAAGTTAAGAGTCTTTTCTGGCTCTTTCCTTTCTTCCTCCTCAACGTCATTTTCTCAGTCCATCAAGTTTTGCTTCAGCAGGGCAGGACCATTGCTAGCCAGTGGAGAGCAATAAGAATGTTATTTTACTCTGTGTTTTGTGAATTGTAAAGAGTTTTCCCTTTTCAGGGCCTGTAGAGGAATTCCCAGTGCAGGGACTCGAAGTCAGAGCTTGTTGTATTCCCTGATGTCATGATGGTGTTTCTCCTTTGCTTCTCTAAAGGTTAGAATTATTAGCCTGGGGCCTTACACTTGGGGCAAAGAAAGAATTGGCAACTGATTTTTGTCAGAACTCGAAGAAAAGATAAGCAGGATAGGGAGAAGGACCGATATTCCCTAGACAGAACTCACCAAGAGCAGAAACAAATGTTCTCTTCAGATGATGTTCCAAGCAGACACAAGGGGCATTGAGAACACTTGCCATAGGCTTCTGCTGAAAGCTTTTGGGTTGCACAGATTTGCCAGATCCCAAAGCTAATTAAGCCCAGGCCAGAAGGAAGCTCAGCATTTATCTGCCTGGCTAGTCCCCTCAAGGTAATGCTTCTTTGAAGTCTGAGAATTTCCTCCTTGTTTAATTGAGCTTAGAGGCTTAGATTTTTTCCAAAAAAAGATTTGAAGGAGCTTAAACATTAATGAAACTACAAACCAAGACTACTTGTAATGAGTTAAAGCTAAACCTATCCAGCAAACAAAATGAAAGAAATATTATCAGAGGTGAGAGCGACGCTGATTGCTTCACTGGGGACTGGAGTTCACATACAGTAAGTTTTCCTGGGATTTTACCAGGAGACCTCAGAATCTAAAGCACAGTTAGAGAAAGACCCTTTGTTAGACTGAAGGGCTGATTATGCTACAGGGTCATCCAGCATTTTCCCAAACTGCATGCTAGTATCATTCTTATTTTGGGTAGAATTTGATGTAACTAAGCCTCAATTTCAATGATTACTGGGTTGGGAAAACTAGGAAGGACTTTTGATGGTATATGTGGATGGAAAAGAGCAATCTGACTGCTTGATTTATTTTGCTTTATATGTGTGTATGACTATGTATGGATGTATGTGAGAGTACTGTATGTGCATGTGTCTATGCAGGTGCACAAAGCCCTGTGCAGAGGTCAGAGGAGGACAAAGATGTCAACTTTCCTGCTCTATCACTCTCTACTCTCTTGAGAGAGGGGCTCCCACCAAACCAAGTGGTAGGCAGGTGGCCACCTCCCCCCCCCCATTCTTCCTGTCCTCCTTCACCAGAGCTATGGTTTTACTATGCCTGGATGTTCATGCCAAGTATTGGTAGTGACCTCAGGCAGGTCTTCATGTTTAGACAAGTGCTCTTATCCTTTGTGCCATCCCACCAGCCCAGAAATGAAAAATTTTAATTCACTTACATTAATCATACTTGGGAACAATAGATATATAAGGGAAAGAACCTCAGCTCTAACAAAAAAATGGGGGAAATATATTGCTTCTCTTCTGGGGCCAGAAACCTCTGCCAGCTGATGATGCTTCAAACAGTATTGTATGATTCTATGCTATCTCCACCATGCCCACTGTGTTAGTCCACTTATGTTACTATAAAAAATACCTGTGAAAAGGATTATTCTCTATTCAGAACCAAATATAATACTAAAGTCTCCTTAAGCTGTGCACTTAAGCAAAATATATTAATACAGGAGAGCTCTGATATCAGCAATGGGTGATTCTACCAAGGAGATGTTGGCCAGGGGATCCAAGCCCCCCAAAAGGTAAAGGCTTCTTGCCTGTAAACTGGGATACCTGCAAGAAGAGAGGTGATAAGGCCCTGCTGTCAAAGACCTGATGTAAACATGGGAAAGATATATTGAGACCACACTTGCAAGTGTACAGTTGGTCTCTGGAATACCTGAGAGTGTTACCAAAGGCCACTAAACCAATAAAGCAAATATAGGTCTCCTTGAGTCAAACAAGACTCCTCTGTCAGCACCAGCTACACCTCACCTGCCTGGAAATACTGTGCAGCAGTAGCAGCCATATGCCTGTATATCCCAAATCTAATTGGCTATTAGCTCTCTCCTTGGAGGACTAACCCACAGCTGATGCCACAAGCTTACATCTTCTAGCAGTTAGGAGATGTTATAAGCCACAGTAAGACCCTGTCATATTTTACAGAAAAAAACATAATTCATGGATTAACATACCATCCAAACATCTGTGTCTATACCAAAGTAACATACCATAACAATTAGTACTGTTTAAATACCTATATATCTAATCGCTTGTTCTTCATTAGTAGGATTGATAGGTTACTCCCAGACAAACTGTCAGCCTATGAAAGGAAACAGCCAGAATTGACCAGAGTCCAAAACGACAACTCCAGAGAAAGTAGATTGTTTTGCTTCTTGTCCACCTGTGCCCCTTTTCTAAGCCTAGGGAACAATCTGAAGAAGAGGGGACATGGTAGAATGTAAAGACTGCAATTGGGGTGGATGGTGAAACTACAGCAATTTAGACTGGATGCTTATTTGATCAACTTGATTGAACATACAAGTCCCCCAGCTGGATGGTGGGACCCTTGGGCTGTGTGGGTTTGGACACAACTGCTTGCAAATTGGTTTTACATGAACGATGCTTGTACTCATAAATTATTACTTATTGTTAAAAAATGAAAAAAATAAAGAAGTAATAGAAGAAAAAATACCTGATGGTTATTTTTTTATAAAGAAAATAAGTTTATTCAGTTCTCTCTCTCTCTCTCTCTCTCTCTCTCTCTCTCTCTCTCTCTCTCTCTCTCTCTCTCTCCATATGTGGAGGCAGAGATCAGTCCCAGGTGTCACTATTCAAAATCCATTCACCTTATTAGGTGAAACAGTGTCTCCCATTGGCCTAGAATTCACTGGTGAGGTTACTCTGGCTGGCCAGTGAGCACAAGAGTTCCATGTGGGCCAGCCTTCCCAGAACCGAGATGACAAGTGCATTGCTACCATGCCTGGATTTTTACATGAGTTCTGATGATTGGATTCAGGTTTTCCTCGTTGTGTGACCTGTACTTATTAACTTACCTATCTCCACAGTCCCTAGCTTTCAGTAATTGAGGCTAAGTATCTTATACTGTAAGGCCTCATTAGCTCAGCGTTTGGCAAGGCATTGTGGCTCATGAGATCAAAGAAGGACTTGCATGGCCAGAGAGATGGCCCAGAGGTTCAGGGCCAAGCTGGCTCTTCTATTCTAATTTGCCCTCACAAGAACTAACCCTTTCCTCAAGACCAGCACCAACCCTCTCCAAGGACAGTATCCTGGTGCTTGAACTTCCCCTCACTAGCCCTTATCTCAAAGGCTTCACCTTCCCTCCAGATGCTTTCATATTTCTGACCAAGCTTCCATCACGTATGTCTCTAAAGGACGTATTCTAGGTCAAATAAGCAGATCATGATGTTAAGATGTGTGATAGTTTTAAACATCAAGTTACCACAATGTAGAATCACCAGATAAGAGAGCTTCAATTGAAGGATTACCTAAATCATGTTGGCTTGTAGGGGTGTCTGTGGGAGATTGTCTTGACTGTTAATTGATTTTAGAAGACTCAGTCTGTTGTGAGATGCACTATCCCACAGGCAGGGAGTCCTGAACTACCTGGGTCAGGGAGCAAGCAGAGAACACTGATGAATTTGTTTCTCTCTGCTCTTGACTATGCATGTGGCATCAATAGGTGCTTGAGTTCCTGCCTTGACTGCCATTCAGTAATGTACTGTAACATGAGATGGTAACCCAAACAAAATTTTCAACCCTCACATTGCTTTTTGGTCAAGATATTTATCAGAGCAAAGGAAACGAGACTACAATAAGATGCAAGAAAACATTTCACTAAGATGTTTGTGTGGTTTTTGGATATGATTGTTGAATAATAGTGCAAGAGCAAAAAATGAAATTTAAAATGAACTCAAGAATCATAAAATAGATTCCCTCAAATATCTCTAGGCTATGGAAGTTTTGGCAGGTTCTGATTACCTTATCACTAACATAGCATTCATAGAAGATCTGATGGGTCCTTGAGCAATGCATTTGAGAATATTGTATTAATAACTTGGAAGACAACCATTAAATATTTGCTGAGTCAAGCCAGTTTACCAGGGCACAGTCATATTTGTAAATACTTTCAAATGTAATTTAGATTTTTTATTACTAACCCGTAACACAAGAAGAGAGTTACAAAACCAACAGTGCTAATGCGGCTCTGAAATCCCCCTTTCTCCTGTTCCTAACATTTAGTTAATGGAATGCCTCATTCTTTCACAGTTCCTATTGTTTTCCAATAGAAAAGGAATAAATAAATGTCCTGGTCTTGATTGAAAGGTTGTATTGAATGGCTTTGTATTCAAGATGTGAATTCCCCATCTCTTCCCCAATCAAATTTAAGATTAGCCTCTAGTCCTATTGTTTTCTAAAGGTTAATCTCAACACTAAATTGTTTCTATGAGGTAGGAACTCTGTTCTGTTCTAGGAATGAGTGGATAGTGATATTTGAATATGTACGGAGCATGTTTTTTGCCTTCAATGTGCAAGTTAATAGAAGGGAATAACTGCTGATCTGTAAAGTATAAGACGGTCAGATTTGGAGGCTATTGTTGATTTGAAAAATAGAGTTTCTAGAATCTTTTGCTAGTGATAAAAATACAGTTTGTAGAATTTGCTGTAGAAGAACTAGTAAGAGTTTTCATGCAAATGGGATATGAATGACAGAGGACAAAGAAGAAATCAAGAGGCAGGACAAATGCTAGATAGCTAAGTGTTTATAGGTGATTATTGTTATATTTCATTGTGCCAATCACTAAGCATTCAAACATTTATTTATAATTATATTCATATTCTTTGCTTTTTGGGCACTTTACTTTCCTCCATTAGTGCCAATTTGTATTGGTACAGAGAGCCTTTTGAGCTCAGAAAATTCACAACAAATAATCACATGTATTCTATGAAGAGGAAAAGAAAGTAGAGAACAGGAGCACCAGAGAGCACAACACCTAAGATGGGTGCGGCTAGCCTCAGAGGGGTGCTTTTGAGCACAGTGACCAGCTATCTCTTTATATCAAAACTCTTTGCTCCATATAATCCCCAGCAGCCCATAGTCAACATATTTCTATATTGAAGTCTCCACACTTAAATGGCCAAAAACATGCTTTCCGGTTTCATATGATGTGTTATATTTATATGGTTTTTTTTTTCCAGTGAATTTAAGTGGAAGCTTTATCAGTTCTTTTCTAGGCTAAGTGGGCCCTATAGCTGTTGTTTTTGAACATCCACAAACATAGGTCTGGGTGAAGAGCTCACAAGAATTCTTAAAAGGTGGAATAAATAAAGCATAAGTCTGGTTCCTTCTATGCACACACACGTGCACTCCTAATTTCTCATTAGTGCCTGCCTATATGAGTGCACGTGTGTGTGAGTGTGCAGATGTGTTTGCATACATACATGGATTCATGCACACACTGAACCATGCCATGTGAGAAATGCTGGCTTCAAGTACAGCTATTAGTTCTAATTAAATGTATTAGGAAAACTGGGAGATTTCACTGTGTTAGCTTCTTGGGATTGCCATAGCAAACAAAACAAAATTTCCTGACCATCTTGAATGTGAGAAGTTTGGAATCAAGATGACAGTAGATCTGCACTCTTATAATTTTAAAGGATAATCTTCCCTTGTATCTTCCAGCTTCTGGTGTTTCCTGGCAATCCTTGGCTTTTCTTGGTCTAAAGATAAATTGCCAAATCAATATGTCTATCTTCTCCTACTGTGTTTCCATATTTTCTGCCTCCATATGCAGCTATTCTTGTCTAACTTTCCACATTTCCCCCTTTGTAATAATAGTCATATACCTTGAATTCATACTAATGACATCTTAATGCAAATACTTCTGTAATGACAGCGTTTCCAAATAAAATTACATGCTGAGACACTGGAAGGGTTAGAACTTTGTTATATTCTTTTTGTTGAAAGAGCACAACTGAACTCATAACACTTGCAGATTGCCCCTTTAAAAAGAAGCCAGATCTGGAGATCAGTTCTTTTACTGGTTTTACTGCTCACTGTTCCTTAGTGACTGTCTGTTTTATTTCCTAGAATTCTGGCTCTTTCAAGTAATATTTTAGAAAGGGTAATGTGTGGGTGGGTGATAGCCAAATTCTTTTCTCTTTGAGTGTTATAATTTTTCCATAATAAAGACAGATTATTTTGAGGAATATGTTAGAGTGTCAGCAGAACTTCTGCCAAAATCCCAGCAGTGGATCTTTTCTTTTCATCCTAGAAAAAAATCCCTTGAGAAAGTGGCGGTGGTTTCCCTTTCATGGAGTGAAGGGATTGATGGTCCTGAAGGTTAAGTGACTAGACCAAGGTCACATACTAAGAGTCAGAGCCAGAAAAAGTCCCAAATGATCAATGCAGATCAAGCAAATGCCACGGCCTCCGCCTGTGTGCTCAGTTCAATGCTGAGATTTACATTCATTTTTAGAACCTCCTTTGAACTGGACTCACGGAAGTATTGAGTTTAGAAGTCAGGCCCTTCTTCAGCCTCACTCTCTTATTGATCAAAGTATTTTCCCTTTCACTGTCCTTTTGCAAATGCCACATGGTTCCAAAACAACAAAACAACAAAGCACCACCTTTGCTAGAGATGAAAAGTGAAACCATCAAAACATAGTTTAAGACTATTACTATTTTAACATAAAGAATGTTTCCTGGTAGATTTTTGGCTTGGAATTCCACTTAAAATTGGAATCATGGAGGGAATTTATATAAACTGTGTTCAAGTGGGGTATAGAAAGATACTAGAACAGAATGAAGCCTCCATATTTTAATGCTGGGTCTACCTCATGTTATTTATGTGGTTTTGGTTTTGGAAATGGTATTAAGCATCCAGTTTCTTAAATTTGGGAAGAAAAAATTATCATCCCTTACTGATAGTAGAGGTATTGCGACTATAACTTGGTAATCAGTTAGTGATCAATGTAGTGTTTATGGGATCATTAATTTTTGTTTTGTTTTGTCTTTTTCGAGATAGGGTCTCCCTGTAGCCCCAGCTGTCCTGGAACTCACTCTGTAGACCAGGCTGGCCTTGAATTCATAAAGATCTGCCTGCCTCTGCCTCCTGAGTGCTAGGATTAAAGGTGTGTGCCACCATGCCTGTCTGGGATCATTAATTTTTAAAAATAAAAATGTAATTTATGGATTAACATATCATCCAAACATATGTGTCTATGCCAAAGTAACCTACCATAACTATTAGTGCTGTTTAAATACCTATATGTCTAATTGCTTGTGCTTCATTAGTAGGATCGAAAGGTTATTCCTGGACAAACTGTCAGTCTATGAAAGGAAACAGCCAGAATTGACCAGAGTCCAAGACAACAGCTCCAGAGAGAGTGGACTGTTTTGCTTCTCATCCACCTGTGCCCCTTTTCTAAGCCTAGGGAACAATCTGCGGAAGAGGGGGCATGGTAGAATGTAAGGGCTGCGATTGGGGTGAATGGTGAAACTACAGAAATGTACTCTGGACACTCATTTGATCAACTTGATTGAACAAACAACCCATCACCCCCCACTGGATGGTGGGGCTGTGGGGTTTGGGCACAACAGCCTGCAGATTGGTTTTGCACGAAGGATGCTTATACTCATGGATTATCACTTATAGCTAAAAAATGAAAAAAACTGAGAGATGCAGGACAGTTATGGCAGAATGCATGATCTGGGATGGGGTGGGGGTGGGGGGGAAGGGAAAGGGAAATGTGCCTGAACTTAATTGGAAAATAATGTATGAATTGCACAAAGCATCGATAAAAATTTTCCAGAATCATCCATGAGAAGAGCTTCTAGGCATACCTTTGAGGGATTTTCTTGAGGTGAAATGATCCCCTGCCATGTTTAATGTGAGTGGCACCCTCCTCTGGGCTGGAGTCCTGAACTGCATAAAAAGGAGAATCTTAGCTGAACATGAAAATCCATTGCTCTTTGCCTTAGTGTGGTCTGTATTCTTATCTCTAAACCAAGTTACATCATTATCCCTTTGATTGTCAACTCCCCTGTGTCTCTGTATAATCCTTACAAATGAACCAATTGAGTTTAACAGTGAACCAATTATGCTATAACATTCTTCATTTTAATAAAAAAAAAGGGAAATCACCCTGATTATTCAGGGATGTTTTTCAAACTTAATTATTCCTTCAGGTCCTTTTATCTACCTGAAGCAATAATGAGGGTTTGTTTATTCCATAACGTATTTTTCCTTTGAACTTTTGGACTCCTAAAGTAGGCAAAGTTTGAAAATAAAAATATAGACTGACCATTTAAATTTTAATTTTAGATTAATGACAAATAATTTTCAGTAACGATATTGTGCATCCAATATATGGTGCAGAGTCACAATGAAAAATTTTTTATTTATATAAAATCCAAATGAAATTGGATATTGTGTCTGAAGTTTCTGAAATAATCATCAGGGTCTGGAGCCACTGCTGTAATAACTTCTTGATCTGCAAATCTTAGTAAAGAGAAAACTCTTTTAAATTCTCTTATAACTTGCACATCAGCTGTAACATCATTGTATTCTGGTTCTGGAAGATCATATCCACAGAATGCAGAGTCTCATTATCCTCTCTTTGGAAAAATTGACATCATAGTGGAGAAGAAATTATTCCTTTTTCACAAATGTAGAGAGAGATACCAGTAATGAATGGCTTGCTCATTGCTACTCACTTTAAGTCTGACTAACATTGTTTATAAGCATCCAATTCTAAAATTTGTAAATAAAGATGTTGCAAGTAACAACCAACTCTAGTTCAATCCTCAGACAACTCATTGAGCAATTCTAAGAATCTCTCCGGAGTATCGCAATATCTTATCAGAAGTTCAGAATATTGGCAAACCAGAATAAGAATGGAAAGCGTACTTTCTATTTGACGTTCCAGATGACATAGAAATGGGAGTCAGTCAACAGGCACATCTATCTGAAACCACAGCCACTTCAACCCCTGCTGGCCTTGTCTTCCCTGAAAGACTCAGGATTCGAAGGCTCCAGAAAGGTAGCTATTTGTTCAAGTTTCATTTCCCATTCTTTCCTATACTCATCTGAGGCTGGAACTGTCTTCCACATGTCTGTTTCATGGAGAGGAGGGAATCTGACATTTCCTGGTGTAGAAATCAGGACAGAAATATGGATGCTATATCACAAATATAAGTAAGTAAATAAGTAATTATCCTCTGTTTATGCGTAAGAGGCCATGTTATATCTTTCTTAACTTGATTTACAGCTTTCTTGTCAAGGAAAGGAGACTCTAGAAAAGAGGGGAAACACCAGGAATCCTGTGAGCTGAATGAAACACTATACCCAGGCCTGAGGTGTCTTTCTTGACACCAGAGATCATCCTTCAGTAAGGATGCTTTTATATAGCTGTGTATTCTGTGCACTCTGCAACGGTAATCTTATTTTAGTCTCCTTCCTGAAGGTGCTATCCACACAGAATCTGAAACTGTGTTAAAGATGGTGCCTATTACCTCAGTTTGGACTTCGCTGTCATCAGCCCCTTTATTGATTCAAGTATATTCTCAGAGGTAGGGTGTGTAGCTCAGTGTACATAGATAGGTACTAAGAGTCAGAACAATCTTTTGAATTTAGGACATTTTTTGTCATGATCTTTAGGGAAGATATCTTCCTGTAGTTTGATTGACTGGGTAGCCTTTTGTCATGTATAGTCTTTTCTTTGGTGAGCCTTACTTGTAGTCTAGATGGAGAACAGCTAAAATATATCCTAACAGCTTATAGCAGATTTACTGTTTGAAATGTTTTAAGGATATGAATTTTTTTATCCTTTGAACTTTTTTATAATTTTAAAACACCACTTGCCTTTACTTTGTTAGGCCTTCTATGATAAAAATTCATGAACTAGTAGTTTAGAGATACAGAAACCTATTTCACATAATTCTGAACTCTAAAATGTTTAAGATCAAGGCACCAACAGATTCTTTGCCATTCTTGTTGTTTATTCTTATAAATGAAGAGACAAAGGAGTTCCTTGGGGACCTTTTATTAACATGAATATAAGCACCATTTATGAGTACTCTGTCCTCACGACTTCATCGTTCCTGAAATGTCCCACTTTCTATTACCTTCAGGCTGCAGGCTCACATTTCAAGGTATGAAATGAGGGGGGCACAAATATTCAGTTAATACCTTTCCTCAAAAGTTTGACAAGATCCTTTATAGACAGAATAGAACATGAGGCAGAATTACTGCAGCAATACTATGCCTCTCTCCACTCTCATCAGCAAAGCTTCCTCCAGCAACAGAGGACAATGAACACTGTAGGTAGAGAAAGGTCACCCGTGGCTTCATTGTCTTAAATCGCCTGCCTGTTCCCACCTGGCCCTGTCCCTAGGTGAGAATGGCTTGTATCAACTTGTGACACACCATGTGAGACAAGCTTGCTTGTGATACAAAGCTCTCGTGATATTTACAGAGCATGATACAGGCTGTCTGGGATTGGCTGATAGATGTGACATCATTCTGTCTATATAAAGAATGGGCTGCATACAATAAATTGAATCTTCCTTACCACCTGACAAGATTCACTGATTTGTTATTTCCACTGGTGTGTAAGTTTAAGCCCCATCAGGTTTGTGTTTGAGTGTTGAGTGCTAGCAGAAATTTGGCTGGGGAGAACCAATCCCGTGCCAGCCTGTGAAGTCCAGCATCAGAGCCAACAGCATGATGACTGGTGAGAGTAATGTTGTCTGTGCTGGTGAAAAGACTGACGGGAGCTGAACAAGCATCAGTCTGAGAGTTCCAGCAGTGGAATCAATAGTTCCCTGTATGGTGTAGGTATTAGATTCTAACTGGTGGGCTGGAGAAAGGTAATCAACCACTAGTCGGAAAGGTTAGCAGTTAGCTGCAGGCAGCTGCCACTTCCCCTTTTCCCCTTTCCCTTTAATCCAGTAGATGCAGATGCTGGTTGCCTCTCTGAGCACAGGAGAGTGCTAACTACAGAACACAAAAGGCAACGGCTGGCCCAAGCATAGAGAATCAGATACTGCAGGGTGTGGGTCCCTGTACAGGATTCTTATATTAAAATTCATTCACCCAGAGCACAGGGACCCTTGTGGAAGAGGGGGTGGAAAGACTGTAGGAGCCAGGGCTTGTGGATGACCACAAGGAAACAGTCTTACAGGCTCCTGGGACCATCCTTATATGAACTCACAGCAATGGGGATAGCATGTCATGAACAAGATCCATGCAAACTGAAAAAGACAAAAGCAGAACAGATCTGGGGAAATGTGGGAGGCCACAACATTGATGGGGAACTTTGTCAGCTGATCACTGCTGGGTGAGAGAGAGTTGATCTTTAAGGGAGTGATGCTTGACAGGCTGAATAGGCTCCAGTGGATGATATTACATCTGGGTACATAAACTGGACTTGATATATGACAAAAAGCATGGTCTTGTGAGTGGGCTATGGGAGGGGGGTAAGGATAGTGACGGGGAATGAATATGATTAAGATGTATGAAATTCACAAAAGTTCAATAAAATATATTTTTTTAAAAGAAATGTAAACATAAGACCAAGCAGGAGAGGAAGAAGACTTAGGACATGGTTTTATTTCCTTTTCTTCTCATTGTGACAAATTAACTGACAAAACTAATTTGTGGAAAAAAAGGTTTATTTTGGCTTAGAGTTCAAGGGCATGTGGCCCCTTATGATGGACAATTCATAATAGCTAAAACAAGAAGATATTAGTCACATGACATCCACAGTCAGGAGGCAGATAATAATGAATACTTGTGCTCAACTCACTTTGTCTTTCTACTCAGCTGGGAACCCCGACCTGTGGAATGCTACTGTTCTTATGTAATATGGATCTTTCCATTTCAATTAACCTAATATAGATAATCCATCCCAGGCATTTTGTTGCCAGGGACATTCTAAAGCCCAACAAATTGACAATCAAGATTAACCATTACACCAGAAATGCAAAATGAAGGGTTACCATGCTGTTCCCCATTCAGGAGATGCCAGAAGGGAACAAACATGGCAACTCCATGAGACAGTGACTAGGAACTCCTCCAGGCAAGCTGCATATACAAACCATGCAGGCTCTGGGCTAGAAAAGAGAGAAAGGAACATATGTCGTTATCTAGGTTTTTTGTTCTAGGGATTAAAGTTTATCCATTGGCAGTTAATTCTCCACTTTGCTATCTGGCCTCCAGGGCAGCTGCTCTCCAGGTACAACACCCTTGCTCTGTGCTGTACATTTCCAGGTCTAGAAAAAATAGGAAGGAAATCAATTTATGATGTCTTAGTCTTCAGCCGTGTAGTACAGGCTGAATAATTTCCTTGTCGTGGATTTTATCCATTCTTACTGCAGAAGGCTTTGCTACTCTTAGGCAACTGGGAAGAGATTCTCAGGGGCAAAGGCCTGGCTCCAGAGGTTCAGTAGGTGGCCAGGCCTGGGAACTTCAGGGTGCTGGATCCAGTGTGTATTAGACACAAGTAGCATTTGAAGGCTTGTTTCTGCCTGAGTTAGTCTGAGATGCTGGAAAGAGCTATTTACTCTGTTATTACTTTTTATTCCTAGAATCATCTACAAAGTGGGGAAACAATGAAAACTTTAAGATTCAATATTTGATGATGAAACACTGAAGTTGGAAAGCAAGTTTCCACGATAGATCTTTAGATAATGCTCATTCAGGTTTCTGTAGAATTAGACATTTGTCTCTGACTCAACAGGTTATCAATGGAACATAATGGCATCATCAATATGTATGTGGTAATGCAGGAAAATGTCCTAAGACATTTAGTGTGGTTGCTGCTAATAGAATGGATTCTCATAGTTTTCTCTGTTGTGTAAAAATCATTGAATGGAGTTTTCAGTTTATCAGAATTTAATAGCATAGTTAATTAGCTCCCATTGTTAATATATAGAAATGCATTGCAGTTGCTTATTCATTCTTGGACAGATTTTGATGTGTACACAGAGAACTCAGGTCTCTCATGTTGCATCCATACTAAAGAGTATAAGGTGGATTGATCTTTACAAAATAGTTATTTTTAAAATGCTTTGGAGTTGCTAGATAGATGTTTCCAGATAAAGGCAAAGAAGAAATAAGAAAGATCTTCCATGTTAAGTGATCTATTCCTCTTCGCGGAGAGAAAAGTTGGGGTATAAATAAAGGTTTATATCTTCATCCAAGTGTCTTGCACAAGCTCTGATTTCCATGGATTTGGGGACTATGCTCAGCCAGAGAAACATATATTCCTTTCATATTTAAGTTTCCCATTAAAAGCATCTTCTGAGAAAACATGTTTCTCTTTTAATTGGACTTTGTCTTTTGCTATGTACCTGTCAGGTCTCAAATGTTGTCTCATAATTCTTGAACACTGATTAAATGGCAACCAGTTCGTCATGTTCATCATTATCTAAGAGCCAATTTAAAGTTCTCCAAGTTGGACTTTTGTTCATGTGCACTTGGAAGAAAGGAGTTGTTTATAAAGGAGGATGTATTCCTTAGAGAGGAAGGACAATGCTGTCTGAGGTACAGGGCAGAGATTCTAGGGCTAGACTTACAAACTAAGGAATCTCAGTTCATTCATTCATTCATTCATTCATTCATTGGCTCATTCCACAAACTTTCTTGAGTTGTTTTTATGTCCCCGACACTGTTATGGGTAAATGGGATGTAACAGATAAAATAAAGGGTGGGGGTGTTCTCATCTATCTTCCAATTAATAGTAAACAAAATAACAACATATATATGCATATATATGCAAAACTTAACAAAATAACTTAAACAACTGAAACACAAATAATATATGCATTTCATATATATATATACTATAATAATATAGTATAGAATATACTAATACGACTAGCAATGGTGCAGTTCAAAGAACGGAAACAAAAATTGAGCGTCTCACTTAACAGGTAATTTAGTCAGGAGCAAATACACATTTTGTATTTCTTAGGTTGATGTAAAACATTTTGGGGGGAGGATTGCTGAGACAGGGTTTCCCTTTAGACCAAGATGGCCTGGAGCTCACTATGTAGACCAGGCTGGCCTTGAACTCACAGAGATCCACTTGCCTCTGCCTACTGAGTGCTGGGATTACAGGCGTGAACCACCATGGCTGGCTGATATAATACTTTTGCAAAATTACAATATCTTATCCTTTGGGAACCCTTTGCCAGGGTCTCTGCTAATATTTAAAGGGTTTTGGGAGACTGTGTAAGCTTAAACTTCATATGCCTCACCATAAATGTACACTCTAATCTGAAGCTCATTTACTAGGTAACTTTCCCCAAGTAACATCACCCCTCTGAGTTTTCTCAAAAGTAAAATGAAGGTAACAAGGTCATTGTGCATCTCTTGGGAGTGTAAGGCTCAGATAAGAAGGTGCACTTAGAAACACTTATCTTGATGCTAGGTACATAACAAATGTTGAATTCTTAGCATCGTAAAAATAGTCTTATATGGACTGGAGAGATAGCCTAGTGGTTGGGAGCACCGACGCTCTTGCAGAGGACCCGGGTTCAATCCCCAGCACCCACATGGCGGCTGAGAACCGTCTGTGACTCCAATTCCAGGAGAACTCCAGTTCCAGGGGAATCCGAGACCCTCTTCTGACCTCCACGGCATTGCATGACACGGGTGCACAGACCTGCATGCAGACAGTACATTCATACACATACAAAGATAAATAATAAAAAAATATAAAAAAATAGTCTTATATGCTAACACGGTTTTCCCTGCCCAGTAACATTTTAAGAAGATTTTTTTAAGCTTATTTGGTTTCCTTTGCTTACTGTATTAGTCACTTTCCTGTTGCTGTGATAAAACCACAATGAACAAAGGAACTTATAAAAGGAAGAGTTTATTTGAGATTAGGATTGACAGTTCCAGGTAATCAGAGTCTATGTGGCAGGAGGCATGGTGGCCGGGGCTGGAGCAGCAAGCCAAGGGTTACATCTCGAAATGAGCACAGGAAGCAGAGAGAGAGAGACTGGAGACCTCAAGGCTTGTTAAACTCACTAAGCCCGCCCCAAATGATGTGCTTCCTCCAGCACGGCCTTCTAAGAACAGTGTCACCAACTGGAGACAAAATGTCTGAATACTTTAAGCCTATGGGGGAACACTCTCATTCAAACCACCACATTCCACTCCCTGGCCCCCATAGGCTCCTGACCATATAAAATGCAAAATGCATTTAGTCCAACCTTAAAAGTCCCCATAGTCTTTACCAGTTTCAATTCTATTCAAAAGTCTATAGTCCAAAATCTCTTCTGAGACACAAACCAATCTCTTAACTGTAAGCTCCTGTAAAATCAAAAGGCAAATTACATACTCCCAACATACAGTGGAACTGAATACACATTCCCATTCCAAAAGGGAGAAATAGAGGCATAGTGAGGAAATACTGGACCAAAACAAGACCGAAAACCAGCAGGGCAAACTCCAAGTCCAGTAGCTCCATGTGCAACTTCTGGGACTTGACTTCCAAAGGGCTTAGATAGCTCAGCTCTTCCAACTTTGCTTGCAACATACATCCGTTTCCCAGGCTGATACCACTCCCTGTATGCAGCTCTTCTTGGCAAATATCTCACAGGTCTGGCATCTGGAAAGTCTTCTTGGGGTCTCTGCTGCAAACCAGGCTTCACATTTACAGCTTCACTTAATGACCTATCAGGGCCTTCTTTATTCACAGATGCCCCTGATGCACTCTGCCTGGCCTCTGTGGCTCCCTGAAACCACAGAGGAAGAACTGATAACCTCTTCACTCTTGCATCCTTCATGCCTCTAAAGCCAGCACCACGTGAATGAAATTGCCAAATTTGGCTGGAAGTTCAGGATGGACTCTCTCCTGCTTTAACCACATTTGCAAATTTTCTCTGCCCTGGACTTGGAGTAGAAAATGCTTTCAGTATTTTTCTTTCAAAAATTGGAGGTTTAGTTGGGTGTTGTCTTGCCCTGAAAGTATTGTTTCTGTTATTTACTTGTAAATCTCCAGGCCTCTCCTTAATTTAATCTCACTTTTTCCATTGTTTACTTGTAAATAGCTAGGCCTCTCCTTAAGCACTTTAGTCTCCTTATCAAAAGGAACCTCTCCTTCACAAGCCTTGGCCCTACCTTTAATCTTCCTAGTGCATTTTTCAGATCCAAACTGTACATTCTGCATTTCTTTCTGCATTTCTGCATTTCTTTCTGCCCCATCTGCTCTTCTTCACTGTAGATCTGTACAATATTCACCATTAATAGCCATGTCACCATTTCTACATTAGGGTGTCTTGAAATATCTGCTGCCAAACACATTAGTCCATTGCTTTTCAACTTAGCATCAGGCAAGCATTTGGGCTGTGGGCACACTGTGGTCAGATTTTTTGACAAAATATCCCAGTTGCTGCATAAGTTTTTATTTTCCTCTGGAACTACATTTTTTGCAGCAATGCTTTCTTCCAGGCTTCTACTAGAATGGCCTGTTAAGCTCTGCTTACAGTAGTCAACAGCTTTTCTAGCCCAAAGTTCCAAAGTCTTCCACATTTCTCCAAACACCCAAATGGTCAGGTTCTTCAGAGCCAACAGCCCACTCTCTGGTACCAAAATCTGTATTAGTCAGGGTTCTCTAAAGAAACAGAAGCAACAGGACGAATGTATAGCTATATACAAATTTATTGATTTGCTCATATGACAGAGCTCAGGGAGTCCAACAATAGCCATGCTGCACTGGAGAGGCTGAGAATCCAGGGAACTGCTCAGTCCGCAAGGCTGGATACCTCAGTAATCCCAATCTGGTGCTGAAGGCCCGATGGATTCCAGGAGATTTGCCAGTCTCAGTACATGCTGGGATCTGAAGGGTTGATCACAGCAGCAAGACAAACTCACCAGTAAGAGAGAGGCAAGCCACAAGAAAAAAGGGACCAGCTCCCTCTGCCATGGCCTTTTATACTGCCTGCTGGCAGAAGGTAATACCCACATTTGGGGTGGCCCATCTGGCTTGAGGTGGTCCAATCCCAAGATCCTTTTTCTCTTATTTGTTCCTTAATTCAGTCAAGTTGACACCCAGGATAAACCATCACACTTACTTTTATATTTATTTGTTTTATTCATTCACTTCATCACCAAGGAGATTTTCATATGTTTGCCACCATATTTTAAAAGCAAAATGTTAGTTATTACTCGTGTATTTTGTATATATTTAATTTTGTGGTTATTTATATATTTGTCATAAATATATGAGCCATAAATTCTAGAAATCAAACTACCCTTATTCATCTAAGTTTTTACTGTATTCAAGGCTGAAAAGGAAGAAAAATGCTATAGATTCAGCATATTCTCTTCATAGACATTTACATTTACATATTTATTTACATTTTTTGCTATGAACATGTGAGACAAATATTATTAAGTTTATCCTTTAGATAGAGACAGAGAGGCTCAAAAAGATTAAACTAATTGCCTAGTCACTTAGCTCACAGGGGCAGAACTGAGATTCTGGCATAGATATGTATATTTAAAAATTGATACCTTTCCATGAATCCTGAATGAATGAAAACATCTGCAGAAATGAATTATTCATAAAATGAAGGTACCATTCTTATCACCCAGTCTTGACCTAAAAGAATTTAATTACCCAAACAAAGCATGATATTTACATATTTGTACCTGGCCCATTAAATACTGAGGAGCAGAGGAAATTGGTAAAGATAAGAGCTAAGCTAAATTTGATGCTGTCTGAGTTACTGTCAGGAGGTTTAATAAATGTAAACAGCCTAAGAGCATTTGCTGAAGAAGGCTTAAGAAGAAAACCACCTAATGCCAGCAAGATCTCTTTACAAAATCACTATCCTCTCTAGAGTCCACACTTCACTCTAATAGGCCCCACCAATAGCTGGTGCCTTGGAGCCTGAGACAAGATTCTGCTCCTGCTCCTGACAAAAAGGCCATCATTCTGCAACAGCTGGTCCAGTTCTGACTCCCACGGTAAAGCCATCTGCACTCTCATTTCTAGTGCCAGCCTAGTCTTGTCAGAGCCACTGGAGCTGGTGATGACCTTGCTGAGAATACCTGGCTGATCTTATTAATGTGGTGATTAGGCTTGATGGGGAAGGCTGCTCTTCTGAAGTTGAACTCGAACAGAGCACAAGAGCAAAATCAGCATTTATTTATTTATTTATTTATTTATTTATTTATTTATTTATTTTATTATTTTTACTTGAGACAAGGTAATACTGTGTAGCACAAAATGTCCTGGAACTTGTAATCTTCCTTCCTGGGCTTCCTAACACTGAAGATGTTGGGATAACCGGCATGCAACCTCATGCATAGCCATGATAAGGTATTTCTGGTAGGGCATTGTGGCCACATGCAAAAAGTATACTATTTCAGTTGAACTGGTACCAAGGGGAAGAATATTGTTGTTTCTTTTCTTCTGGGGGATTACTAGTATTAAGTTTTGTGTTTAATAATTATCTTCTTCCAGGGTGATAATAAAAAAATATATTGGGATTTTTTTCAACCCAATTTCACACTGATTTGCTGATTTGCTTTTCTGCCCCCCCACCTCTCAAATCCTCAAATATAACATTAAATTTGTTATAAGTAGGTTAAATTCAATAGTGAAAAAAATTAATAGAAGGACTGGAAACTCTGTCAACAAATATTCGTGTACTACAGGAGAGATCATTCAAAAATATGTCCTTTTAATACAGGAGGAATTAAAATTATTGAATATGCTTCTGTTAGTGAGAAAATTGTGATTTTTTTCATGCAAAAAAGATGTAGAACCAGAAAAATCTGAAAAGCAAGCTAAGTGTTGAATTTGAAAAGTTGGTCTGCACTTGTCAAGTTCTTCAAGGGTTAGCATCCTATTGAAACAGAATAAATAATTCATGTTAATAACAATCATTTTTTGTGACCAGTAAGAACTCTGACTACAGGTTCAGCTTTATGGAGATGAACAAATGATGGTATTGAATATTTTAAACGTTTCCGTGAAAAGCAGAAACCACCACTGCTTCTTTAGCGTGTGAACTCTAACCACCCACTGGAGGCATTCCACTTCACCCTGCACCACTAATGAGCATGAATTATGGAGTCAGAGTGACTTGGGCTTGAATCCCAGCTCACACTGGGCAATGGTGGGCAAGATTATTGATGTTGTTATTATATTCAATTCTGACTTGTGTGCTTATATACATAGAAAATGTCAATTTAACAAAGTAGAGTCTAGAGAATGAGGGGAAGAAAAAGATAGGCAAATCTGTATACTTTCCTTTTATTTATCAGGCATATCCAAGCTGCCTTTCCACATGACCAAGGATAACTATGAAAGTGAACCAACACAAAACCATAAATTTGCTTAAAATAAGAGATTTTGGGGAGTTAAAAATGTGTAACTTGACTATGTAATTCTTGAGCATGAGCTTCATAGATGACAGTGTCATGTCTCGATATCAAAAAGTTGGACAGATCTTGAAGGGAACAAAATACCCTTAAGAGAGTAGTATCTTAATGATCAATGGGATGTGACAATGTAAAACAAAGACAGGGACTGTTAATTCTTTCTTCTTCTCCTGTTCTTCTAGCTGTTGGGAGTATTTAGTCCGACCTTGCAGGCCCTTTGTCTTTCAGTCCACTGACTGTAGCTGCCCACAATCTGCCCTGACATTTTCATGACCTTGCCAGTATAGCTTTCAAAAACGATTGGAGTTTTACTGTTGTTGATGATGATGATTTTACATGTTTTCATCACACCATACATATTGGTCCACAGCTTTCAGATAATCAACCTCTATTTAACCCATTTGCTCTTGTGGGTTTTCAGGGTTAATGACAGGCTTAGAGTATTACTGACATATCCATAAGTATTTGCATCTGTATAAAACAGAACTGCCACCTAGCCAATGAGAAAGTGATCTGGCAGTAAATTGTGGTGGTTGGGATGTTGGGATACTGGCCAGATAACTAAAATTTAATTCAGAAAGCAATAAATTTATAAAGTGAACAATTAACCAAATTAGAGATGTTCTCCAAAGTTTAATTTCACTGGGGTTTTTCTGCTGCCAAAACAGTTTTCAGACCAGCATTGTTAACTTTTGCAGTGCCCATCATTTTATTTGGTTATAGTTGGGCCATTGATTAAAAACATCTCTTACAGATTTATGCTCTACTGATACTTACATCTGTACTCGTCCTAGCTCTGTACCTTCACGGTTTGAGTTTTTGGCAAACTGATCATATGTTAATAGTCTCTGAATTGCTGTCAATGAAATATGGTTTGATGAACTGATGAAGATTCAAGTGATTCACTTTGAAATTGATGGCTGGGATCAGTTCCCCAGCTTCGCCAGCTGCCAGCTGGGTAACCTTGGCAGGAGAGCACTTCTGACCTTCAGTAACAATTTGTCATATGTGATGCTGAGACCATTAAGACAGAAGGTTTGGGGGGTCAAAGAGATATACTCTGTACAATAGTGGATTAAAACTCTGTGACAAACTATTTTCTTGCAAAGGTGAAATCATGATTTATGCTTTGCATATCATGATGATAGATCTCAACTCTTTTTTTTTGTTCTGTAAATTTTCTGATTATAAATAAGGTAGATTGTTTTATTTCTTATAAGAATCCTCAACCCTTTTTTCAACAGAAATGAGAAAATTTTGGGCTTTGAAGACAGCTCAGTGGGTAAAGAGCTTGCTGTGTAAACATGAAGATTTGGATTCCCAGCACTAATACATAAAGTTGGGTGCTGTAGTGCATGCCTATAAACCCAGGACTGAGTAGTCAGAGATAGGCAGATCACAGGAGCTTGCTCCATGTTAAGTGAGACACCCTGTCAGAAAACACGATTGACAGTGATAGAGAAAGACAGCCAATATGATTGACTTCTGGTGTCCATATATATGCACACATGTCTGTACAAACACACACACACACACACACACACACACACACACACAAACACACACACACACATACAGCAGCAAAATTATCCAAGATTCATAGGTACTCATGAAAAACTGAGACTTGAACTTATGTATGTCTAATTCTAAAACTCTATTGGTGTTTAATGGTCTACTGTAGATCTCTTGGTTTTCATATAATTTTAGTTAATAGCTTTATACAACCTAGCACTTATATTTTATTTTTTAAAACACTGACTCATTTAATCCTGTTATGGTTTCTTTTTTTAAAGTTAATTTTTATTGAGCACATTCCATACAACATCTCAATAAAACTTACATTAATTCCTCCATCCATGCCCATCCCTCATGCCCCATGGCCCCCACCAGAGCTCACGAATTCTGCCATACATGCTAAGCCCTATCTTACATTTTTTCTCATTTTTTTTTATAACCTTTGATACAGAAGTTTACTGTTTTGGTCAGTTCTTTGAACGGGTTTTTCTCTCTCCTTTTTGGTTCCCTTTAATGTTATGTTATTCCAAAATATGCATATACACTCCACACATAAATCAAAATTACAAAGTCTGAAAATAAACTATAGGTTAATTCCAAAACACGTTTAGGGATTCACATTTTAACAGTAAAGTTGCATGCAGGTAAAAATAAGTATAACTTTACATTCTTTTTTTTTAGAATATGAATACTTATCTTCCACCCATATATGGTAACTACAATGTGTGAATATAAGTGGTAGGCCAATTCTATAACCCATTAAGATATTCACATTATAATAGCACAGTTGCTTTCAGATATAATGAAATATAATAATAAAGTTGTTCAGTTTGCCTGCCAACTGGGGATTTGGAGTTAGCATCCACAAGTGAGGGACACCATTTGTCTTTTTTTTTCTGGGACTGTGTTACTTCACTTAGCATAATGGCTTCCAGTTCCATCCATTTACCTGCAAAGTTCATGATGTCATCTTTCTCTACCTCTGCATAGAACTCCATTGTGTAGATGTACCACAATTTTGTTATCTAGTCATCAGTTGAGGGGCATTTGAATTGGTCCTGCTCTTTGCTATTGTGAAGAGAGCTGTAATAAACATAGCTATGCATATATCTTTGTGGCAGGATGCATCTTGTAGGTATATACTCAGTAGTGGTTAGGTATATACACAGGAGTGGTATGGCTGGGTCAGGTGGTAGACTCATTTTGAGTCTTTTAAGGGTTTTCCACACTGCTTGCCACAGTAGTTCTATGAGTTTACATTTCCACCAGCAGTGTATGAGTGTTCCCCTTTCCCCACAACCTCTCCAGCAATGGTGTCTTTTTTTTTTTTCTTGTCCAGTCTTATTGGAGTGAGATGATACCTTAGTGTGGTTATAATTTCCATTTCCTTAATTATTAATGATGTTGAAAACTTTTTAAGATGTTTCTCAGCCATCTTTACTTCCTTACTGGTGAGATCTCTGTTCAGCTCTTTACTCCATCTTTTGAGTGGGTCATTTATTTTCTTACTTCTTTCTTTTCTAAGTAGTTTATATATTCTGGATATTAATGCTCCATCAGATGGATCAGTGGTGAAGGTTTCCTCCCACTCTGTGGGTTTTCTCTTCACTTCTTTGATTGTTTCTTTAGCTGTACAAAAGCTTTTGAGTTTGATGAGGTCCTACTTGTCAGCTGTTGTCCTTATTTCCTGTGTAGCTGCTGTTTGATTTAGAAAGTCTTTTCCTATGTCTATTTCTTGTAGGTTGCTGCCAAATTTTTCTTCTATAACCTTCAAGGTTTCTAGTTACAGGTTGAGATCTTTGATCCACTTAGAGTTTATTTTTGTACAGGGTGAGAGTTAGGGGTTTAATTTTGTTCTTCTATGAATGGTGATCCAGTTTTGCTAACACCATTTGCTGAAGATGCTATCTTTCCTCCATTGAGCTTTTTGGCCCCTTTGTCAAATATGAGGTGGCTGAAGTTATATGAACTCAAGTTTGGATCTTCAATTTTGTTCCATTGGTCAATGGTTTTTTTTTTCCTAGTACCAGTCTGTCTTTATGACTATAGCTCTGTAATATAGCTTGAAGTCTGGTAATGTAATACCCCTGTATTGCACTTTTCATTCAGGGTTGCTTTAGCTAGTCCGGGTTTGTTTTTTGTGTTTTCCATATGAAGTTTAAGGTTTTTTTTTCCAAGGCTGGTGAAAAAGCTTATGGGGATTTTGATTGGGATTGCATTTAATCTGTATATTGATTTGGGTAGAATGAACATTTTAACTATATTAATTTTTCCAATCCATGAGCATGGGAGGTCTTTCCATCTTTCGATGTCATTTTCTTTTTTAAAAAATCTTTTTGAGACAGGGTCTTCCTGTAGTTCTGGCTGTCCTGGAGCTCACTCTGTAGAACAGGGTGGCCTTGAACTCATAGAGATCTACCTGCCTCTGCCTCCCAAGTGCTAGGACTAAAGGCATGCATTACCACACCCAGCCTTTGATGTGATATTTATTTATTTATTTATTTATTTATTTATTTATTTAATAAGATTATGTTACAAATCAAATCTAGACCAGTGTCTTCCTCCCTAGCCCCCCACCCCATGAGAGCTCATGCATTCTGCCAAACATATTTTTCTTTTTTCTCTGTCTTTCTCAGAATTCTCGATGCAGAAGTTGACTGTTTCAAGCAGAAGTTCACCTATTCAGTCAGTTCTTTGAAGCCGTCTTTTCTGTTATTGTTGTTGTTGTTGTTGTTTCTGGTATGCATCACTCCCAACTACTTGGACAAAGCTCAAGGAGCCCTGTACAAGAAATACTTACAACTAGGTAATTGGTGCTAGTATCCAGAGATGAGGGATACCATTCATCTTTTTTTTTTTTTTTTTCTGGGACTGTGTTACTTCACTTAATATAATATCAATTTCCTTTTTCAGGGGTTTAAAATTTTTTTTGTACAGATCTTTGGTGTCTTTGGTTAGGTTTGTTCCTAGGCATCTTATTGTTTTTGAGGCTATTGTGAGTGGGAAGTTCTCCTTGTATTGCTTCTTCAGTTGCTTGTTGTTGGTGTAAAGAAAGGCTGCTGATTTTTCTAGGTTAATTTTATGTCCTGCCACTTTATTGAAACTCTTAATCATTTCTAGGAGCTTTCTGGTGGAGTTTTTAGCATCCTTTAGGTAAACAATCATATCATCAGCAAAAAGGGATTGCTTGACTTCCCCTTTTCCAATTAGTACTCCTTTAATTTTGTTTTCTTGCCTTATTGCCCTGGCAAGTGTTTCAAGCACTATATTGAAGAAGAGTGGTGTTGATGTCATTTTCAATCTCCTTCTTCAGGGTTTTAAAATTTTTTATTCTAGAGGTCTTTGGTGTCTTTCGTTAGGTTTATTCCCAGGTATTTTATTTTTTTTTTATTTGAGGCTATTGTGATTGGGAAGGTCTCCTTATATTCCTTCTTCAGTTGCTTATTGTTGGTGTAAAGGAAGGCTACTAATTTTTCTAGGTTAATTTTGTATCCTGCCACTTTACTGAAACTTTTAATCATTTCTATGAGCTTTCTGGTGGAGTTTTTAGCATCCTTTGGGTAAGCTGCCATATCATCTGCCAAAAGGGATAGATTTACTTCTTTTCTGAATAGTACTACTTTAATTTCTCTTTCTTGCCTAATTGCCCTAGCAAGCATTTCAAGCACTATATTGAGGAGGAGTGGTGATAGTGGACAGCCTTGCTGTGTTCCTGCCTTTAAGGGCAATGCTTCCAACTTTTTTCCATTTAGGATGATGTTGGTTGTGGGTTTCTCATACATGGCTTTGATTACATTGAGCAATGATCCCTCCATTCCAATTCCCTCTAGGACTTTAAACATGAAGCGATGCTGGATTTTTTTGAAAGCTTTTTCTGCATCAATTGAGATGATTGTATGCTTTTTGTTTTTCAGTCCATTTAAGTGGTTTAGGATATTTATTGATTTATATATGTTGAAGCATCCTGCACCTCTGGTATGAATCCAACTTGGTCATGATGGATGATCTTTTCGACATGGGTCTGTATGTGATTTGCAAGTATTTTGTTGAGAATTTTTGCATCTGTGTTCATTAATGATATGGGTCTATATTTTTCTTTCTTGTTTGTGTCTTTGCCTAGTTTTAGTATTAGATTATTGCTGGCTTCATTGAAGGAATTTAGGACATTTCACTCTGTATCCTTCTGAAAAGTTTGAGTAGTAATGGTTGTAAGACCTCTTAAAATTTTTTATAGAGTTTTGTTCTGAAACTATCTGGGCCTGGGCTTTTTTTTTTTTGGAGGCTTTTTTTATTACCTCTTCAATTTCCTCAAGTATTATGGGCCTGTTTAAGATGTCAATCTCTTCTTGGTTAAGCTTTGGTGAATCCCAGGATTTCAGATATTCATCCATTTCTCTTAGGTTTTCAAATTTAGTAGAGTATATGTTTTTGAAGTCTTCCAGTATGATTGTCTGGATCATTTCTTTATCTGTTGTGATGTTTCCCTTTTCATCACGAATGCTATTGATTTGGAGTTGCTCTTTCTTTTTTTGGTTAACTGAGCTAGAGCTCTGTCTATTTTTTTTTTTTTTATCTTTTCAAAGAACCAGCTTTTGGATTCACTAATTTTTGGATTGTTTTCTTTGTTTCTATTTTGTTGATTTCTCCTCTGATTTTGTTATTTCTTCCTGTCTGTTTGGTTAAGGCTTCATTTGTTGTTGTCTCTCAATTGTTTTTATTATTTTTATTTTATTTATTTATTTATTTTTTGGTGTTTTTGAGACAGGGTCTCTCTGTAGCCCCAGCTGGCCTGGAACTCGCTTTGTAGACCAGGCTGGCCTTGAACTCACAGAGATCCACCTGCCTCTGCCTCTGCCTCCCAAGCGCTAGGACTAAAGGCGTGTGCCACAACGCCTGGCTCTCAATTGTTTTTAGATGAATCCTTAGATCATTTATTTGTTCTCTTTCTGTTATTTTTTTTAAACGTGGGCACTTAGGGCTAAAATTTTCCCTCTTAGGCCTGATTTTAATGTATCCCACAGGTTTTCTTGTGTTGTATTGCCATTTTTACTTAGTTAAAGGAATGCTTTTATTTCATTTTTTTATTTCTTCCCTGACCCACTCATTATTCAGGATTGTGTTGTTTTGTCTCCATGTGTTCTTAAATTTAGTAGGGCCTATCCTGGTGTTAATATTGAGCTTTATTACTGTGTGTTCTGATAGAATGCATGAAATAATTTCAATACTTTTGTATTTGTTGAGATTTCTTTTGTGTCCCAGGATGTGGTCGATTTTAGAGAATGTTCCATGGGGAGCTGAGTAGAAAGTATATTCTCTGCTGTTTGGGTGGAATATTCTATAGATATCTGAGAAGTCCATTTGGTGTATTGCATTGTTCAGTTCTGATGTCTCTCGGATTTTTGCCCACTTGACCTATCCAAGGGACTCAGTGGGGTATTGAATTCCCCCACTATTAGCATGCTGGGTTTAATCTGTGTCTTGTGGTCCTGAAGGATTTTGTTTGTAAATTTTGGTGCACCAGAGTTTGGTGCATAAACATTTATTCAAAGAAATCAAAGAATATAAAGAAAAAAATCAGAGAACTAAATGGAGAGAATGAAAACTCATGAAGGAACTAGAAAGAAGAGAAATAAAAACTCCAAAAAGAACTAGAGGAAGAGAATGATAAACACCAGAAGGAAGTGAACACTGAAAAGAAAGATCTCATGCTGAAAGGAAAAAAGAAACTAACCAGCCATGCAAGGAGCTACAAGAAGAGAATGAAAAGCCCAAAAAAGAAGTGGATAAACTGAAGAAATCACAGGATGAAATGAAAAAGGAAATTGAACATTCATCCAATCAGCAGGAATGTATGGGAAATAGCCTCAGAAGCAGAATGGATGGAGCAGAAAAAAGAGTATCAGACCTACTGGAAAACAGAGTGCAGCTAGAAACCTCAAGTAAAGATTATGAAAAATAATAAAAAAAAACACAAGAGTGGAACAACCAGGAAATGTGGGACACTATGAAAAGACCAAACCTCTGCATTATAAGGATAGAGGAAGGAGAAGAATCCTAAGACAACACTATTGACCAGATCTTCAACAGGATAATAGAAGAAAATTTCCCCAAACTGAAAAAAGACAAACCCATACAAATACAAGAAGCACATAGAACACCAAATAGAGGAGACCAGAAATGAAATTTCTCACACCATATCATAGTTAAAACACTAGATGCTAAAAAGAAATACAAAATACTAAAAGGCACAAGAGAAAAACAAGTTACTGAGTTCTCAGTGCAAACTATGAAAGCCAGAAGTACTTGGACCAAAGTATTTCCAGTCCTAAATGACTTTAGATGCCAGCCCATGTTACTATACTCAGCAAAAATGTCAATCATAGTTGAAGGAGAAAGAAAAATCTTTCATGACATAAACAAAATGAAAGAACAAAAAAACCCATCACTTCAGAAAATACTTGAAGCAATTCAAAGAACAGAGGAAAGGAGCAACTATCCTCAAGCAACCCAAGAGAGAAATTAACAAAAGCATAAAAGAGTAAATAAATATCTAGACCAGGAATGCAAACAAAAAATAAGTTGAAAGGAAACAACACACATCTCTCAATAATAACCTTAAATATTAATGGTCTAAACTCCCAATCAAAAGACATAGACTGGGAGAATGGATTAGGAAACAGAATCCATCTATATGGTGCTTACAAGAAACCCATTTAACCCTCAAGGACAGATACCACCTTAGAGTGTGTTCTAGTTTCTCTTCCATTGCTGTGACAAAACACTCTGACCGACACCAACTTGGGGAGGAAAGGGTTTATTCAGCTCACATCTCCTGGGTCACAGTTCATCACTCAGGGAGCCCAAGGCAAGAACTCAGGGCAGGAACCTGGAGGCAGGAGCTGAAGCACAGGCCATGGAGTAATGCTGTTTACTGGCTTGCTTTCTGGGCCCATGCCCAGCCTGCCCTCTTATATGATACACAACAACCTGCCCAGGGTGGCACCACCCATAGTGGGCTGGGCCCTCCCACATTGCTTGACAATCAAGGCAATACTCCACAGATGTGGCCACAGGCCAGTCCAATGGAGCCAATTCCCCAATTGAGTCTCCCTCAACCCCGGTGTGTCAAGTTGATACAAAAGCTATCCAGCACAATTGACCCCTTGTCAACTTGACACACAAAACACATCACTATTAAACCACTACCTTTCCAGTTCTTGTCTCCAAAATATGATGTTAACATTAATCACAACCTAAGGCAGTACAACTTTAAAAGCCCCGCAGTCCCTAAAATGTCCAAACACTTAAAAGTTCTCAGTCTGTTAAAAGTCTCTTAATTGTGGGCTGCTGTAAAATCCAAAACAAGTACTGTCTTATTTCAAAGGGAAGAATCAGGCACACTCAAGCAAAACCTAAGTCCAGGAAGTAGCTCAGGGCTGGACACCTGGGATTCACTCATGATCTTCTGGGCTCCAAAGGGTTTCTGCAGCTCCCCTTCTCTAATTCTGCCATCTTTGTCACACACAGCTCATCTAGCAGTCCCAGGCTGACTCCCTTTCACATCTGCTGCTGCTCTTGGTGGTCCTGGCATCTCCAAAAAGCTGGGGTTGCCACTGAAACTGAGGCAGCACCTTCACCAATGGTCTCTTCTGACCTCTCCTGGTGCAAAGTCTCAGCTTCTCTCCATGATCCCTGCAATCCTGGAGTCTTCACTGCAACCGAGGTGCACCTCCACCAATGGTCTTTTCTGACCTCTCACAGTGCCACGCCTTGGCTGCTCTCTGTGACCCCCCCTCAAATTTCAACACCAGAACCATATAGGAGACTCTTACATACCACCAAGTCCTGCTTCTGGCTCTACATGGAGGCTCAGGCCCCTTCTGGAACATAGCTTCTGTGTGCTGACCCAGAAGAAATTATTCCCAGAAGATTTCACCACAGCTGGTCTCTTGATACTTACAGCTGATTTTTCAGCCTCACCTAACCAGCATCAATTGTCCCAGTAAAGCAAAGGTTTCACTTCAGGTTCTGGTCTCTCGTTACTTACAGCTGATTCTTCAGCCCCAGATGACCAGAACCCACAGATTAAACAGTCCTGATGATCTCTGCTTCCCTGTGAATGTAGAAACTTCACAAGCCAGGCCTCCATCATCTACAACTCTCAGCAAACTGCTCCAAGTTCCACAGCAACCATCTTTAGGCATTCAATGATTTTTCTAGCCCAAAGTTTCAAATGCTTCCACAATCCTTCCCCAAAACACCAATGTCAGGCCTGTCCTGGCAATACCCCACTCTGAGTTCTGTTGGTCTAGAAGTTTTGGCTCCAAAAGGGGCAGTGCTTTTGCCAGGAGATACAGCAAACGTTCCATTGAACTGGAAGCTAAGACTTCCCCCTGGACACTTTGGGCTTCTACTGCCCTTAAGCCAACAGGCTAAGGAAGGAATAACAGTAGGAGGAGGAGTGATTGATCCAGACTACCAGGGGGAAATTGGACTTTTTCTCCACAATGGGGGCAAGGAAGATAATGTCTGGAAGGCAGGAGATGCTGTATGGCGCCTTCTGGTGCTACCATGTCCTGTGATTAAGGTCAATGGGAAACTCCAACAACCCAAACCAGACAGGACAACAAATGGCCCAGACCCTTCAGGGATGAAGGTATGGGTCACTCCTCCAAGGAAAGAGCCAAGACCTGCAGAGGTGCTTGCAGATAGTGGAGGAAATACAGAATGGGTAGTAGAAGAAGGTAGTCATAAATATCAGCTGAGGCCACGGGACCAGTTGCAGAAATGAAATATGGGTTATAATAGATATTAACTTTTGTCCTATTTGGTTAAGAATGTGCTTGTTTATATATATATACATATATTAAGTAGATACTTGTGTTGTTCCCTTTTGAATGTGCAACTGAGATAAGTGTTAAGTGTTGTCATATTTAGGTTATTAGATACTGAAGGACTAAGTGTTGCTCAAGGACATTACCACCTACTCTAAGATATAATGCTTTGCAATTGCACATGGGACACTTATGTTAGGTGGAATTATGACCTCGCCATTGTTCACAGTTGACATTTAAGCATAAGGAGAGGCTATTTATTGGGTGTCAAGTTGACAAGGGGCGGACTTGTGATGGTAAATCCTGGGTATCGACTTGACTGGACTAAGGAACAAATAAGAGAAAAAGGATCTTCGGAATGGACTACCTCAACCCGGATGGCCCACCCCAAATGTGGGCATTACCTTCTGCCAGCAGGCAGTATAAAAGGCAATGGCAGAGGGAGCTGGTCCCTTTTTTCCTGCAGCTTGCTTCTCTCTCACTGGTGAGTTTGTCTTGCTGCTGTGATCAACCCTTCGGATGCACCGAGACCAGAAGTTCTCCTGGAATCCATCGGTCCTTCAGCACCAGATTGGGACTACTGAGGCATCCAGCCTTGTGGACTGAGCAGTTCCCTGGATTCTCAGCCTCTCCAGTGCAGCATGGCTATTGTTGGACTCCTTGAGCTCTGTCACGTGAGCAAATCAATACATTTGTATATAGCTATATATTCATCCTGTTGCTTCTGTTTCTTTAAAGAACCCTGTCTAATACAGAGTGAAAGGATGGAAAAGAATACTCCAAACAAATGGTACCAAAAAACAAGCAGGAGTTGCTATTATAATATCAGACAAAATTGACCTTACAGTAAAATTAATCAGAAAAGACAAAGAAGGCCACTATATCCTTATCAACAGAACAATTAATCAGGAAGATTTCACAATCTTAAATGTTTATGTTGTGTTTTCTTAAGTCAGAATTGATTTAATAAGTAAAATAAATATTAAATGATCCATTGTTTCTTTATATCACTTAATTTTTTTATTAATATGATTATGCTTTAGCATCAAGGAAACATGTATTTATAACACAGTATCATTCACAGATAATTATGTGGAGGTTGAAGGGAAATCAGGAAGGTTAGTGGCATGGACTATAACAGAGATTTCCAGGAAAAAATTGAAAGTAATGTAATGGAGATATCATTCTATACTTGTTAAATAATTATTGTCAATTTCTGGGGCCCTTTCAAATATACTTATCTAATTTAACTTGTCTAATTTAGCTCTTTGAGGAGGAAAGAAAAGTTAGCCTCATTTTACAGATGATAATATGGTACCTCAGAGACGTTAAGTGTTTTTTACCAAGGACATAAATTTAGTATGGATTTGGAACTGTGAAGGAAACTTATGTCTTCCCAGGAAAATTCTGTAATACCTAAAAACATGTGGCTAAGTGCTAATTAGAAACATTCCTAATGTGGCAGAGGAAAAGTTGTCCAATATGGATTCTCCCCATTCCATTTGGAGGAAAGGGCTCTATCCCCAAAGAGTACACTCATTCAAAGATGGGACAATATTCCTTTGCTTTCCCTTGCTGAGATCACTTGGGTCCTGAAAATCCTCCTTATGAAGTAGCAGACATATAGCCTTGCCCCTCTTTTCTGTCTCAAACATCCTTTTACCTGGAACAGGATGTGAGGACTGCAGCTTCACCTTGCACCATACTCTTCGAGTCCACCCACTAGGAAAGACAGAGATAAAAACCTGGACATGTCCTGATTTCCATCCTGGAGTCACATCATAGCAGACATGACTGCTCTTTTCGGAACATCTCTGTGATAGAAATGGACTTGTATCCTGTTTATACTGCTGTTATATTATATTGGTTTTCTATTTAAACCAAACCAAGTCTTAGGTAATATGTCATGGAAAAGAAGTTTTGTTTTGGAGGTGATATAGATGATGATGATGATGATGATGATGATGATGATGATGATGGTGATGTAGATGTCTGAAGACTGTAGAATCTGGGAAATACAATCAAAATCACAGTGCTGACTTCATTTCCTTTGATAATCGTGTCTAATCACATTACTAGACTCTGGGTGTCTGAGAGCTGTCAGCACTGTGGCTGAGGAAGGGCTATGACTGAATGATACGTGGAGTCAGCAGGTTTCCCATGCAGAGGGTATGCGGAAGCTGGAGAGGTTTGGGGAAAGAGGATGATCCTCTTTTCTCCATAATTTCTGGTTTTACTTAAGATGAAATTTTATGCCAATTTTTTCTTTATGTGTGTCTTATTTAATATTGTCTCCACACTATCTTGTATGAAAATTTATTCTTCTGGATGGTACTGTCTATTTCATGATGCTTTCATCTACGTTATTTTTTTTTTCATTTGTTCATTTCTTTCATTTTAAGTATCTCTAACTGTTCTGTTTCAATATTTTAGATTCCTTGTTGAATTTTTCCTCCATATTTTGGAATTTTGCCCCCCAAATTTTTAGTATTTCACTTTGAAAAATGATTTGTCCAGGTCTTTGACAGACTTCTTAATTCATACATTTGCTTATTTTGAATTTTTATAGGATTTTGAATTCCTTTATAGATTTTAAGCTATCTGTGTAGTTTGAATTACATTATAAGGCAGTAAGCTTTGGGATGGGTCATTGATGGCCATTGAGTTATATTCTTTGTGCTGCTTTGTCATGTTTTACACATTTGTTGGTGTGAGTTTGTTTCAGTTTTGACATCCTCTTCTTCTGAGTCTATTTGAATCTTCTTGGTGTGTATGACTCTTTCTCGAGCATGTCTACATTAAATTTAACTATGGGCATTGGTGAAATTTGATGCTAATTGTCTAATAGAGTCACACAGCTACATGCCAATAGGGTCATGGGTGGGTCTATATTCTGACAAAGGTAAACAGATAGGGTAAAACTCTGGTTACTTTTGGGATTCTGTGATCTCACTAGGAGCAGGAGTCCAAAGTTTGTCATTGGAACCAAAGGCCCAAAGTATCCTCTGAGATCATAAGACTCCTGCCCTTCTAATGACTGTGGAACCTCAGAAGTCAGATATCCAGCCCTATACTGACCTATGAAACTGATAAAAGACAAAGCCCAGGGCTCTCAGGGATTCATGGACCTATTGGCGCTGAAGCTCTGGCCTTGCACTAACCTCTAGGGCCACTACGACTGGAGGTTTGGTCATTTCCAGTATCCTCTAGTCTGGTTGGAGATGATGGCCTGGTCACCTAGTGCTTTCTGGACATGCCAGAACTGAATCTTTCTCATGACCATGGCTAACCATAAACAGTTCCATTGTAAGAAGTTCTCGGCCCAGCACAGAATAACCTCCTGAAAGTTAAATACTTGGAATCTTTAATATTAGACTTTAATGTTTGTTCTTAGAGATGTTTCTTGTATAAAATAGGTTAATAACCATGACAGTTGTGAAGAGACTGACTATGTACTCCACAGTTTCTCCTTTCATTGCCTTAAATGATAATACCTTGTCATAACTAAAATTTATATATAATTAATGAATTCTTCTTGAGTTTTTATATATTTTATACGGTATATCTTAATCAACTTTATAACCCCTCACTCCTTCCCACCTCCTATAGCCCCACGCCCATCAGATTTCATGCATTCTGTCATATATGTTGAGGCCTATCCAGTCAATTCTTTGTGTCCAGACATCCCTGTACAAGTTCATCCACTGGGGTCTAGTGAGCCTATTTAGAGTCACTCCCTTAAAGAAGATCTACTCTCCCTCACCCTGTAGTAATAAGCTGCCAACAGTTCCTTGGTTAGTACTGGGGCATGATGTCCATTTCCCCAGTTGTATGCTGGGCTTTTTAACTGATTGAGTAAGCATCAGTCCTGTTTGTGCTGACATCATTGTTGCAAGTTCATATGAGCAAGTTTGCAGAGGCCCCAAAGTCTCTGTTTCCTTATGTGCATTGCTCAAATTTGTGTAGTTCTGCTCATGGCTTGTTCTGTCTTTCATTCTCCCATCTCTTTAGTCTCCTGACTGTGACAGTTTCTGAGACATTTTCTTATTTTAGGTTCTTGGGCCCTGAAGCTTTAGAAGGAAACTTAATGGCAATTGTAGAGTCCCCTTCCTTTGGGATTTGCTTGATGTTGACACACGGGCTTTGAAGAGCCTGTGGAAGTAAGGAGTAAATCATCTCATCTTATGGAGGGAACATGGTGTCCATAGTTTGTCACTTATAATGTGACTTTGGCCCCTTGATGAGATCACCTTGTTAGGCTCATCCACTGCAGACTGTCTCAGTCATCAATTTTAAGGAACATATTTATGCTCTACCTAATTTCTAAAATAAGCTTAAGTTTTCCTATGTAAATAGTATGTAATATGAAAAAGAGCAAAACACAAGCAAGTAGGTTGAAAGAGATAATTATGATGGAAGTAAGAAACAGCAGAAACAAAGAAAGATACAGAAATTCTCAGAAAAGCCTATTGTACTAACTCTCTAAAGAGACTACAGCCTAGCTTTGGGCTTCCTGGGAGCTGAAGGATAAAATTAGAAATTGTTTCTTAGGAGAATTGTGTTTGTCTACATTTTGGTCATTTTGTGTTAGTGCTTAGGTGTGCCAAATTTTCCATGTCGATTTCCTCAGAAAAATGATCTGAGGATGTGTTCAACACTTTAGCTCTTTCCTACATGTCTATCTAAATATCATAGATCAATCATCTATCTATCCATCCTTTCATGTAAGCTAAAGACATGATAACTCATTGAAGTTTAATATATTCATTGTGACACTATATTAGGTCTATTCATGTAACTTTTAAAATTTAGTTGGTCTAAAGTCTTGTGGTTTTTCAGAGATGAATAAACAGTTAATATCTGTTAATGTTTCAAAAACTCCACATCGATATTAGTCAGGATTAAAAAAATTTTTTGAAAATACAGCAGAAATCTTTGGGAGGTTTAGGCCGTGTGTTATCTAAAAAAAAACAACAACATGACCAAGAACACAATAAATTAGAGTGAAGGTATTTCTTTGTTCCTATGACAAAGGCTCAGGCTGAAGGATTTATGCCATCTTATGGAAAACAGACACCTCTATTAGAGCGCAGGCCATTGCACTGGTTTGTGGATGGAGATAAAGCAAGTGACATCTGGCTCCTGGATTGTGGGGCTGCTAAGACTTTCAGAGGACTAGACAGAAGGATGGGGTGCTCTTTCCTGCCTAACTGGACTGGGGTAACTGGCAACTGTGCCCCCAGTCCCTCCAAGTTTCACGAGGGAGACAAACTCTCTTTCTTCCAAACTTTAATTTCAGTCCATGCTGTTGTGAGAGGTCTAGTATGATAGGAAAGTAATTAAAGTATTCTAATGGAGGCCACTTTTCCTCCGTGTTGGATGAAGGCTTTCCTGCCCTCTGCTGGGCCTCCGACCATCCAACCAGGCATCAGCAATGACCCTCTGTCTAGATTCTGTCTTCTGTCACACAAAACCAGCCATCCAACAGCCAGTAAGGACAGTTAGCATGGCTACAGGACTCTTAAACTTGGGGAAAGGGTTAACAAAGTGGGTCCTGCTGAAGCCCCCACTGGCTCCTGCCTTTGGGAATGTTCCTGTGGCCTATAAGTCCTTCCTTTCTTTTTCTATCATGGGAAACAGCCACACATGCCAGAGGGACAATAAAAACACTTCTTAAAAGCTGAGGAGTTAAAATCTCCAGGTGAGAAGCTGCCTCCTTCTAGTGCTAGATTCTTAAAGAAGCCCCGTGGATGTCCTCTACTGACTTATGGAAACACCACTTGTGGACCTGTGTAATGCAAGCTCTCTCCCTCTAGCTCCTGCAGCTCATGGGATCAGTCAGGCTATGTTAAGGCCCCTCCCGTTAGTTCATATCAGGCAAGGGAACAACCACGCACAAGGCCGCCTCTCTTGCCCAAACTTTTGTTACAACTGTTACACCAAATGAAAAATGTTCAGCTGCGGAGACCTGGGACATTGGAAGAGAGAATGCCCCAAAACGTCAGTTTCTCCTAAAAAAAAATCCCCTGACACCCTCCCACACACACTCTGTCCCTGTGCCTGAAAGGCTACTATTAAGTATAAAAAAGCAGGGTCAGTTTAGGAACATGATTTACTTCCATGTGGGACTGCCAGCATGAGCCTCCTGCAGACACATGGTGGGACCAGACAGCATGGCAGGGGGCAGAGGGCGGGGGATGGGGACAGAAAGAGAGAGAGAGAGAGAGAGAGAGAGAGAGAGAGAGGCACAGAGAGAGTTATGGCGGCTGGGGTCCACCCTTTATACCCATGGGGCAGGACCTCAGGTAAGTGGGAAGGGGTCAGAGGATTGGCAGCTTCTGGAGGAAGTGAGCACCTGTGTGCCTCTTAGGATTCTGGGAAGCCTGGACCTAACCTTCCAGCCTTTTGCTTATAAGGAAATGGGGCACTGTTCTCTCTCTTCTGTATCTGCTTCAGAGCTGATCAGAGGTGAAGTCTTGGGGGAACAGCTGTCAGACTGGAGGGTTAGAATCCGGTTTCCCATTTTGGCTGCTGTGTGTGCTCTGCCCTGTGGGTTTGGTCCAGATCGATAGTGGCCAGTACTTAGTGGACATTTTTCTCTGTCACTGAAAAGACAAGCTGGTTGAGTCTTACATGAGTATACCAGTGCAGGGACTTCACAGTACCAACAGGGGGCTACTGGGTGCATTAACAATTGGAGGGTCCCTGTCTAGAGAATGAAGAGGGAAAAAGGACTGTACCCTGGTTTGAGAAATTGGAAAGTTTTAATACACAGAGCTCTAGAATTAGGGTCAGCTTTAACACACAGGGCTCCAGAATGACAGCAATAACCATGAGAATATAAAAGGTGGTATTTTCTGGCATGGCACACTAAATCTGTCATCTATCTCTGAGATATTTTCTAACATGACATAGTAGAATCCTAACTTGGCACAGCAGGTCTCTCACCTATCTATTTTCTAACATAACACAGTAGATTCCTAACTTGGCACAGTAGGTCTCTCACCCATCTCTCTGATAATCTATTTCATTTTCTCTTTAGATTACAATTTCAGTTTGGGGTGTTTAAAACCACACAGTTAGCTCAGATAAATGAAGTTTGTTTTGGTGTTAAGGTCAGTTGAAGTTCTGGTCCTTAAGGGGTCACTCAGACCTTGCACCTGGCTCTCTTCACCAGTTCCATCTATGTGAGGACAGTCAGGCCTTGCTTGCCCACACCTTCCCTTTGAAGTCTGAGGAGTTTCTCCTCTATATGGACTTTCCTCCTTTGACTGGACACTGGCAGGATGAAGTCCTTTTTTTATTTAATTTTATTTATTTCCGTATGTGTATGAATGTACTGACTGCATGCAGGTCTGTGCACCCGTGTCGTGCAATGCCGCGGAGGTAAGAAGAGGGTCTCAGATTCCCCTGGAACTGGAGTTCTCCTAGAATTGGAGTTTCAGACGGTTTTCGGCCGCCATGTGGGTGCTGGGGATCGAACCCGGGTCCTCTGCAAAAGCGGTCGGCGCTCTTAACCGCTAGGTCATCTCTCCAGCCCCAGGATGAAGTCCTTTTAAGTGAATCTCCAAGACTTCCCTGGCGAGGGATGACTGGTGACTCTCTGCCTCAGGACATGAACAAAGTTGAGGATGCAGGACCCTAAGACCCAAGTCAACCTCAGAGGGTAGGGGCCAAAATATTGTCCCTTCAAATCCCTCTTGCCAAATCAGATTGGAGCTTTAAGTGTGGTTGCTAAACCTCCAAGAGGATTGTTTGAATTAATTTGGTACTTTAATTACCATATAACTCCCAAGTAAAGCTTGAACATAGGCTTAAGCATTGTTAATAAATTCTTAATTGCTGTGGCAAAAATATTCTGACCAATAATAAAAGCTCATGGTAGGAGCCTGGTAGTGGCTGCAGCACAGGCTAGGAAAGGATGCTACTTACTGGCTTGTGTTGCTGGCTCATGTTCAGCTTATTGTATACAATATAGAAATATCAGGCCAAGAATGGCATTGCCCACAATGGGCCCAGGCCAGTCCAATGAAGGCAATTATTGAGGTTTCTCAGCTCAGGTGTATCAAGTTGACATTAAACCTATGCAGTAAGTCTTCTACAATTTGTTCTTTAAGGTCTATGAAGGTCATTTAGGTACTCAAAGTACAATGATTTAAACCATGCAAGGCAAAAGGTTCTAATAACACAGCCCATGAAACAAACCCAAGATAATAAAGAGGTTAAAACCAGTACCTTCTCAAATGAAGGCCATGTCACTTGTCCCCATATTTTGAATTATAGCTTTGAAAAGGAAAAGGAAGGGGGGGCATTGTCACATAGCAGCAGCAGGCAGATAATACTTAAGGCTCACCCAAATTGGTTACATTCAGACTGTCTGTGTGGTCACTGGAAGTAAAACTTAATTTCTCTTATTAAGGATATTAAAAGTAACATGTGCAAAGTATAACAGATATATAAAACAATTTTAGTATGTATGGGTAACTCTATATATGTCTGTTTCACTTGAGGCTGTAACTAGGTATATAGTACCTGGTAGGTGGAACACAATTTCTTGTATATGCCATAATTACATTATAGAATTCTTAAAAGTGGACAGTACTTCATGCGTACACTCATAAATAAGGTTCTAATAAATAAATTTGGTGATGACACTTTGTAAAGGTTGTGCTAAGCAGAGGCACATGCATTGTAATCATACTGACAGACCTTAATATGCTGTTTAACAATGTCATACACATACACACATTTATCCACACATTCCTTTAAGAGATTTTTATCCTAGTGGTTGTATTGAACCATCATATGCATTGGAAAAAACACCTTTAGAAATATTACTTAAAACATGCAGCTCTGATTAATTGCACTGCCGAGGCTGAGATGACGTCTTACACCTTTGGGTCTAAAACTACGATCTTATTGAAATACTTTAACAAGTGATGGAAAGCAGAATTATATATAATAATTAAAAAACTGACAATATCAAAGGTACTTAGGCTGTTTCATTGGAGGGAAAGGATTGCAGGGGAAGCAATGTGCCACTGTCCAAGTACCAGAGTATGAATGAATCCAGGGATTTTTCAAATGGTCTCTGGTCAGAAGGACAGTGACATAGCACAGGAGAAAAAAAGAGAAGAATCTGTTAGTGAACCCGTAAGGGTAAAAAAATCAGGTCTTCAGATGTCTGGAAACAAGGAAAAAAAAAACTGGAAAGGAAATTTTTTAATTGTAATACCTGTGGAAAAATAATTTGGACAGATAAGAAATAAAACCTTCACATAAACAGTATAGAAACCTAGGAACCCGGGTTCAAATCAGGCCTCTGAAAAAAATTTAAGAGGCATGCCAAAAGTAAACTTAATTTAATTTTTGTTTGTGTGCAACATAGAATAAAACAAGTTTGAAGTGGCCACTTTGTTTTGACAAAAAAACGCAGAACATGGACACATGACAGTTACAAAGACACATTGAAGAAGGGTTATAACACACAGATAGGTTTGGACAGACACATGACCTAACTGTATCCATTAACTCTGGACTGTGGGAAAATCCCCTTTTATCTAAAGTTGTCTTTCATTGTCCAGGGATGTAGACAATTATCACATGTACAAAGAATCAGTTAGAGTTTAAGACATTTCCTTAGGTGGAAATAGACTATATGCCCTACTGTGCTTTGCAGCACAGGCTGTTCTTGTACACCTGCGAAGGATGGTGGACTGGGTAAGCAGGAAAATCTGGTGGCTTGTGCATATTACCTGCTAATTTAATGAGAATAAATTTAGTTAAGTGGAAAAATTAAAAGACCCCAGCCAAGTGAAAAGTTACTGCCTGAGGGAAAAGCTGGATGCTAGTGAGACAGGGCCTGGTCAGCAGACCTCCTTAATCTCAGATATAGAGGCTTCTCAAAAGATCCCAGCCAGGTCAAAGTTTATTGCCTGAGGCAAAAGCTGGATGCAGGTTGGGCAGGGCATGGTCAACACACCTTCTTAATCTCAGACACAGGGGCTTATATCCTGAAGCAGACAAAAAATGGATTTCTGAATAAAATGGGGTTTATAAAGAAAAACGATGAAATGGAAAATGCCAAAATCTGAAATAATCCCTTAAAATTGGGCAAAAGTCTTGTAAACAAAATATAAAAAAAAAACACTGTTAAAAAGCCAAATGATGTAAAAATCTCAAACAAAAGCCTGTAAGAATTAACTATCCATACAAAAGTAAAAAAATGTAAATTGTATTTTGAAATGGATGAAAAACCAATAAATTCAAAACTTGGTTACTCTGTATAAAATGTATTAATGCAATTCCAATTGACTTTGTATAATCCAATATAAAACCCAAAAACCAAAATTGTGAACGGATCAGAATATGCCATTAAATAAATTGCAAGAAAATTAGAATATAGAAATATAGCATTAGTTATTACAAGTTCTGATGTGAATTTAGGCTTTTTGCCATTGGGGCATAATAGAGGGTGTGGTTTGGCATTGCCACGGAAACAGGGGCATGTGCAGACAAAGCCTCAAGAAGGCCACTGAGGAATGGGTGTGGATTAGCACAGTTGCCATGGAAATAGTCTGCAGCATGTGTGTTTGAATGTGGGGTGAAAAAAGACTGCAGAGGGCAGAGAGGAAGAGAGGGAGAGGGAGAGAGAGGAAACAAAGATAAGTGAAATGTTTTTAGTCTCAGAAGTGGCCACTGGAGTGCTATGGCGCGTCCACCTAAGTTCTAAGTGGGCAATCAGAGACCCCAGGTCTGTGTGACCAGTGTGGAAGTCTCTGAAATCAGGGCCTACTAGTCTGTGAAGCCGGCGTCCCAAAATCACAGAGGAGGCCAAAATTCGGGTCCAGATTCTGTCTCCAGTGTCCTGGTAGACAGCAATCTGGACGGAAAAAATTGGGGAGAATCCCTGATTTTGCTGGCACTCAGGGGTTCTTTAAAAACGGGACAGAATGGAAAATATCGGGAGACTAAAAAGAATGAAGAAAGAAAGGAAAGACAGGCAGAGAGAAGGGAGAGGGATTTGGAGGGAAGCAGGAGAGAGTAGGAGAGCAGAGAACTGTACCGCTTTTGCACAGGAACCCAGTTCAAGCCTGTGGATTCAAAACAATGAAGGGCTAATGCTGAGAGAAGCAGAGGGAGGAGAGAGGAAGAACAAGGGGCAAAAGTGGGGAGAGAGAGAAAGAGAGAGAGAGAGAGAGAGAGAGAGAGAGAGAGAGAGAGAGAGAGAGAGAAGGGAGAGTGGGGGAGAGTAGAGTGGTACCTCATCCTGAAGCCAGTTGTCTGGAGAAATATTTGGCTGGCAAGTCCAGGGGTTGCAAAATGTTTGGAGGTCCATTTCCAGGTGAGAGCTGCAAGCATTCCACCTGATGACGTCTCACACCTGACCAAGTCCATATGGCACCAATAATATTAAGTATAAAAAAGCATGAAACCTTTCATGGGCTGACAGTTTGTCCAGGAATAACCTTTGACCAGAGTCCAAGTCAACAGCTCCAGAGAGAGTGGACTGTTTTACCTCTCATCCACCTGTGCCCCTTTTCTAAGCCTAGGGAACAACCTGCGGAAGAGGGGGCATGGTAGAATGTAAGGGCTACGATTGGGGTGAATGGTGAAACTACAGCAATGTAGTCTGGACACTCATTTGATCAACTTGATTGAACAAACAACCTGTCACCCCCCCACTGGATGGTGGGGCTGTAGGTGTTTGGGCACAACAGCCTGCAGATAGGTTTTACGTGAAGGATGCTTGTACTCATGGATTATCACTTATAGCTAAAAATGAAAAAAAAAAAACTGAGAGAAAGATGCAGGACAGTTATGGCAGAATGCATGATCTGGGATGGGGGGGGGGAGGGAAAGGGAAATAAGCCTGAACTGAATTGGAAAAAATGTATGAAATGCACAAAGCATCAATAAAAACTAATTAAAAAAAAAAAAAAGCATGAAACCAGGGTCAGTCTAGGAACATGTTTTACTTCCATGTGGGACTGCCAGCATGAGCCACCTCCAGACACGTGGTGGGACCAGACAGCATGGCAGGGGGCAGAGAGCGGGGGATGGGGACAGAGAGAGAGGGGGGGGCACAGAGAGAGTTATGGTGGCTGGGGTCCACCCTTTATACCTGTGGGGTAGGGCCTCAGGTAAGTGGGAGTCAGTCAGAGGATTGGCAGCTTCTGGAGGAAGTAGGCACCTGTGTGCCCCTTAGGATTCTGGGAAGCCTGAACCTAACAGCTACCATTGGAAACATTCCATTCAAAGTATAATAAGGATGGCAAGCTATTAGACCCTGTAAACTCCCGACAGGGTGACCTCCAGCCCCAGAAATGAAAAAAAAAAATCAGTACATGTCCTTTGGAGGGCTCTCATCTTGCCTTAACAATAAAAATCGGAATAAAACCCTTCAAATGTCTGGTAGATATGGGAAGAGACAAAACCATTTTAAAACAACAACAACAACAAGAAAAATCCCCCCAAGACCTAGGAATCCTCAGAGGACACTGACAAGGGCCACCTCAAAAACCACCCAGCTGTGGTGGGGTGCAAGCCTGTTAATTCTAGTTCAGGAAATTCCCTTTTTCCACCCTGCCCCAGCTCGGTCTGGAGCAGGGGTGAGCTCTCCCCATAGGGCACCAGGCATAAGGCCCCACAGCTAGGCCACACCTTCAGGCACCAAGAACTACAACTCCAGGCATGCTGTGAACTCCTCCCCCACAGCATCTTCAAATCTGGAACGCACTGCATTGTAAATATTTTTTCTAAAAAACCCAAATTTGACTTCCTTTTGTTCAAAATTCCAGCCACTCCAAGAAAAAAAATCTCCCTCCCCTTTTCTGTCAATGTTAAAATATGTAAAGTATCTTTTTCAGCTTGCTTCTAACCACTCCTCAACTTCCAAGGATTTAATTAAATATTTTCTTTCTTGTGGTGTCACTCCACCACATGGATTACAGGGAAAAGGGAAGATGCCACACTGAAAAAGCGAAGACACAAGACAGCCACCAGCATCTGTCCTAAACTTTGGGGCCAAAGGCTGATAACTTTTCTACTGCCCACCTGTCTCATCTAATATCTACACCAGGCAATTCCCTATTGGCACTCCCAAATCATCCAGGCTGCTGCCTGCTAGGCACTCTACAGCCTAATGCCATACTGTCACCTAATGGGTGCACTACAGTCTAATATGCCAGACTGTCACCTGATAGGCGCTCTACAGTCTAATTCCTGCCCCGACACTCACCACACATCACAGCTGGTAACCTGATAAGTCTCCTTCCAGCCCCATACCAGATTCCCAGGTCGGTGGTCTGCTGGACTGCCTTCCAACCCACTGGGCACACCTACACAAGCCTGATGGGCTAAGATTACATGCTCAAAATAATGGCTGGAAGTCCTTGTCTGATGGTAAGAAGAACTTGTTTATTCATTTACAGTATTTTTTTTAATACCCACAGTGACATCATATCTCAGGGACTGGTTTCAGACCCCCTGACTCATGTTCCATAGTACATGTCAATTCCTTTGATCCCAAGGTATCAGTCAGTGTTTGCTAATTCACAGGCAAATTCTGCCTAAGTCCAGGTTTCAGTGTAAACAGACAAGCAGGTAATTTAGCACAGAAGAAGCCACACATAGCTTCCTTTCTCCCTACATATCCCCCCCCCCCCTTTTTTTTTTGTAAGAGGCAAGTGAGCCTGTTTGAGGACTTAGCATCTCAAAGGAGTCTAGGCTTTGAATAGCCAGCAGCTCAAACCTGTTTTTGAGCATAAGGGCAGATAAAAAGGCAGACCTACGTTTTTATTTTGTAAGTTAAGACCAATTAATCTCAAATAAATCCTAACTGGAACCAAATTAAACATAGGCAGTATATATAAGCAACCTTCATACAAATCTAGTTAGTAGTTATTCATGTCTAAGATCTGTATAACTCAGAGTCCCCAGAGTCCAACCATGTTGAACAGGCTTCCTAAAAATACACAGATATCATGTGCTCAAAATAATTGCCTTCAAACCTGTTCTGGATAGCTTTAGTGTCAACTTGACACACCTGGGTTGAGGGAGCCTCAGTTGGGGAATTGGCTCCATTGTATTGGCCTGTGGCCACATCTGTGGAGTATTGTCTTGATGGTCGAGCAGTGTGGGAGGGCCCAGCCCACAATGAGTGGTGCTGCCCTGGGCAGGTTGTTGTGTACCATATAAGAAGGTGTGCTGGGCATGAGCCAGAGGAGCAAGGCAGTGAACAGCATTTCTCCATGGCCTGTGCTTCAGCTCCTACCTTCAGGTTCCTGCCCTGAGTTCCTGCCTTGGGCTCCCTGAGTGATGAACTGTGACCCAAGAGATGTAAGCTGAATAAACCCTTTCCTCCCCAAGTTGGTGTCTGTCAGAGTGTTTTGTCACAGCAACGGAAGACAAACTAGAACAAAACCTTATTGTGCTTATCTTATTGTGCTTATTCAAAATTGGTTCCTTACATATCAATTTTGTCTTGAGATGTTTAATAATGTGACCATTCAAAATCTGTTAAGTTAATTTCTATCTCGAGCATCCTTGGTTAAGATATAAAACTTTTTTATAAATCTAATACATGGGTACCCTGAGGCATCTTTAAGTAAAATTATACACAATTAATTTAAAAACTCCTAGGTAATATTAGATTCTTTCCAAATGTATTTTCACCTTTTAGGCTCTACTTAATCCATTTATAAGAAAAAAAAATTTTACTGGGAAAAAGACTCTGTTCACAAGTTTCCAGACCACGTGGTTTGTGACCTACCACTAAGCTGAGAAAGTGCCATTTTAAGTAACAAGTCATCCTAGATCATGTTTGTCTTTAACTGTCTTTTAAAATCAACCTAAAATAACACCATTTTTTTTTTATTTCAGCACTCTAAAAGCAAAAACAGGTGGAATTGTATGGAGAGTCTCAGGCCAGCCCAGTCTGACAAAATGCTCTAACTTTAATAAAGTGTTCTTTAGTAACTATTGGTTGTTAAAACCGTAGTTAAAAATACTCTAAGGTTTTGGTTTTAAGATTACTTGTTATGATTTTTACTGCCTAGATAAACTTACTGTTTTAATTCAGTAAAGGCTAACTCTAGGACTAAAATAAACCCTTTTTACCCCAAACTCAGGACTGTTAATATATTTAAAGAACTAATAAATAAATTAATTTATTAAGGGTAAGTAAAAATTTACAAATATAAAAATTCAGAGTTTTCCTGGGTACATACTGTTATCTACTGGTTATCTATAAAACCCAGTGTATAACATTTATACCTTAAAGTGATGTATCTAGGGGTTGTAATAAGCAAAAGTTAAAATCATATATTATTAAGATCAGAACTTAACCAGGTAATTAAAAAAATCACAATGTATGTTTAGTCAAGATTTATCTAATTAATGTTTGCATTTCATCCAAAATTTATTTACAGGGTATATGGTGTTAAAACTAAAATACTTATGCTAATTAACAATTATTCAAATACTATTAACGTAAAAGATTGGTAACATTTAAATAAGTTGAAAATACAAGTTGTGGTGGTTTGAATGAGTGTCCCCCATAGGCTTTAAGTATTCAGACATTTGTCTCCAGTTGGTGGCACTGTTCTTGGAGGTCTTAGAAGGTGTGGCCATACTAGAGGAAGTATGTCACTGGGGGCAGGCTTAGTGAGTTTAACAAGTGTTGCGGTCTCCAGTCTCTCTCTCTTGACTTCTTGTGCTCATTGCGTGATGTGACCCTCGGCTTGCTGTTGCAGTCTCCAGCCACCATGCCTCCTGCCACAATGGACTCTAATTCCCTGGAACTGTCAATCATAAGCTCATATAAACTCTTCCTTTTATAAGTTCCTTGGTTATGGTGTTTTATCACAGCAACAGAAAAGTGACTAATACACAAGTTATTATTTTTTACTCCTAATTCATACTAGATTTCCGGTGACAGCCTTGACATTGTTGTATACCAGTGTTCTCTATGTCTTTCTGTGATGTTATCTGTAATGTCTCCTTTTATCTGTAAGATAGCTTAACCTTAAAAGACTGGATTTGTCTTAATCAAGAATGGACCTCCAAAGCCTGGTTCTTGTGTGCATATGTAGTACAATTGTCTTTAAGAATGTGAAAGTCTTATCCATTCTCATAAAATAAAAAGGGAGAAATTAATATGACTCCCTCCAAAATACATTAAAGTAAAAAGAAACTCTCTACTCATCTCTCTGTGATAGGAGTCAATTATTATTAAAGATCTCTTGGAGGATAATTTTATTTCCCAAATACATCTATTAAAAAGTGGAGAAAGATGACATTATGAGCTTTGCTGGTGGATGGATGGAACTTGAAGCAATTATACTAAGTGAAGTCCCAGAAAAAAAAAAAAAGGCAGAGTGGTTTCTCTCATTTGTGGATGCTAACACCAAATCCCCAGTTGGTAGGCAAACTGAGCAACTTTATTATTATATTTCATTGGATCTGAAAGCAACTGTGCTATTATAATGTGAATCTATAAATGGGCTCTAGAATTGTCTTACCACTTATACTCACACATTGTAATTACCATATATAGATGGAGGAGATGTAGTCATATTCTAAAGAAAGAATGTAAAGTTATACGACTTTAAACCTGCATGCAAATTTACCTGTTAAAATGTGAATTTCTAGATGTGTTTAGGAATCAACCTACAGTTTATTTTCAGAATTTTTGATTTTGACTTATGTATGGAGTGTATATATGCATATTTTGGAATAATATAAAATTAAAAAAAGTATTGATAAAACAAAAACAAAAAAAATTGTAATTACTTAAAAAAAGTGTCAGTCATGCGTGGTGGCACACGCCTTTAATCCTAGCACTTGGGAGGCAGAGGCAGGTGGATCTTTGTGAGTTCAAGGCCAGCCTGGTCTACAAAGTGAGTTCCAGGACAGCTGGAGCTACAGGAAGACCCTGTCTGGAAAAAACCAAAAAATAAAAAATAAAAATAAAAAAATAAATAAATAAATAAATAAATGAATAAACAAATAAATACTATCAAAGCCAGGTATAATACTAAGCCTGAAAAAGGACTTTAAAGACAAAAAACCCCCCAAAAAACAAAACCCAAAACAGCTATAAAAAAACAAAAACTGTTCAAAATTGGATAGAAACCATCTAAATTAAACAAAATACCTTTCTTTACTAAAAAAAAAATCTTACTCAAAATTAAAACAGTCCCATCTGACTGGGGCCTCCCCCAACAGCCAACTGGAATCAGTAAAGAAAAAACAGGTGTCTTTTATCACAACCAAAAGTAAGGCCCAATAAAATCTATCAAGGCCAGAAAAATATTAAAGGGTCATTGATAAAACCCCAAATACCAAATTGGCGATTATTTTATTTTTTCAAACTTGATGTAAAAGGGCTAAAATATTTTATTCTTAAAAGGACTTTAATTAGCCTTCATCTAATTATCTACTAAAATGAACTTATGATAGATGGTATTATTTCTAGAAAAATACTCTAATGTAAAAAAAAAAAGGTATTTCTAACTATCTGTGCCATGCCCACAATACAACCTGGTATAAGAAGTAATGCTTGCTTAAATGCCTGTGCTTTGACTATTTCTATTTCATCAGGAAAATAACAGAAAATACCACTGGATGAACTGCCAACCTTCTGGGAGGAAAAGCTGGGACAGACTGCAAGGTCCAAGGTGCCACTTCAACAAAAGAATAGATTACTCTGCTTTCCATCCACTCTACCCCCTTCCTCTCCAAAGCCTAGGAACTACTCGCTAATGGAAAAACAACAAGAACAACAACAACAACAACAAAAACTTACAGAGGTGAAGGTAATAGTTATGAACTCACAACTGTCACAGACTAGACTGTTCCATCAACATAATTGTGTGTATAGGCCCTTCCAGCTAAATCTGAGACTTTGGAGTACAACTAAAATCACCATCTATGTTAAATGGGGCTCAGATGATACCCGTATGTCTTGGGGAGAGGGAAAATGTTGCTTGTACTTCTATGTCCTGGGGGGAGGAAAGGCAGAAAAAAGTTGCTTTCATGTCTGTGTGTTGGGGGGAGGAAAAATGTTACTTTTGTATCAGTGTGTCCGGGTTATTGACAAGGGCCCCTATTATCTGTCTCCTGGTTCTCCTACCCCAACCCAAAGACCCTCCAGGAGCTTCCTCCAACCCTCAGGCCACCTGAATACTCCCTTTTGAATACTCCCTTTTGTTAAGACCAAACTTCACCTTAGAAGGTCTGTTTTCCGGTTTGTTAAAAATTGAATTAATAATCTCGCTGAAATTACAGCTCAAAATGTCCTAATCCAATATCAGTCCATCCCTGAGTATCCCCTGGAAAAAAGTGACAGGACTGTCCCCATTTTAATGAAAAACAAGAAGGAGCTGACAGGATGAGGTTCCGTGTGGCTTGAGCACAATAGATGTCTGGCTCCCACTGTCCTGACAACCTCTTTAATGAGGCCAGGATGAGCTAATCACCTGTTCACCAAAGGGAGGTCTCATATCCTAAGGCACTCCTTTGAAGTATGGGCAGAGAATATGTCTCATCTATCAATACACCCTAAGTCCCAGTGGGAGCCAGGATGCCTTGCACCTTCCTAACCCTCCAGCATGTCTCCAACCCCCCATTTCCATTCTGGAGCACAGTAGTATCAGTATAAAAAGCACTGATTATTGCCAATAAATCAAGTTATTTCCTCCCATGAAATTTCTCCTCTCTTGGGTCTGTATTTCTTTCTTTCTTTTTAAAGTTATTCATCATTTTATGTGTATGAGTGTACTGTCTGCATGTAGGTTGGTGCACCCGTGTCGTGTCGTGGAATGCTGTGGAGGTCAGAAGAGGGTGTCAGACTCCCCTAGAACTGGAGTCAAAGATGGTTCTCAGCCACCATGTGGGTGCTGAGAATCAAACCCGGGTCCCCTGCAAGAGCAGTCGGTGCTCTCAACCACTGAGCCATCTCTCCAGCCCCTTGGGTCTGTATTTCTACCTTCCCTGGGCTCCTGGAGCCTTCTGCCTCCCCCTCCCTGCTGCCATATGAAATTCAGTGCACATGGCCAGGCCTTATTGGAAAAACCACAATTGCCACTCAGGGTACAAGGAGGAAGTGACAACACAAATGAGTATTCAGTACATTTCTCTTCATTATGTTATTATACTACAGTTGCTTAAAAAGTATGTTGATTAGCCTGGCATGGTTGTGCCTGCCTTTAATCCCAGCACTCAGGAGGCACAGGCAGGTGGATCTCTGTGAATTGGAGGCCAGCCTGGTTTACATGGTGAGTTCCAGGCCAGCTGGGGCTATAGGAAGACCCTGTATCAAAAAGACCAAAGATACACACAGCCTGCAGATAGGTTTTGCATGAAGGATGCTTGTACTCATGGATTATCACTTATAGCTAAAAATGAAAAAAAAAAAAAAACTGAGAGAAAGATGCAGGACAGTTATGGCAGAATGCATGATCTGGGATGGGGGGGGGAGGGAAAGGGAAATAAGCCTGAACTGAATTGGAAAAAATGTATGAAATGCACAAAGCATCAATAAAAACTAATTTAAAAAATAAAAATAAAAAAATAAAAGAGCTAAAATATAAAAAAAAAACAAAAAACAAAAACAACAAAAAAAAAAGACCAAAGATAAAAAAGGTGTTTATTGACTATGTCAGTGAATGAATAAATACATCCAGTCATTGGCATTTTCTGTCTACAATATTCATCCAACTATAGACACTGTCATATTAGCATCCCTTGTGGAGAAGGCTATGGGCCAGACACCTCCTTTGCTATCTCATAGTGCATGTGTAAGGAAAATAACAAATTTGCCTCTTTACAGCCAAAGCTATATGTAGTTGAGTCACAATGTTCCTTCATTTCTGAGAATTAATCAAAAGGTAACACATGTCACTCTTTTATCAAGATCTTTGCAAGAGGCTAGAAAAGGGAACTCTAAGAAGCAGTCCAGATTCAGAAATATTAAAATAAGGGGAACGTGTGTGTGTGTGTGTGGGGGGGGAAACATGATGCTTACACACAAGAACATAGTATTTTTATTTGTGAATTATTAAGTTGAACTGTAAGGGCTTAAGTGGTACAAAACCATTTTCTCAGGGACAGATTAACCTTCAACAAACAGACCTTGAAGTTTCAGCTCTAAGAGGTGAAAAGCTTAATTTCTGGCTCTCCAGAGAAGCAGCCGTGCCCTCAAGACCTTGCCCAGTAATCATCCATCCCTGGTCGCAGTATCCAGCACACAAGAGGCACAGATGCACGGAGGCTTCCTATAAGAATTACTCCCAAGGGCATGCACATACAACATGGTCTATTTGTGCTAAATGTATGCAAAAGCTTGTGCCAAATATTCAGTTTGCTTAATGATGGAATAAAGACCACTTAAATTAATGGATATTTGAAACTCATTCTTCCAACACAATTACTGGAGCAAGGGATGCTAATTCTTTCCATTACTTACTTGATCCCCCCACCCCTGCTGCCTCCCCATCTCCCAACAGGCTTCTGCATTGACTCCTGATTGCAACTATCTGCTTTGTTCCTAGTGAACTTAATTCATCAGGTGGGTTTGTTTCCAGGCTCTTAGCACCTCACATATAACACTTCAATTACATTGAGAAGAGTAATTACTTAAAGTGACAAACAGAGGAATGCTAATTAACTAAAAAGTTCATTTTAGGGCATTTGAACTAGAGTTGTCCAAAGTAAAGAGGTCATGATTTAATGTGTTTGCTTGACTTTCTTTTGTAAAACACAGTTCTTCATTATATTAATGCCAAAAGAGCAAAAAGGAGTTGCATTAACAAAGAATTAATGACTCTTAGTTACTGAGGAGATCCAATTTCTGTGTTTTTTTATTCACAATGTGTATAAGATTCATGACAGAGAATAAAGATAATGGTCTTGGATTTTATCCTTGTTATAAATATATCAAGTACATCTTAGTAACGTTCAGTCTAGGGAACCAAACCTACCCTAGTGTGTGTAAAATTCCCTTAAGTATCCTGATTGTTTAAAACTCATACATATGTAAACATTTTCATTTTAACTAGTTGTATATTTAATGTAACATATGTCAATCTTAAATTACATGAGAGCTTGTTAAAATATTAAACATTTAGCTTTTAGAAGAGAGGATTTCAACGTAGTAAATGATTAAAATAATGACAGAACCCAGCAATTCTCAAGTGTTCAAGAATGAAAAGAAATGTAATCTACTATTTGCCAAAATTAATTATAGCGTATGCTTTACTTTTAACTTGACACAATATTTTGACAACAGCCTATAAGCATAAACATTATCATGCTTAGCACAGAAGAGCAGAAAACACAAGAAGGTGAATTAATTAAGGGTGCTGAATTTAACTTAATGACATTTTTATATTATAAGTAAGTTGAGATGGTATTTTCACAAATATTTTGATGTCTGGCAGAAGAGTGGTACTTGACAAATATCTGTTAACTGAATTGGTAAAACTCATGGACTCAGGGAACTGGCACAGAAAAGAAAAATGTCTTACAGAATTGAACTAAACCTCAGATTGTTAGGTCCAGGCTTCCCAGAATCCTAAGGGGCACACAGGTACCCACTTCCTCCAGAAGCTGCCAATCATCTGACCCTTTCCCACTTACCTGAGGTCCCGCCCCATGGGTATAAAGGGTGGACCCCAGCCTCCATAACTCTCTCTGTGCCTCTCCCTATGTCTCTCTCTCTCCCTCTCTGTGCTCTCTCTCTCTCTCTCTCTCTCTCTCTCTCTCTCTCTCTCTCTGTCCCCCAACCCTCTCTCTCTACCCCCTGTCATGCTGTCTGGTCCCACCACGTGTCTGCAGGCGGCTCAAGCTGGCAGTCCCACATAGAAGTAAAGCACGTTCCTAGAGTGACCTAAGCCTCATGTGCCTTTTACTGGGGTTTCGTGGTTTTTATAACTTAATACAGGTATCTAAGCATGAGAGCCCATGTGCTCTACTGGAAATGACAGAAGGTCTGGGTAGTTATTTCTACTGTCATAATTGCAGCCAACAGTTATTGGTCAGCTTCCAGTAGCTGGACTTTTCCAGATAATGTCTCTTTCTTCCCTTAAGGACCCACCCAACCTTCTCTTCCACCACATTTCAAATGTATCAGTCCAAATCAAAATGTTGAAGACTGACCATCTAGTGCTTCAGGATGTAACTGCATTTAGAGATCAGATACTTAGATAAATAATTAAAGTGCCACCTATAAAATAAAAACAGTAGGGCTTTTCCTTATCTAATTTGACTAGTCTACCTATAAGAAGAGGAAATTCAGATGTAGAAAGAAACAACAGGGACCATCTGAGGACAGACAGAGACAGTGGCTGTATTAATCACTTTCCTGTTGTGACAGAACCACCAAGACCAAGGGAACTTATAAAATGAAGAGTCTGCTTGAGCACGCGTTTGATGGTTCTGGGAGAATTAAAGTCCATCATGCCAGGGAGGTATGGTGGCAGGAGATGCCAGAGCAAAAAGCAAATGTTCACATCTCCAAGTAGGCACAGGAAGCAGAAAGTGACTTGAGATTGGCAAGGCTTTTTGAACTCTCTAAGTCCGCTGGCAGTGACATGCTTCTTCCAGCATGGCCACACCTTCTAAGACCTCCCAAAACAGTGCCACCAACTGGGAACAAAATGTCTGAATTATTGAAGTCTATGGGAGACATTCTCATTCAAACCACCACAGTGGCCATCTATTAGTCAGTTAAACAAACTCTGGGAAAACTAATCATGCAAATTCCTTCACCTTGAGTCACTGTCCTCCAGAACTAAAAATAAGTAGAAGATAAATCTCTGTAATCAAGTCACCCTTGTAGTTTTTTGACACGACAACCCTGGCAAACTAACAGGATCAGCTTCCCGCCCTCATTTCTTATGAATGTTCAATCTTTCTACCCATTTCCTTTTTCTACACCTTGTGCAATTATACTTTTCCTCTTCTTTAAAAATAAATGTGTGGGGCTGGAGAGATAGCCTAGTGGTTAAGAGCGCCAATTGCTCTTGCAGAGGACCTGGGTTTGATCCCCAGCCCCCACATGGCGGCTGAGAACCATCTTTAACTCCAGTTCCAGGGGAATCTGACACCCTCTTCTGACCTCTGAGGCATTGCACAACATGGGTGCACAAACCTACATGCAGACAGTACACTCATACACATAAAAATAAATAAAAAATTAAAAATAAATAAAAAATAAATGTGCATCTGTGTATATGGACATGTAAAAAAAAAATTCCATCTTCAGAACTAAAGTATCAACATTATTCCAGATTTCATCTTGGGCTCTCTTCTCTCCAGACCCTACTTTCCAAGTCTGGGTGATCTTTTCCCTTTCTATAATTTTTCCATGATTTATATTTAAAGAAGACTAGTATTTTTCTGTTTGACAAGGCCATTCTTGAATTCCAGACCTTTGTTCTTCTTCATGGTCTCCTTTCTATGCAGCCATTTAAACATTGCTAAGGAAAGCAAAGCTTCCCTGCCTACATTCTATTCTTCTTGGTCTCTTAATTTTTTTATTGAGCTTTTGTACATATCATACAACATTTCTCAATTGAATTTAGACCCCTTCCCCCATCCCTACCCTCCCTCCACCAGAACTCATGAATTCTGCTTACGTATTAAGTCCTGTCTTGCAAATTTTTCTTAGTCTTTTTCAACTCTTTCAATGCATAAGTTTACTGTTTTGGTCTGACCTTGGATGAGTCTTTTGCTATTGTTGTTGTTGTTGTTCCATTTAATTTTATATTACTCCAAAATATACATCTATGCACTCCACACATATCCAGGTTTACAAAATCTGAAAATAAACTATAAGTTAATTACAAAACTCATTTAGGGATTCACAGTTTATCAGTAAACTTGCATGCAGGTAAAAAGACATTTGACTTTATGGGGCTGGAGAGATGGCTCAGCGGTTAAGAGTGCCAACTGCTCTTGTGGAGGACCCAGGTTTGATTCCCAGCACCCACATGGTGACTAAGAACGTTTTTAACTCAAGTTCCAGGGGAATCTGATGCCCTCTTTTGACCTCCGCGGCATTGCACGACATTGGTGCACCAACCTACATGCAGACAGTACACTCATACACATAAAAAATAATAAATAAATTTTAAAAAGACATTTAACTTTACATTCCTAAATTACATAGCATGTTGATGTATGTTTACCTTTACTTGTAAAAAAGAGCTTTAGTCTTTCTCATAAATGTTAGGAATCAGGAAAATAGAGACATAAACTTTGAGCTGTATCTATCTAATTTATAGAAATATCAGTCAATGTGGTATTATTATTATTATTTTTTTTTTGGTCTTTTCGAGACAGGGTCTCCCTGTAGCCCCAGCTGTCCTGGAACTCACTCTGTAGACCAGGCTGGCCTTGAACTCACAGAGATCTGCCTGCCTTTGCCAGCCAAGTGCTAGGATTAAAGGCATGCACCATCACGCCTGGCCGAATGTGGTATTATTTTTACTAACAAATTATCCACCTTGACTTCTCATTCTAAGAAATTATGATGTAGGTATATATCTGAAAAATGTATTTTCATTTAGAAACTATATAATCTTTTTCCAAAGATGAATGACAAAAGTAATAATTACAACTTTCCACTGAAATAAAGAACAGAAAAGAACTACTGTTTAAAATATGTTATTATTTTTTCTTATTTTTATGAGTGTTTTGCCAGCATATGTTTAGGTGTACCTATGTCCGGCACTGCCTGCAGAAGTCAGAGGAGGGTATTGAATCCCTTGGAATTGGTTCTTATCAGCCATGTGAGGTCTGGGAATGGAACTCGAGTCCTCTATAAGAGCAACCTTTGCAAGACCAGCCAGTACTCTTAACTTGCTGAGCCATCTTTCCAGCCCCAAAAGAACTACTGTTAATCTTTTGAAATAGATTCATGCTATATTGTCCTGATTGGCCTGAAACACAATTTGTATTCCTAGCTTGCCTCAAAATCATAATCCTCCTGCTTCAGCTTCCTGAGTAGTAGTATCACAGGTCTGCTCATTACACTCGAAAAGTTCCTCTAAAGGAACTGTATTGTGATAAGAGGTGATTCATCCTCATCCCTTACTGGTACTAATAGCAATGTGGAATTTTTTTATGATGATTCAGGAAAGTATCATAGAGTCTTGCATTAATAGTCCATCCTCTGTTCTTAGAATACATCCTTAATGCATTCCTCCTACAAGAGTGTGGGAAGCTTTGAAGTGCCTATTATATAACCAAAAGGATTATGCAAGTTCTGTTGTTAAATGGTCTATTTTTTTTAAAAAAATCGAAGTTAAGAATCCTTTTACATTTTTTACTGTCTAATTTTATGTGAATATATAAATGTTGTACTTTGATAAATACATAATACCTCATATTTAGCACATAATATCTCTAAAATTATATGGTCAATATTGTTCTCAAACCTTTGAGATAATTATCTTTTCATAAATCTCTAAGTAATTTTGTGTGAAGAGTACATACCTTAAAGCTTACAATTCCACAGACCAATGAAGCTGAGAAAATTCTTGTCACAATAGAGGAGATTTGTTTTTATCAAAGAAAATCATAGTGTATACACATACATACATAGTCTGTATATATCTGTATATGTATATATCTATATATGTGAACTTCAGCAGATAAAAATTTTCTTTGCTTCAGTAGAAATTTTACATTTCAGACATATATTTTCATTTACTCAGGACTGGAACAGATGTGTTAGGTAACAACTTCAGTGAAAACTCATTCTGTGTGGTAGCATTTTCTCCTTGTTTAAAGAAAGACCATTTTTATTCTGTCCTTAGGGACATAGGTATAGGGCTATCCACCGTAAGTGGACTATGAAAAGGGGACATGAAGTTGGTAGGGGGATGTGACAGAGAGAGGTAATGGTGAGGTCGATATGCCCTCAAAGCATTGTATAAATGTATGAAATCCTCAAATGATAAAAAATTAGTTGCATAAAATATATTACCAGTGTAATATATTTTATTTTATTTTATTTATTTATTTTTTGGTCTTTTCGAGACAGGTTCTCCCTGTAGTCCCAGCTGGCCTGGAACTCACTCTGTAGACCAGGCTGGCCTTGAACTCACAGAGATCCACCTACCTCTGCCTCCGTTATTTTGCATGATGAAATTCTATGTATTAGCTTCAGTCTTTACCCTGAGATCAGCCACTTTTCCTTATTAGGCATTTGTATCACACTAAAGTCACCTTGCAACTCTTCAATATAACTATACTCAGTTACTTGAAACAATTATTTGAGTATTTTACCTGAGATTATCCCTGAGGAGCTACATAATCATATATTAGCAAGATACGATGTAACTAAAATTAGTAGCATTTAAAATACAAGCATTGAAAAATATATGCATATATCTTAGGTACACCTCTTATCTTCTCACAAGCAAAAAGGGTATATAATCTAGCAGATCCTTTCTCTGTAGTTCTAGGGAATGTGTCCTTACTGAATGATCTTATGTCCATTGAGTGATCTTATGTCCTGTCAGGTTATAAAGAGACTTTGTGAGAAGTTTGGATTCATCATGCATTTCAATCAAAAAGTTATTTGGTGGAAAGTGTTTGTGGATCTGGAAAGGCAACAAAGGTCTAGGACTTCTTTGAACTGACAAGACTATAGACTGTTTTTTTTCTCATTTGCTAAAGTATATTTAGATGTTTTACAGACTGTGTCCCAAGTTTATTTTTCTTAGAAATCTGGTGATTCACCTTATGAAAGAGTAGAGTAGATAACAGCCACTAATCTGTTATTATTGGAGGCCACGACCCACAAAGCAGAGCCTATTAAATGAGGGTGATGGAATTGGGTTCTGTTTATGATAACATATTTTGGATGTCAGTATGTGACATTCTTTGAACAACATGGTTGATTTAATTAGATATTTATTAAATACTTAGTGAACTTAATTGAATAATAGTTCAAACTAAACTAAAACCAATTGCATGCAAATATACACAGATAAACAGTAATTGCTGGGGAGTGGTCCTCATTCACTTTTTTTCAGAACTACTTGGTTTTACATTTTTTTCTTTATTTTTGAGAATCTCGTACAATGAAATATGATTCCACTCACCTCCTTCACCCCTCTTCGGTTCTCCCCATGTACCCCTTCAGCACGCTCACCTCCCAAGTTTGTGTATTTTCATTTTTTAGTCTATTTAGTCCTATCTACATATTCGAGTGTATAAGGTCATGCACTGGAGCATAGGAAACATCCCAGCCATCATTCTCCGCCCCCCCACCCCGAAAATATACTCTATCAATAGCTTGCCAGTATGTATTGGGTCCTGGAGAACATTTACCCCATCTAAGCTGGGAATTGGGGTGGTTGGTCTTGCACAGAAAATCCCCAGCTCAATGTAAAACATATTTATGCAAGGCATTTGTGATAATGAGTTGTTTTAGTTTCTTATTTTTCTTGCCATAATAAAATACCGTGACAAACAACTGAAGGAAAAAAGGTTTATTTGGCTCAAAATTCCAGGTCAGAGTCTGTCATTTCAGGATATCAAGGAAGCAAAACTTGAAGCAGAAACTTGATTTATTTACTTTGATTTTTATGTGTGTGAGTGTATTGCTTGCATATGTGTAAGTGCACCCTTATCATGCAGTGCCAGCAGAGGACAGAAGAGGGCATTGGTTACCCTCCAACAGAATTTGTGGATGGTTGATACCCATGATGTGGTGCTGGGATTCAAACCTGGGTTTTCTGAATTAGCAGTGAGTGCTCTTAACTCCTGACCTATCTATCCAGCTCCCTGGTCATGGTATTTTATAAAAGTAATTAATATCCTATTGCATTGTTTATACATTTTATTAAGCAAATTTAATTTTAGTGCATGTGTAAATTATACATATTATAATGAGGTACCATATGATAATTTGATACATGTATGCACTGAATACAATTAGTTTAAACATATCTAATTCCATAAACCATTGCCTGTCATCTCTTCAATATGAAAACATCCATCATTTTCTGTAGACCTTTGAAATAGGTTTTGCTACTCTACTGTGCACTAGCACACAAGAACTTCTCTTTCTTATCTAACTATAACTTATAACTCACCAATGAACCTGTTCACATTTCTGCTTAATCCATGGTTTCTGCTGGCGATTACAATTCTCCTGTCTACTTCTGCTTTTCTCTCTCTCTCTCTCTCTCTCTCTCTCTCTCTCTCTCTCTCTCTCGTGTATGTGTGTGTGTATGTGTGTATGTGTGTGTGTATGCCTGCTTGTCTGTAAGTGTATCATGTGTGTCCAGTGCCTGTGGTGGACAGAGAGGACATCTGATCCCTTGGAACTGGAGTTACAGGTAAGTGTGAACTGACTGATATAGGCGTTGCAAAGTGAACCTGACTTCTTTGCAAGTGTAGCAGGTATTCTTAACCACTCTGAGCCATCTCTTTAGCCCCTATGATCAATCACTGTTTGGATACTTTACATGAGTGAGATCATGTACCAGTGTTTCTGTGCTTGATTTATTTCACTTAACATAGTAATGATCTCCAGTTCTGACCATAGGTTCTAGTTCCTCTTCAACTGCTGTGACAAAACACTCTGACCAATTCAGACTTGAGGAAGGCAAGGATTATTTGTCTTACATCTCCCAGGTCACAGTTCATTAGCTAGGGAGCTCAAGGTAGGAACTCAGAGCAGGAACTTGGAGGTAGGAGCTGCTTCTTTCTGGTTTGCTCCTCTGGACCATACTCCAAGTGGTTTCTTATATAATACAAGACCACCTACCCAGGGGTGGCACTGCCCACAGTGGGCTGGACCCTTACACATCACTCAACAATTAAGAAAGTGCCCTATAGGCATGGACACATGTCCAATGGAGGCAATTCTCAATTGAGACTCCCTCAACCCAGATGTGTCAAGTTGACACTAAAGCTGTCCCTCACACCATATTATTGAAAATAACAAAGTTTTATCCTCTTTATGGGAGAGTAGTATACTTTATGTAACTGTACCATAAGTTCCTTAGCTGACTACATTGTTTCTGTCTCTTGGCTACTGTGAATAAGCGTCCCTATGAATGTGATTATGTGGAATTCTATAATAGCAGACAATGGAATAAGACATTTACTCATTCTTTCCTTTGTACAAACTTTTACCTACCAAGGATATTTCTGAAAGGAGAAAACAGCATCATCCTTTGTGACTTTGTTCATGAAAGCCTTAGGAATAATGAAAACTCAAGCATAGTGATGGAGATACATTTCCAGCTCGAGAAATGGAGGTGAGAGCCATAACAGTGGCTAAATGTTCACCTGAGCTGTCAGGTTAAGGAAGAGAATGAGGTTCAAGCAGCCAGGAATTATGTCTGAGGGCCACTGGTGAGACTAGGCTGGAGAAACAGATGAGAACTTGCTATGGTTTGTCTGTCATGTTATACAGGGTTCATTCTGTAGTTGAGATCAAAACAGCTGGATGTGGCAATGGGGAATCTCCAGAAATGATTAATGAAATAGAGTCATGTGATTAAGAATGCAGTGGCTTGAAATGACTCTTGGTATTAGAAGATTATAGAGGATCAAGGAAGAACAGCAGCGAGTACCAAGAATGATGAAACTTAATATGAAAGTGACTGTGCAGAGAGAGAGACGTCATCTGAGAGGTTCCTTCAATAGTAACTTTATTCCTTGCTGAAACATCAGTATCTACTTTTTCAATGAGGATTTCATTCTATAACTTTAGAGTATGTTATCCTTTCCCAACATATCCTATATTGTCCCACTTGATTTCTATAAGTCTTCATGATGAGAGACAGAGAGAATAGCTATTATTATATCCACAAAATCTAAGACATGAGTCTAAAGTCACCCCATCTGCTATAGGTAAGAATCATGGGGCTACTGATGATCAGGTGGCTTTACAGTCTAACATTTTGCATTTTGTATATAGTCAGTCAATGCATTGTGTCCTATTCCACATCCTCTGTACATTTAAAAGTCTCAGGCTTAGGGCTGGAGAGATAGCTCAGTGGACAAAAGTACTTGCTTCACAGGCATATATATGGACCTGAGTTCAGATACTAGTACCCACATTAAAAGCCACATGTGGCTGCATATAACTGTAACCCCAGCATGGTAGGGGAGGAAAACAAGTGATTGCTGGGGTTTGCTGGTCTCCATCCTAGTCCTAGGTTCAGTGAGACATTCTGGCCCCTGGGGATAAGGCTGAAAGTGATAGAGCAAGGTACCCAACCTCCTCCTCCTCCTCTGGCCTCCAAGTACATACACACACACACACACACACACACACACACACACACACACACATACGGGGACATTTTTAGTGCTGTGTTTATAAACCCCTCCCTCTCTAAATTCCTCAGAGACACATAGCTAACAAAATCATTTTGCATCTCAGCTCTGTTTCAATAGCAAATACTTACAGATATAAAATGCATTCAAAAAACCAGAAATTGCATATCCAACCAAAATTTCATTTTTCAAATTGAATTTCTGTGTATTTCATACATAACATCTCAATCTATTCGTCTTTATAGCCCATTCTCAATTGCACCTTCCCACAGTGCCGCACCCCTGGAGTTCATATATATTGTCATTTGTGTTAGGGCATATTGTGCTAAGTTAAGGTTTGAATTTGGCCATGTTATAGCTGTGGCCAGTTGTACATAACAACTTTGTTTTGGGCTGGAGAGATGGCCTAGCGGTTAAGAGCACTGACTGCTCTTGCCAAGGACCTGGGTCCAATCCCCAGCACCCACATGGTGGCTAAGAACCGTCTTTAACTCCAGTTCCAGGGGAATCCTACACCCTCTTCTGACCTCCGTGGTATTACATGACATGGGTGCACAAACCTACATGCAGACAGTACATTCATACACATACGAAAATAAATAAAAATTAAAAAAAAAAACTTTATTTCATTTTTCCTTCTGCCTGAATGGACAGTTTCTCAAGATCCAACTTTTAAGAACTCCCAATACATATTAATTCAGAAGGAGTACAAGTCTTGGTTAGTTCTGCGAGCAACAATCACAGCCAAGTGAAACGAGGATTGAAACTGAACTGCAAACACTTGTTCAGAATCCTAATTGTCTCCCCTAAAACATTGGCTTAAATGCACTTGGACAAGTTAAATGGCTCTCCATTATTTCTTCCTTGAGGAAGTTCATTTCTGTATGGTAGTTATCATATGGCAATACATACTGAATTATGGTGCTGCTCACTCAGCCAATTGTTGGTGTGTGTAATGATGCACCTGCTAGTCAAGAAATCCCTGGGATATAAAACTGTTCAGCCACGCAGACTTCCTCAGACAGACGGGTGGGCCTTCAGAATATCCCCACTGAATTATGCAAGATTTTCTGTTTTATGGTCATTAAAGGCAGTGATAAAGCAGCTGTTGCTGAGGAGATGTCGTCAAATATGAATGCATAGAAATTGCTACCCAGGAACCATTCTTCCCTTACTGGGAGTATTTCTCTTATAAATCCCACTTTTAATAAGATTTTAATTTGCCTGGCTAAATATTTGCTCCAGGCATCACATTGATGCTAGAGGGCTAAAACAAGATAAATGTGCAATACCTGTCTAGGCACTGCAGTTAAAAAAAAAAAGAGTTTCTGAATGGTGAAACTACAGCGATGTAATCTGGACACTCATTTGATCAACTTGATTGAACAAACAACATGTCACCCCCCACTGGATGGTGGGGCTGTGGGGGTTTGGACACAACAGCCTGTAGATTGGTTTTGCACGAAGGATGCTTGTACTCATGGATTATCACTTATAGCTAAAAAAGGAAAAAAAAAAAAACAGAAAGATGCTAGACAGTTAAGGCAGAATACATGATCTGGGATGGGGTGGGGGTGGGGGGGAAGGGAAAGGGAAAAATGCCTGATCTGAATTGGAAAATGATGTACGAAATGCACAAAGCATCAATAAAAAAAATTAAATTAAAAAAAAAGAGTTTCTGAAAGAAAAGGCTGAACTGAATGCTACAATACTTTTTGCATTTGAGTTGTTTTTTTAAACTGTTCATTTCTAATCTGTGTAACAAACTGAACTGTTTTGAACTGGTTGACATAGAGGAAGGAGAAAATTAACAGTGAAGACTGGTACTGCAAAGATGAATATCCTTTCTATTTGCTAATGTCTGTAGCCTGAGATTCCCAAGATTGTTTGTGTTGTTTGATCTGTGAGTGTTGGGACAGGGAAATGGTTTGAGAGTCACATTGCCCACCTAGAAGCCCTGCCAGGCACTGTGGGACAGGAAAGGGACAGGGCGATGCTCTCAGTAAATAACAACTTAGATGGGCGATATTAGAGCAAATATTTAAGCATCTCTGAGGTGCTAACCATACACAGAGGTAAATGTTTACTGATGCAATAAAATAATACAATCCAATCCAAGGAACAAGATTTTGTATCATAAAAAATAGTGGAGGTCTGAAGTCTGCATGCTCTTTCCATATTGAGTGGCTATGCTCTGTGTCAAACAGATAACAAGTAATGGCCTTGAAGGAATTTTTAAAGCTAACTAGGGTTTGTTTTGTCTGTGCTTTGTTAAAGGAAATAATGAAATGTACTATATCATGAGATCATGAAAAAAATAGAGAAACCTGAAGAGCAATGTGAGGATGAGTAGTGCCAAGTGACAAGAAGAGTCACCATTTTTTAAGGACATAGCTGCCCTTCATAGCCACAGACTGGCTGAAAAGTAAGTTTTATCAAACAACTGGGAACTTTTCATTAGAAAAGACTTGAAAGTAGGAGGTAATCCTTTATGGAGAAGAAGGGGCAGAGTCAAAGTGGATCAGGATAAATCAACAGTGGGGGATGAATATGGTCAAATACACACACAGTGCAATTAAAAAAAAATTAAAGTTTTGTAAAAATATGTACTTGAAGTAGTAAATGTGTCCAACTATGGTTTTATGCTATTTGTATCAATGTCTTTGTAAAAGAGTGTTTTCAACTATGGTAATTATTGTAACAAAGTGAAGTAATAATTGAAGCTGACTGTGGTGGTCTTCATCTGTAATGTCCATAGTGGGCAGACCAAGGCAGGATCATCAGGAGTTGGAAATCAGCCTGGAATATACAGCAAGACCTTGTGTCAGAAAAGGAAAATGAAAGTAATTGGGCTTATTCAATGTCATGTTGCACACTGCATATCAAATTATTTTATGGTATATAGCATTTGTAAGGAATAATATAAATTTAAAGCTTGCTTATAAAACAAAAACTTGAAATGAATTAAAATAAGCTTTTAATTGACATTTTATACCATTTTAAAGAAAAATCATAATGATGTGTGGCAATTTGAAAGAGAATTTGAAAGAGCCTCCAGAGGCTCTAAGTATTTAGTCATTTTATTCCCAGTAGGTAGGTCTGTTTGGGGAGTTTTAGGAGGTGCAGCCTTTCTGGAGAAAGCAAGTCTCTGTCGGTGGGCTTTAAGGGTTCTTAAGCCTTACCAGGGTTCCAGTCACCCTCTCTGCTTTCCGTGCCTCCTTGAAAATGAGACAGTTCAGGTTTCTGAATTGGGCTACCTCCTTCTGCTATGCATCCTCATCATTATGGAGGCTAATCCTCTAGAACCATGAGCCAAATAACGTCTTCCTTCTATAAGATGCCTTGGTCATGATGTCTTATCACAGCAACAGAAAAGTGATTAGCACAGAAGATGGTATCAGAGAATGGGCTATTCCTATGAAGAATCTGACCATGTGGAATATGAAAGACTTTGTGTATTAGTAATTGAGTGGGGTATTGCTGTGACAGACCTGACCTTGGTGTTTTGGGGAAGGATTGTGAAAGCATTTGGAAACTTGGCCTAGAAAAATCATTGAATGCCTAAAGATCGTGGCTGTGGAACTTGGAACAGTTTTGCTGAAAGAGTTGTAGAAGATGGAGGCCTGGCTTGTGAAGTTTCTAGTTTCAAAGGGAAACAGAGATCCTCAGTACTGTTTAATCTGTGGGTTCTGGTCAGCTGGGGCTGAAGAATCAGCTGTAAGTAACAAGAGACCAGAACCTGAAGTGAAATCTTTGTTGTACTGGGACAATTGATGCTGGTTAGCTGGGGCTGAAAAATCAGCTGTAACAAGAGACCAGCATCACTGTGGTGAAATCTTCTGGGAAAAATTTTCTCAGGGTCAGCACACAGAAGCTATGTTCCAGAAGGGGCCTAAGCCTCCATGTCAATCAAGCCAGAAGCAGGACTTGGTAGTGTGTAAGAGTCTCCTATATGGTTCCGGTGTTGAAAGCATGAAGGGGTCACAGAGAGCAGCTGAGGCCTGGCACTACGAGAGGCCAGGGAAGGCCACTGATCAGAGTGCAGCCTTGGTTGCAGTGAAGACCCCAGGGTTCCAGGGGTCAGGAAGAGAAGCTGAGGTTTTGCATCAGGAGAGATCAGAAGCAACCTCAGTTTCAGTGGTGACCCCAGCTTTTTGGAGATGCCGGGACCGTGGGATGACCACCAAGAGCAGCAGCAGGTGTGGAATGGACTCGGCCTGGGCCTGCAAGGTGAGCTGTGTGTGCCACAGACGGCAGAGTCAGAGAAGGGGAGCTGCTGAGACCCTTTGGAGCCCAGAAGATCATGAGTGAATCCCAGGTGTCCAGCCTTGAGCTACTTTGCTGGACTTAGGTTTTGTTTGAGAGTGCCTGATTCTTCCCTTGGAAATAAGACAGTACTTGTTTTCGATTTTATAGCAGCCCACAGTTAAGAGACTTTTAATAGACTGTGAACTTTTAAGTGTTTGGACATTTTAAGGACTGTGGGGCTTTTAATGTTGTACTGTCTTAGGTTGTGATTAATGTTAACATCATACTTTGGGGATAAGAACTGGAAAGGTGGTGGTTCAATAGCGATTTGTTTTGTGTTTCCAAGTTGACAGGGGGTCAATTGTGCTGGATAGCTTTAGTGTCAACTTGACACACCAGGGTTGAGGGAGCCTCAATTGGGGAATTGGCTCCATTGGATTGGCCTGTGGCCACATCTGTGGAGTATTGTCTTGATGGTCGAGCAGTGTGGGAGGGCCCAGCCCACAATGAGTAGCGCCACCCTGGGCAGGTTGTTGTGTACCTTATAAGAAGGCAGACTGGGCATGAGCCAGGGGAGCAAGCCAGTGAACAGCATTCCTCCATGGCCTGTGCTTCAGCTCCTGCCTCCAGGTTCCTGCCCTGAGTTCCTGCCTTGGGCTCCCTAAGTGATGAACTGTGACCCAGGAGATGTAAGCTGAATAAACCCTTTCTTCCTCAGTTGGTGTCGGTCAGAGTGTTTTGTCACAGCAATGGAAGACAAACTAGGACACTTTGGAAGTTTTGAGTAGAAAAGTGGTTAAATGCTATAAGCAGAGCTTAATAGGCTGTTTCAGTAGGAGCCTGGAAGAAAGTAGTGCTGAGAGAAAAGTAGCCCCAGAGTGAGATAAAGATGTAAGCAACACCTGGGATATTTGGGCAAAGTGTCTGGCAGTAGTCTTCTGCCAGCCAAAGAGCTTGCTTGAAGCTAAATTGAAACATAATAATGGACTAATGTCTTTGTTGAAGGAAATTTCAAGACAGCCTAACAGAAATGGTGGTGTGGATATTAATGGTGAATATTATGGGAATGTACAATGAAAAAGAGCAAATGAGGCAGAAAGAAATGTGGAATATACAGTTTGGATCGAAAAAAGAGCAGTAGGAAGATTAACATTGGAGCCAAGGTATGTGCTGAAGGCTGAAGGAGAGGCTGTCTTTGATAAAGAGATGAGAGCCATAAACCTGAGGCCCATAGATTTGCACTTAAACAATGGAAGAGTCTTTTCAGGGCAAGATTGTACCCAGCTAAGCCTCCCACTTGTGAAAGGAGCATGCCAGAGTAGTCTTCTTCTTCTAGGAAACTACAGCAGAGAAAACCTGCTAATATGGATAAAGCAGTCCAGGGTCCAACCCAGGCTGGCAACTGAACTTAGTGTCATTCATGTGGTGCTGGCTTTAGAGGCATGAAAGACAAAGATGCAAGAGTAAGGATTACCATCAGTTCTTCCTCCAAGGTTTCAGAGAGCTGCCAAGCCAGGCAGCATGCAGTGGGAGTGTTCCTACATAAAGAAGGCCCTGACAGGCCATTGTGTGAAGCTATGAAGACTGGCAATAGAGAATACAAGACGGTGAAGATGCTAGAGTCATGAGCTACCTGCTGAGAAGAGCTTCGTACAAGCAGTGGTACCAAACCAAGAAGGTATGTTGCGTGCTCTGAGACTGGAAGGGCTGAGCCATCCAAGCCCTTTGAAAGTAAATTTCTAGAAGTTGGACATGGAGCTACTGGATTTGGTGTTTTCCCTGCTGGTGTGTGTGTGTTTGTTTTGTTCTATTATTTCCTCAGTATACTCCTATTCTTCCCTTTTGGGATGGGAATGTGTATCCAGTTCCAGTGTATGAGTGTATAATGTTGTATTAGTCAGGGTTCTCTAAAGAAACAGAAGCAACAGGATGAATATATATAACTATATACAATTTATTGATTTGCTCACGTGACGGAGCTCAACAGTAGCGCCGAACTGGAGAGGCCTGGAATCCAGGGAACTGCTCAGTCCGCAAGGCTGGATGTCTCAGGAGTCCCAGTCTAGTGCTGAAGGCCCGAATGGATTCCAGGAGATCTGCCAGTCTCAGTACATGCTGGGATCCGAAAGGTTGATCACAGCAGCAAGACAAACTCACCAGATGAGAGAGAGGCAAGCCGCAGGAAGAAGGAAAAAGGGGCCAGCTCCCGCTGCCGTGGCCTTAAATACTGCCTGCCGGCAGAAGGTAACACCCACATTTGGGGTGGGCCATCCGGGTTGAGGTGGTCCAATCAGAAGACCCTTTTCTCTTATTTGTTCCTTAGTCCAGTCAAGTTGACACCCAGGATTAACCATGACAAATGTCTTCTGACTTCATAGGGGTTTACAGTTAAGACATTGCCTTGAATGTCAGAAGAGAATTTGGATTCTATACTTTTGAATAATTCACTATGAAGTCTGTTACAGGTGGAATAAACAAATTTTGCATTATGTATAGTCATGAGACAATGGGGGCCATAGAGTGGAATGTGTTGGTTTGAATGAGAATGTCTTCCATAGCTTCCAAGTATTTGAACATTTGTCCCTATTTAGGATGCTGTTTTGTGAGATTTTAGGAGGCACAGCCTTACAGAAGGAAGCATGCCACTGAGGGTGGGCTTTAAGAGTTCTTAAGGTTTTTCAGAGGTCCAGCCTCTGCTCTCTGTGCCTGTTTGAAGATGTGATCATTCAGCTTTCCACTCCAGCACCTCCTGCCGCCATGCCTCTCTTACTAGCATGGACTCTCCCCTGGAATGAACACTTCCTTCTATAAGTTGTCTTGGCCATGCTGTCTTATTATAGCAACAGAAAAATAACTAATATATGAGGTAACAATCATTTCGTTACCTTTGAAAGTCTACTCTGCTAAGTGACCGGAGTCTAATATATTGTGAAGAGGTACATATGCAAAGAGCTACTAATCCTAGCGGCACATCTGCATGTGTTTTATGTGTTTCTCTCTCCCAGATGGTAATTCTTAGTACACCATGTTCCACTTTTATTCTGTGTTTTGCCCTCTATACTTAAGGACTTTGTCAAAGTCTATGTAAAAGCTAAATGAAAAACTGAGTTAAGGAAATCAGACTTTGTCAGAAAAGCAGTGCAGTACGCGTGTACAGAGGCATGGTTCTGCTCATTGGCATCGGCATCATGGGAAATACTTGAAAGTCAGCATTTCAAAAAGAAGCCATTCAGTTCATTGCCTCCTAAGTCATAGTTAAAGGAGTTATGCCTGGTGCTCATTGGAAATTCAGTTCCACGGTATGTTTTCTTTGATTTAGGAATACAAAGATTTTGAAAACAATTATTTTTTCGAACATATGGCAAGCTTATTCAGTGATAAAACCTGGTCTGACTTAAATTTAGTGTCTTTAGGTTTCTTGGTATCTTCTACCTTATAAAGTTTTTAGTAAATATAATATGTTTGATCTTTAGGAATTAATCCAGCCATTCATGGTGCTATTTAATATACTGTATGTGTTCCTTACTATATCTCTAAAACATATCCAATTTTGTGTTAGTAAACTCATCCTAATGCCAAGAGTTTCAGATGAGAGGATGTAGATAGATGGAGGTCACAAAAGGACCATGATATAAAGTAGATGTGCAGTCATTTAAATGAGTCACTTATGTCAAATGTTTTACCAGTTGTGATCCAAAGGTTTGAATACAATCCTTTCTAAATTTAAAATGATGCTTCCAAGACTTCAGAGAATTATGTGATAGCAAAAATGAAAAATGTGCACAAATCAATGGTTATTTATTTGATATCTCCTGAGTATCGTTCTAATTAAAGCTGCAATACTTTGTATGAATCATAAAAGTACTAGTTTTAATCTTACTTTTAATCATGAGCAAAAACCTTTGGGGATGTTAAGTGAAAGAACTGAGATTCTGAAGCCAGATATTCTCTCCTCATACAAATGGCTGTGTCCAACCTAGAATATATATATATATATATTATATATAGTATATATATACTATAGTACTATATATTCTATATTCTCTCTCTCTTCTCTCTTCTCTTTCATCTTCTCTCTCTTCTCTCATCTTTTTTGAGACAGGGTTCTCAATGCGCATCCAAGCTAGAGCCCTGGAAAATCACTATGTAGACCAGACTACCCTTGATCTCATAGAGATCCACCTGCCTCTGCCTCCCGATTGCTGGGATTAACTATGCCCAGATTCAACATTTAATACTCTTAAGAATATGTCTAGGATGGGGCTGACTCAGTGGTTAAGAGCACTAGCTGCTCTTACAGAGGACATAGGTTTCCAGTACTCACATGGCAGCTCACAACTGAATGTAATTTCAGTTGCATGGGGTATGATGCCCTCTTCTGGCCTCTCTGGGCTTTGGATGTGCATGGTGCACTTATGTCTAGGAAACTGAGCATAAAACACAGTAACATTAAAAACTCTTGAAAAAAACTCATGGATAGGATGAGACAGAGAACCAAATATGTGAAAATAACAAGGATGAGAAATAGGCATAAATTCTCATTTTAAACACCAGGCTGGCTGGCAAAATCTCAATGGAATCCATAAAAAAAGAGAAAGACTTAATGGCTAAAGCCCAGAGAAAGCTATCTGGATTATACACACATAACTTTGAAAAGCTTGAAGTTATCTATTTTGCATAATTGGTTTATTCTTTATCATGGACATGAATTAATTATTTTCATTCCAAAACCTTGTATTAAAAGTTTCAGTGAAATGTTAGGCTCAAATACTCTGGCAAACAATATATATGCCATATCTATCTCCAAGTAATGAAAATAAGATATTCGTGGAAATGTCTTAGTTTGAATTCTCTGGAAATCAGAGCTGGAGGCAGCAATATTTGCTATTGCATGACTAAGGAGTGTAATCCTGGAGACAAAAGGAAAGGGCAATGGGATGAGGTGGAGAAGGAGGATGAGCAATGGAATGTTGTGGTCAACTGCTGGACCTTGGCCTCTGTCCTGCAAAATATTTCCCTTTCTTTCAGGGGAGAAGTATACAGGTTCCTCTCCAACTGGTCTGTTTTCATCTCACAGAGCATCTGTGAAGTTCCTAGTGCTTCCAGTTTGTGCTCAATGCAGGCTTCAAAGATTCATGGTTCAAACATATGGTCCCCAAGTGAGTGTGTTATTTTTTGAGTGAAGTTTGAGGCAGGAGTTGACTGGAGTGGGATATATTAGCCATGGCTACTCTCTTGTCAGTCTAAATGCTTCCTGGCCCAAAGAGATGTCAACAGCTGTCTCCTGTTACACATTCTTGTCACCATCTGTTCTTCTCCAGCCCATAGGGCCCAGCAACTGTGGATAAAACTCTCTGAAATAATGTGCCAAAATAAATACTCTCTCTTATTTAGGCATTTGGTTATTGCAATAAAAAGTAACTAACACAGAAAATGAGCATTGAAGAAAGATTGAAGAGTTGCAGTCTGAGTTTAAGTCAGGTGTGAGGTCAGGCTACACCTACCAGCAGTTGGTTGGAGTCCATGGATAGAGGAATGTAGAATGAACTAGAGACTAGCAACAGGGACAGAGCTGTACTGGTTCATGGCATATAATCTATTTGCTGCAGTGCATGTTTAGGGAAGTTTTGTTCATGAAATATAGAGTCACACAGTATAGAATGTTAGGCTATGTGTCTGTAGAGATGGACAGGTACAGTAAGCAAATTCCTTCAGAGTGATAGAACCATTAGAATACATGGATGGAAAGTGTTCTAGTTTGCTTTCTATTGAGATGATAAAACACTCTGACCAAAACCAACCCTGGGAAGAAAAGGTTTATTGGAATTCATACTTGGAAGTGATAGTCTGTCTTTGAAGAAAGTCAGGCAGGAACTCAAGGTGGAAACCTGGATGCAGAAGCTGAAGCATGAGTAAACAACAGAAGAACCCAGCTTATTGACTTGCTCCTCTGGGCTGTGCTGGGCCTGATTTCTTATACAACCCAGAACTACTGGCCCAGGGATGGCACCACCCATAGTGGGTTCGGCCCTCCCACAGCTCTCAACAATAAAGGAAACAGCTCACAGACATGTCCACAGGCCAGTCTCATAGAGGAAAGTCAGAAAATGTGGCTCCCTTTTCCCAGGTATGACAACTGTGTTATTTTTTGAGTGAAGTTTGAGGCAGGAGATTACTGGGAGTGGGATATATTAGCCATGGTTACTTTCCGTCAGTCTAACTGCTTCCTGGTCCAAAGAGATGTCAACAGCTATCTCCTGTTACACATTCTTATCACCATCAAATTCAACCCTGACCAATAGATGGGCAGATAGATAGACAAAATTATCTTTGCTTTAGAAATGGATGATGCAGTGCAACTTTGTTTTATAAACTCTATAAATCAATACTATTTCAGAAGTGTGTTCTTACTGATCTTTGATTCTCCATACAGTGTTTCATATCCCTCGACCTGTACTAGAATGATTATCAGAGATAAATTCACATAAATAAGGGGTTCAGTGGCTAACCCCTAAAATCATGGTAGCAATTTTCAGATTTTTAATTCAACCACGCCTTTCTTACAAAAATAAACAGAGAAATAAACATGACTGAAATAAGCAATGATGTTTCACAACCTTGAAGATCCTATTAATTTACCATTTCCCACTTGAATTGAGGTTGTTTTTAGCAGGATGAAATACGAAATAAAACATTTCATTTGCCAAGACAATAGCAACTATGAGAAAGCCCTTTAGCCCAGCTTCAGGTCTTCTAAAATGGATTGCAAAACATATTCTAAGGATGGTTGTTCAAAGAAGATGTAATGAAGAAACCCTGATAGAGGGACCAGGCTACAGGGGATGACCTACACCCAAGAATATTTGGGCAACAGGCATTGGGTTCAATGTTTTAAATGTTTAAAGATGTTAGTGCTCCCGACTGCTCTTGCAGAGGACCTGAGTTCGATCCCCAGCACCCACATGGCGGCTGAGAACCTTCTGTAACTCTAATTCCAGGAGAACTCCAGTTCCAGGGGAATCCAACACCCTCTTCTCCGACACCCTCTTCTGACCTCCGCGGCATTGCACGACACAGGTGCACAAACCTGCATGCAGACAGTACATTCAAATAAATAAATAAAAATAAAAAAAGAATTATACTATTCTGATCATTTAATCTTGATCATCACTTGATTGAATGGAGAAGTGCCTGGATGATTGATAATGCTCATGACTGGTTGTGTTTGTGAGGGTATTTCCAGAAAGGATTAACTGAGGAGGAAGATCTAGCCTGAATTTGGGTTCAGCATCCCATCATCTGGGGAACTGAGTGGAATAAAGCGAGGGACAGGAGGAAGCTGGCTACGGTAGTCATTCTCTGCTCTGCTTCCTGCCTGTTAGATGGAATAAAGCAAGGGACAGGAGGAAGCTGGCTACGGTAGCCTTTCTCTGCTCTGCTTCCTGGCTGTTAGGTGTGCTGCTCATCCTTCCTTCCCCACAATGGACTAAAACTTCTAATTTTATGAACTAAAATAAATGTCTCCTGTCTTAATTTGGTAATTGCTGGCACTTTCTTATAAAGAGGACAAGTAATTAATCTAATAATAAAATTGGGGCTCTGGGGCCCATCTTCCCCTTTCCTTCAATTCCTCTTCACTTACTATACAATTCGAGGTTCTTTACATAGATTCCAAAGTTATCCATAACTATATCGGACCCACTTTGCCAACTTGTAGTCACAGCAGAAACTTTGATATCCAGGAAGTGATCTGGAAATACTGGCTACCTAAGAAAAGTCACTGTCTGTTGTGTCCTCCCCTCCTGTTTCTATGGACTCTGTCATATGAGACTTCTTTCTGACACCAGGCTTCTCAAACCTGCTTCTGAATATGGGTTGCAGTATGTGTTCTTCAGCTGTCTTTCTCTGGTCATTCCCTATCTTATCTCCTCTTCTTCTCCAGACTCAGTGTAGACATCATTTCAAGGAAATAGTCTCTGACTCATGGTATCGATTAGGTCCTTATTCCATTAATTTCACATGGAATTCTGAACTCTTCCTGCAGTTATAGTCTATATAATCACTGGTTTATTATCTGAACTTTGTCAAAACCTTTGCACATAAATGTATTAACTATACAATTTTATTTTATATATTTTGATTCTGGCATCTCAGACACTGCTGTCACCAAAAAGATGAATCCACTTAGGATAAAGCTATTATCTATGAAAGCAAACTAGTATTGTACTTGAATTATGATGGTTGCCTTACATTATTTCAACTTTACCAGAATGGAAATCATTAAACATCAAGTAACATTCATATCTTTAATTCTGGAGCACCCCTGTGTGCAAAGCCTGCTGAAATTATCCAAACTAGTCACTCCTAAACTCCCTTATTCTGCCTCCTTCCTTTGAAGACCCTGGTCAACACCCTGGCTCACGTTTTCCTTGCTCTCTCTGTCTCTGTGCCTTCCATGGATGTCTGTGCTTTCTTGTGTGGTCCCTTCATGAGATGGGGTGCTTTATCTTCATCTGTTAGTATAATAAGATATCTCTTCATTGATGATATTCTCATTTGTTGTCCTTGCCATGCCTAAATTATGTACTTCATGTTCAAAATTGGCAAATAAAACCTCTTATGTTCAGATTTCCTTTTTAGCCCTGATTTTGTTACCTGTCATTATAGTAAACGGTTATTTATATCTCTATCTTCCATCTATTATGAAGAAATGAAGGAATAAAATATGATAATTTGATCCCATCATAGGAATATATTGAATATACTACTAGAATCTTCTTTCTGTACTTTCATTTATTTTAATTATTAAAAATTATGCATAAGATAGCTTATTTGACAGTAAATCTTTTACATTTTCTTCTCAATTATTCACTTTTAAGTATATTTTACTTGCAGAAAAATTCCCTTGTTTCCTAGTTAAAAATTTAATTTCATTACTTTTTAGCTTGATCATTTGACAAAACATTTGGTTGAGAATAAAATGTATTTCATACTGACATATTGTTCTAAATACTGCTCGTTATGATTATACCTAACTATAATTAAATGGAGCTTCAACTATCTTGTGATCTGACATAGTTGTGGGGGATTTACATGTAAAACTATTCTAGGAATGAGAAGAGTCAAGGGCAGTCTATTTTGGACGTTGGAGTTGGCAACACTTGCTTCTCTGCTGGTCACACCTGCCATATGTTGGCTTCTCTTTTCTTCCAACTGCTTTCTTCCCTAAGACCTACTTCAAGGCAGGAGACATCACTTCCCACTTCTGGATTTGAGAGGTGTTGGTGTTTGCATAACAAGCAGTTTGCTTTTGGCTGAAGGATCTCAATGTGATGCTGTGTTTTGATCTCAGTGTCTTTTCTTGGGGTAGTTGAAATATTCATCAGTCAAGCCACTTTCTCCAAGTGCCAAACAGCAAGAATCTTTTGTTTCTTCAAATCTATTATGGGATCTACAGCTCCCAAGAAAGGATGGTATGGGCACAGGGGGAGATTAGCTTCTTTGGGAAAACAAAATGAAACTTTCAAGACTGTGTGTGGATGAAATGCAAACTCTGTAGCATATACCAGCAAAATTAACTCATGTGTGTCAGGCCATATTGAGGAGGAGGATAGAAATTGGATGAAGCAGAGTGAAGGCAAGACAGAGGGATGTTGGAGCAGCTCTTCTCTCTGTACATCTTTGAGCTGCAACACTGCAAAAAATCCAAATTCCCCCGAAGCTAAATATTAACATTTTAGTTGTAGACTAAGATGTAATTTCATCTGGAAATAAGTTTTCTTTGCAGTGTAACTCCCCCCATTCTCCTGACTTTTCTTTTGATTCCTTTTGCTCGGTACTTATAAATAAGGATAAATCAAATTAAAAATCTTATCTTTGATAAATAATTAAGTGAAAACTTTGGAGGCAAATCATTAAAATATACAAGTCACAATTTTCACTTATAAGGTTGAAATTATAAACAAGACTAGTATTAAGAACAACCAAACCAACTGGGCATGTTTTACTCTTCTTACCGAAGGAGTTTATGAAGTGAGTTGTCTATTTGATGCTGTTCCTATTTGGGAATTAGAACTGTGCCTTTAGGTAAAATATGTCCATCATCTTAGGTAACAATGCATAACAGTACATGGTGGGATTAATTAACTTGGAATTTAATAAAAATATCTATAGGAGTCAAGGTAGGAGTTGACATATCTCAACTTCTGAATAATTTATAATCTGGAAAGAAAGGGCAGACAAGAAAATATGTCCAAATTGGGAAAAATAGGTCTGTTAAATTCACAGAATGCCCTATGAAGTATAGATGCACTGTGCTTTTAAATAAGTGTCTCTACCCTTGATCTTGGTCCAACATGAAGCTGTTTAAGACATTTATTTACCTCTTACAAAGTTTTTGGGTAAGATTTTGTTGATAGTAGTGGGAAATAGAAGAGGAATTCAATTTATAAGATCAAATGTAAATTATATATCAGAAACCTGAAAGTAGCAAAATTTAACAGTCATGTAGTCAACCGTCAACTTTTTATCCAAGACAGTCTCTCTTGTCTGAACTGTCCTACCTTCTCTCTTCATTACACTCTTTTCAAGGAGATCTGCAGTGTCAAGCTTTGCTTTTGCTTTTCAGAATAAATAGCATGCTTCCAGAAAATACGCTCAGCTAAGTACATTTCCTAATTTCTCTTGAAACATGTGCTGCCATGTGACAAAGTCCTAGGTAATGGAATACAAGCAGAAGGCTCTTGGTCCTTAGAAGGTTTCCAGATCTGAAAGTGTACGTTTATTCTGCTCCCTTCCTTTTTGATACTGGCTGGATTGCACATTTAATGGCTGGAATCTTCACAGTTTTATGGATTGAGCAATAATCTGAATCATAGAAAGCGCATAAACACAGCAGAAAGCTCTGTGGAGGTGTGATGGTTCAAATGGACTATGCTGTCCAATGACTTCTGTATTGAATGCTTGGACTATAGTTATGGCATATTGGAACATTCTGGAAACTTGAGGAGAGACCTAGCTGGAGTAAGCAAGTCACCAGCTTTCTCTTTAACTTCACAGTTCCAATGCTTGGCATGGTGGTTTCTACCTGCACTCCCAGCACTATGGTGGCTGACTCAAGATCTCTAAGAGCTCCAGGCCAGCCCTAGCTAACTAATGAGACGGTTGACTACATGACTGTTAAATTTTGCTACTTTCATGTTTCTGATATATAGTTTACATTTGATCTTATAAATTTAATTCCTCTCCTCTTTCCCACTACTAATGAGAGGTCAAATATCTTGTCAATTTGTCACCTGGATGACTTGCTTAATTATCTCTTTGCCTCTTCTTGACTAGCAAAGGAAGAAGACATGAGAAGAACCATTCAAAGGATAGCATTTGAGACTCTCACTGTGTGTGGGCTCATCCTAAATACTCAGTGAATCAAGACTATTAATTTTAAATACTAGTAATAATGCCAGGAAAAAATAATTCTTTAATAGCTATCAATAAATCATACATGTAGGTGATCTCTTCCAGAGATCCAGAAATAATATAATAGCATGAACATTCTTGAGAAATGGAGGAAAAAATAATGTGACTATTTTCATTAAAAATAAGTTTGGCAAGAATTATAGGCCTCTATGTTTTCCAGCATAGGAACCAGTTTCATTCCAATTGGAAGAGAGCTCTTTTTGAGGAAGCCAGAGAAATAGATTCTGCTTCACTTAAGGGAACTTTGTTTGGTCAATTTAAGCTAGATAGATGGACTGAGTTCACATCTTAAGATCATACATATTTCTTCATTTTGTTTCCCTCACATGTACCTTTTCAGATTGATTTTTATAACATTTGAAGAGAAATGGTCTTGAAACACTTTTAAGAGGTAGAAATACAATGATAAATAGACTTGCAAAGTTAGAGGATGATAAAACACAGTTCAAATCTTACATACCTAGATTACTGAGATAAAGAGAAAGCATGATAGTGTGTTTGACTTATTAGAATGGAACCGAGCTGGAGGAAAGGGATTAGTGGCACTATCACAACATCTGGAACAGATAGCAACATCTGTCAAGATATAGTATTCCATCAAACACACATAGGTGGTTTATGATAGCTTTCAAGTCAAATGGTCAGCAGCAACCAAAAGTGAGGTGGAGAAAAGCTTTTGCAGGTCACTTAAATATCTGTTAAATTTAGATAAAAACTCTTAAATAGCATATTTAAAGGGAAACTTTCAGAAAGGATGGTTTGTGGAACCATAGAAGCCACTCAGGACAGCATTGAACTGAAGGAACTGGGGATAACTGGGGATGCCTGGCCGAAAGGACCCCAGCTTGAACTTCAGGAATACTGGGTTTAGAGGCTCATAAAGTGAGTTTTTCTTCAGATCAAGACATTTCTTATACATTTCATGCTGAGGATCATATCGAAATCACTATTAAACGTCTTGGGCAAAGTTTGAGGAAGGATAAAGGGACTGACTCTGTGGCATAGTAGGTTATGTTGTAAAGAGAGGGCAGATTACTCTCCTGTTACCTGTAAAAGCAATAGTGAACAAAGGAAGAAAGAGGGTGAGGTTGGCATTTGTTAGATTTTTTTTTTCTAACCTTTATGATGATGTTGTTTCAAACTGTTTAAATATGAAAATATCTGCACCTTCAAAATATTATGGCAGTGAAATGAATCTCCAACACCTGGATCCAGCCTCATTAGCCACTCACACTTTGTCAACCTTGATATAATTCCCATCTTTTATTTTTTCAATTGTGGTAATAGTCCCAAAATGCAGATGATTCAGTTCTTTCATTCATATAGCTTTTATTCTAGTAAAAAAAAAAAAAAAAAAAAAAAAAACAACGGAAATGTTATTTTCCATACATGACCTTTATATATCAGTTTAACTGGGTGGTTTTATTTCAGTGGGGAAGAAAAGTAGAATAGAAGAGATTAAAGTAGAAAATGTTTCCTGAAGGACAGAATAATAGAATAATTAGGAGTTAACCTGGTAAAGAAATGATGTGAGTAGGAAGTGTGGGCACAAAGATAGCACTGACCCAGCCCGGAAGAATGCAATAAGCAGGCTCCAGGGGGTTGGCAGGGGTGGGGGAGGATGGTGAGTGCTTGTGGAAGGGCAAGAATTACACAGCAAAAGTAGGCAGAGCTACAGGAGAGTCAAAAGCAATGGAACATTTTTGTAGAAGATATAGCTGGAATTTCAGAATTGTTGGGCACTGTCCAAGATAATGTTAGGAAGATAATACACCATGCTCCTCTTTTATTGTTCCATCATTGAATTTTAACCTAAGGGATATCAGTCATTGAAGGTCTTGAAGTGAACATCGTAAGTTTTGTTTGGTAGCTGGTTTACACTACTCAAATAATGGAGAATAAACTAGAGAAGCAGGAATGTTAATTAAGAGATTTTTTTTAAAGACCATGTGAAACGTAATTTGATTAAATGAAAGTAACTAACATTTGGCTGAGATGCTAAACTACAATCCATTACATAAACCCTTAAAAAGGTCCTGCTGTTACTACTTTGAATGTACACTAATTTACAATTCATTCCGTTTTTACCCTGTCTACAAAGTCATCATCGCACTCACTGTTTCTCCTCCTCTGTGTGTAGTCCCCTCATACTTCCGTCTATTGTGCAGAAATTTGCATATTTTCCTCCAAGTAAAGTAAAATTTAAGATTATGATTCATGCTTATGTGGGGTATATTTTTGTGTAGAATGAATAAATAATTACTGATTATGATATTTAATTTGTGTTCTATTTTAACACAGTTCTGGTCTGTGGTGGGTGCTAGCCCATTTTGGAATCTGACCAATTTCCCAATGTTACAAATTTTGAAAAATAACCCAAATTTTCCTAATGTAAAAATTCTGGCTAGATGGAACTAGAGAGATTGCCTAGCTGTTAAGAGCCTGACTGCTCTTGCAGAGGACCCGGGTTCTATCCCCAGCACCCACATGGTGGCTAACAACCCTCTTTAACTCCAGATCCAGGGGAATCTGAAGCCCTCTTCTGACCTCCATGGCATTGCATGACATGGGTGCGCATACCTACATGCAGACAGTACATTCATGCAAATAAATAAATAAATAAATTAATTAATTAATTAATTAATTAAAAAAAATTCTGGCTAGATGACTTAGCCAGTAAAGATGGTTACCACCAACCACAATGGCCTGAATTTGGTATCTGAGACCCCACTTGGAAGAACGAGCAAAAAGAGTCTCACGAGTTGTCTTGTAACCTCCACATGTGTGTCTTTGCACACCCTTAATCCTGCTGTACACACACAATATAAATAAGTAAAAATCTAATTTAAATTGTTTAAATATTATCTCTTTTTGAATTTTATTTTTATTTTTTTTTCCACAACATTTTTTTTTATTGATGCTTTGTGCATTTCATACATCATTTTCCAATTCAGTTCAGGCATATCTCCCCTTCCCTTCACCCCCACCCCCACCCCAACCGAGATCATGCATTCTGCCATGACTGTCCTGCATATCTCTCTCAGTTTTTTTTTCCATTTTTTAGCTATAAGTGATAATCCATGAGTACAAGCATCCTTCATGTATAACCAATTTGCAGGCTGTTGTGCCCAAACACCCACAGCCCCACCTTCCAGCGGGGGGTGAGGGGTTGTATGTTCAATCAGGTTAATCAAATGAGGGTCCAGACTACATTGCTGTAGTTTCACCCTTCACCCCAATCGCAGCCCTTACATTCTACCAAGACAACAGGTCCTGAGAGAGTGGACTGTTCTGCCTCTCATCCAACTTGTGCACCCTTTTCTAAGCCCAGGGAGTAATCTGCGGAAGAGGGGGCA